>VWZF01004881.1:417779-581560 GCA_013396755.1 Sclerurus mexicanus | reverse complement strand
TCCAAGTGCTATTATTATGTAAGGAGTTTAAGAAACAGTGATCAATATGACCTGAATGTCTTTTTTTTCTTGGACTGCCAGCAAAGATAATGGTCAATGAGAATGTAACCCAAAGCAGTCCAGTAGAACGGAGGCAGGGAGTTTGCAGAAGGGGTTATTGCTGACTGGGCTGGGCAACCAACAGGAAGAGTCTGGAGAAACCTCAGTGTTGGTTTTATTTCTGTTTAAATGACTCTTAAGGTGCCAGTTGATCTCTTATTAATGGCAACTCAAGCTAGTCAGCCTGGTTTTTTTTTTTCTAATTTAGAAAAACCAGAGAGTATTTCCTTCCAACTCAGAACATTCTGTGCCTGTAACGTTTTATTTTGGGGGTGAATCCATGCTGGCTTGGTTGTCTTTTAGTGAGTGAGGTTCAGGATGGGATGGAGCGGAAGGTGCCCTGAGCCCCACCCTTGCCACCTATGAAACCTTGCCTCCTCTGTGCCAGGGGTGCTCAGGGAGCAGGGCTGTGTTTGCCAGCTAAGCTCTGCACAGCACACCCAACTCGGCCTCCCCTGCACACCTCGAGTTTCTCAGAAACACAAGGAAATGACTCTCCTGATGTAATTTTTTTCCCCCCAAAGCAGAATCCAGTTGCTGACTAATCTCTGGCTTCAGTTCAGCTTGCTTTGGTGGGAACTGTGAATTCCTTATGGCACCTCAGGGGGACGGTTAATAGCTTTATCAGATAATTACAGTGCTGGAAACAATATGTGATGTGTGTTCTGTCGTGGGGATTTGAGATGCACCCTATCTCACAGGGCTCTTAGTATTAATATCTTTTCTTCTCTCATCCATTTCAAATAGCAAAGGATGAGCTGGAACAGATGGTTCTGCCTTGTCCCCTTTGTCCTAGTCCAAATCCCAGACCTGCTTGTTGTCCCCTGTCATTCCAAGGGAAGCTCTGTGCTGTAAGCTCTAGTTGGCTCTTCTCCAGCAGGAGAAAGGTCACACGTGCCTCTTCCAAGGACATTCTACAGGATAAGGGACTGCTCTGCTGCTCCAAGGGAGCAGTTCAGAGTGGTGGGTGGCTTTGGTGTAACCTGCACCCTCAGAGGTGGAATTAAAGGTCTTGGTCCTTTTAGTCTGCACATCCATGTATCTGTTGTGAATATTTTGTGATTTGGGCTTAGCAAAGCACAGCCAGGGCTCCTGAGCAGCCTCAGGGACAGTGTGTCATTCCTGGCTGGCCGAGGGAAGGCTGAGTCACAGTTCCTAAATATGCCAGCAGATAATATTAACAGGCAGCAGGGTCGGGGCAGGAGAGAAGACAATGAGTGTGAGATGTTGGCTCTTAACCCCTTGGGGCTGGTAACAAAACTCATTGTGGATTAACTGGTCTTTAATAGAGTGCCTTGAAATCCAATCTTAAAGGTTCAGCTGAAGTGTAACCTTGTGCTGTAGAAGTCCCTGAGGACTGGACAGCTTCCCCTACAGGAAGGAGGAAGACATGGGCAGGGACCTTAATCCATCCTTCATCCAAGTCACGACTTGCCCCGTGTGACCCTTCCATGGCACTGAGTCAGTTGTGAAGGTTTTGTGCCCTTAAACCAGGCTTGTGCTGTGCTTCGTGTCCTGTTCCTTATTTGGGCCAGACCAAATATATCTCAGAAGAGGAAATTATTCTTATAGTGTGTTTGTGCACTTAGGAATATAAACTAATATATTTGCAGAGCCAGAAGATTGAATAAAACTTGGAGGAGTTGGATCTAAAATTCTCTTCCATCATCAAAGTAGCAGCATCGAGCCATGACCTCTCTGTGTTCAGACATGCTGCAAGGCAGGAGCAGAATTTAAATGGGGCTGGCCTCCTTGTTAGCTTAAAAAAAAAAAGTGAAAAAAAAATAAAATATTACTTTTCCCAACTTCCCAAACTCATTCCACAGAGCCCTGTGTGCTGCAGCACTGGAACACGGAGGCAGGAATTGCCCTTCACTGATTTTTGCCTTTAACCTCCCACATCGCAGGTCCTCTGTTGGCTTTTGAGAGGCACCCAAAGGGACGTGTGTCCTTGTAACCCTCCTCAGCGCCATCATCAGCCTCCTGAACCTCCACAAGGACATCTTCTCCCAAGAAATAGTTCAAATTTTATCCAGAGATAATCAGATCTCCAGGGAGTTGGTGCTGAGCCATTGGCAGGTCTGACTTGAAAACCAGGAGCTGCTTTTAGAAATAGCAAACTGGTGGCAACTGAGTTTGAGGTCCTTGGCAGGCCCTCCAAGGACTTTGTGTGGCCTCTCTGCTGGGAGTTGCAAGTGTCACTTGTCTCTAAACCTGCACTGGGACGTGTCCCTTGACGTGGAAATGATGAGCCACCCACTGTCCCACCACTGTCTGAATGTTTCCCATCACAGGCTACTTAGACCATGACCTTCTATAGAGTACAAAAGACAAGCTCTTCATGGTGTAGACAGTAATTTCCTACTGAATTATTAATATATTTTAATAAATCAGATTCTATTACTTATATAACAGCCATGCTAGGAAAAAACCAAACAATTCTAAGGTTTTTACACCTTCCACAGAGTAAGTTCATGAATTCAAGGGAGGTGTTTCACTACAGCACGAGACAAGGCTGTGCAATGATCGTAATGCAAAATAAATATTCTTATCTGTTGGAACATGAGCAAGTTTGGAAATCAATTGTTCTTACATGACATAATTTTCCTAGGCCTGGATCTTTCCTGTTGATTACTCATATATATATATATATATAAATGTATATAACAATACTGAGGCTCTTTGTGTATAATGATTCAATTTTAGTTTTGATCAGTCCAGCTAGATTTAATTTCTATTCTGAGTGTCCTGAAGCCTCAACTACACAAAGTCCTCCTGCTCCCCACAAGGTCCTCAGAAAGGAATGCGGCACACCCCATCCTGTGTGAGGAACCTCAAGGTGAGGGGTTTCTTTCTCTGTAATATCTTTGTTTAGATCTCTGTCCTACCCCAAAAAGTGAAGTTAAGTGGTTTTCGTAAAATCAAGGAGATAAATCAAATTTAGAATGGCAGTGACTGGTGTGACCTTTCATTTTGGAAAAATGAAGTGGGGGGGAGTGGTTGAGCTTTTAGTCTTCATTTTTTAAAAGCTTTGAGTTCTTTTCCTTGGTGAAGGACAAATTTGAAGTCGCACATCATCAAATATTGAATATATTTGCTGCTTATGTAAAAGAGTACTTTAGCCTAGTGAGATAGAGGAGATTAAAGCAGGCTGCATCCCTAAATTTAATTGTTTTCCTGGGAGATGCCACACAGCCTGGCAATAGATTGACACCGTGTCAAATCTGGTTCTTTAAAATTGCACTCAAACGACTTGCCCTCTAAATATGTCCCTGAAAACTGCGCTGGCTGATGAAATTAGGGAATTAAATTTCTGAGGAGGCATTAGCCGAGCCCGAGGAAGCCCTTTCAGTCTCTATCATGTGTTTGAACATTAAATTAAGCCATCTCCCCTCCCAGGAGCTCCGGGAAGCGCCGGCGCTGCGTCTTCTGCTCCCTCTGGAGGGAAGCGCGTTTGCTTTGCCTGTTTGCTCTCCACTCCATCGCTGAGCTGGTGGAGAAAAGTGGTTCAACACCAAACTGACAAATGAGGGGAGTGTTGTTCGCTCAGGCAAAGCGAGACCTGTGTCACAGGGCTGGAGACACACTCGATGAGAAGGTGGTGGCTCCCTGTGTGTTAACTGGGAGGGGATTTGGTGTTGGCTTGGAGTCAACAGCCAATATATCCTCCTGGATCTGTCCTCCTGGACTCGGCACAGCCTTCTTTCTCTAGCAGTCCTTATCAGCCTGGACACCACAAGGAGATGTGCTCTGTGTGTGGGTATCAGATAAAGATTAAACACCACAGTTCTCTTATCAGCTCCAGCGTGAGCCGCAAAAAGCTCCATCCACAGAGCAGCCGGCAGGGCAAGCCCGGTATTACAATTTAATATATAAACTCTGATTAGAAAAAGTAATAAAATGCTAGAACTCCTTGAAAATGCCTTTTTTTTTTTTTTCCCCGTGCCCTGTTTCCTAGTGTGGAGGAGTTCATGCGAAAACCTCAGTTTAAGCAATAAATACAAATACGTGTACCAGGACTGGCCAAACCCAGGAGTGGGACTCCTTAAAGCTTTACAGGGAGAAAGGAACTATTTTCTCTTCCTTGCCATTAAAACTGTTTGCTGGGTGGCTGATTAAACTTTCCAAATTTCAGTAAATATACAAAAGTGTACGTTTAAAGTTCTTGCTCATCGGAATGTGCAGTATCCAAAAATACAGATTATTTATAGTGGGCCACAATAGGGCTGAGGGGTCCTAATTTGAGGCATTGGTGTTTGTGTGGGAAAGATTTCTGAGAGCGATAACAGGGAAATCAAAGTATCTTGGAGAAGCCCTTCAGACGTATTTCTCCAGCTTGGAGAGTCTGTTTTTTATCCTTTTCCACTCTTATTGCTGTTTTTGCTAAGAAGTTTGGTTTTGGTTTTTCAAGGCTGGAAAACATAGGAGGGCCATAATAGGATTTAATTTTTCCACCGGACAGATGGGTCCTGTCTCAGCAGCTTGTTTGGGATGCAATTTCTTTTATTGATACCAAAATATCTGTTAGTTGGTGAGCACGAACTAGTGATGTGGCCTCAAGAACGTGGATCTAAAGGGCATTTCTAAGGAGCGTTTTTGTTCTGAGAGTGCTGCCAATTAGCTTTGGGATCAGGAATCGCCTGACAACCTGGAGGCTGTTGTGTCTGAGGCAGACCTGGCTATGCTTTAGAGAGATGCAAGCAGGCAGTAATTAAAATTCGCAGCCACGAGTGGAAGCGGTGCTCGATGTGGTGCTGTCAGTGAGAGCCAAACCTCGGGAGTTGCTAACAAGTGCTTTTGACGCTGTTTCCATCAAGTGGAGCGTTCGTGGACAACAGGCTTGGGTTTTCCAGTGATTGACCATCACCAATTCACAGAAATGGGCTATTGCTGGCCGAAAATAAATATACATGTAACCTAAAAGTGGTTTTTCTTGATGAAACCCAAATTCTTCTGTTTTAACACTTAGAGAGGCTCTGGGTTTTTGGTCAGTGTAATTGCTGAGGTCAATGACAATGTGCTGGAGATTCATTTCCCTTCTGGGGGGTGTAGAACATGGTCAGCTGGAGACGTTTGACCACAAAGCCTTAAAACTAATTCCAGTTCTCAGACCTCTAAGGTGTGCAAAGGATTCTTTAGGTTCTAGCTGAATGCCGTGTAGGTGTTGATGGTGGCCTTGCTGCCAAAAGTCACCTACAGATGGCCAAGCTTGTGAAAGCTGCTGCTCCTGGTGGGGTGGGATGCTCCCAGCTGCTTCCCAGAATGGTCCTTTTTCCTCTTTGTGAGATACACTGAAAAGCATTTAAAAGGCAGATTTCAGACAGCAGCTGCAAGAAGTTTGATTGTCCTTCCCAAAAGCACAACCCCTAAGAAGGTTTGGTATTCCCTCAGCATTCATAACCCCCTTAGACAATGAGAGTTGTGTGAGGAAAAACCTGCTGCTCTTAATTGATCTAAAAAGGACTTTATTTCCTTTAGTAAAATGAAAAAGATCTGTAGCAGCAGCATACACGTTATTATGTTTCTATTTTGAGCTTTCCCTCAAGTGGGTGCTACAAACATCACAATTTTGGATGGAAAATGTTATATCTTGCATGGAGTAAGAACTGAAACACCCTCCCTCCCCCATATATTTGCAAATAGATTGCTATTATTTTAATAAAAAATATTTAGCCTTGGAAAGCTCTGTTACAAACAGAGGGAGGCTTGTGTATTTAAACTATTTCAGTAATTTGAAAAAATTGTGGTCCATGTGGCTACCAAAATAAAATTTACCCTGAAAAGACAGTGGTACTTCATATCCACTGATGTTTCCTACATGAAAAGTAAGTTCTCTCATAGCAAAATGCCTTTTCTGTTCTGCTGGGCAATTTAAAATCAAAGGTTGACAGGCCACGCTAATGAAATAAAGCAACAAACATTTTCTGACAGGTGCAAAATACAGGAGTAGCTTGATAAGATAATATTTTTAGAAAACCTTGCTTGGTAAATCTAATTTGTGTCAGTTCAATATTGGCTTGAACATCCCGTTCTAATTTATTGAAAGCACCGGCAAAGACTTATCACCATTTGTTCAGCACGAAGCAGTCAGTCCAGAAGGAGGAACTTCAGGGAGCTGAACTTTCTGAGCAGAAAAAGGCAGTCAAAGCAAGAGCAGCAGTGAAACCCCCCCAGTGTCTTGTCCCCGTGAGCAAAGGGAGAAGCCAAGTGTGTTTGAGAGCGTTGGGTGCAGCCCCTGCTGGTGATGGGGCAGGAGCTCAGCAGAGGTTGTCCAAGGGACTCCTGAGTTCTTATGCAGAATGTTGGAGATGGAGTTTGACCCAAAAACCCCGGGTCAGCTGCACTGTCCCTTCTCCTTTTATCAGCATGAGAAGGATCAGAGTTCAGATTGCTCTCCAGGTGGCTGAAGCTGCGACCTCGGAGGGTGAAAACATTCATTTACTGCAAGGTAAATGAAAAACCTCTCTGAAAAAAGATAATTTGACAGGTTTTTTTAGCTCTTGCTCATTTTTATTTGTGTTTTCAGTGTTTGTAGTGGGAACATGCTGACAGCCGCTCTTGCAGACTTTTGTGGGTTGACAATGAAATGCTGCCGAGCTGAAACTGGATGACCTTTAAGGTCCCTTCCAACCCAACCCATGGTGGGATTCCATGAGCCTTCAGGCCAGTGTTTGTCTCAACCAGTGAAGCTGTTTGAGACCGGGAAGGAACCTCCTTATATTCATTTAATATTGGTGTTAATTTGAACCAATTAATTTCTGCTTGGACCACGTCAGTAAATGAGTTCATCAGGCAGTTTAAATGTCCATTTAATGGCACATTTTCCTATGGATCTCCCATCTCCTAAGGGTGATCTCTGCTCTCTGTGTGTTTATATTTATTATGCTGCACCACTGCTGCATTAGGAGGATTGAATTCCAAATATCACAGCTTTATTATGTCTCCCGTTGTGGTTTATTTTTGAGGGGAATCTGTAATGAACCTGAGTGAAATCCTCTCTCCCAAGGCCTTGGCTCTTGGATTTCAGGATAAGAAAAAGGGGTAATTGGTGGTCAGAGATCTTTAACCTCTTTTTAGGGGGTTGGAAATCCTGCAAACATTTTTCCTTTGCCTTTTGACCTGTAGAAATTTATTGGGTTTTGTTCTTTAGGAAGCTTCAGCTAATGATCTAATGGGAATAAATCAGTATAGACTAACTTGACTGTTAATTAAACATGGTTAACAAGGTACTGGTTGTATTATGTGCTGTCCCCTGTGGTTTTTTTCTATTGCGGTTTTATTGGATATTGCAGAAAGCTGCAGGATTTTGGGGATTTGCTTAGGATGGCATTCCTTAAACCTCCCCAAGCTGGGCTCTCCAGCTGTGCCGCTGACTCAGCAAGTTTTGGGGCTGCCCCTGCGTGAGAATCCTCCAGCTTTGCTGCTCAATGGCTGAAGAATTTTCTAGCTTTAAATAAAACCCATATTACTGGAATCAGCAGGGTTATACCTAATTAAAAATGAGGGTTTATTGAAAGCACAATTTTTAAGCCAGGCTTTAAGTCCCTTTTCCCTGCAGCTGGTGAGAGCTGAGGGTGGGGCTGGATCCTTAGTGAGCCATGATTCCTGAAACTGGAAAACTGGGCATCAAACCCCCTTTTTGCCCCCAGCTGCCCCCCCAGTTTGCTCGGGTGGGGGTGTCTCTGTTGAAGAGGTGCAGCCTGAAATTCCAGCGGTGTTGCCAGGCTGGGAGTGGTGCTGCCTGCCCAGGTTCTGGGCAAAGACCTAAAATCCAAGCAGGTTACTAAGCAATACTTCTGCTGTTATGGCTTTTGGGTATTGCTTCTATTTACTACTTGAACAATTTTGGGGTTTATTTTTATTTTTTTACCCCCCTAAAGTAAGTGTAAAGGGAATATTTCTCCATTTTATATGTTGAGAGCTCAACCAACCCCATAAAAACTCTTTAAAAAAAAAAAAAGAGAAAAATCCATCTGGCATATTTATAGTCCATTATTTTTCTGATTCTTCCTTTCTTCAACTCACAAGTTTTATGTGAGCTTCAGCTTTATCCATTTTACACTCCAGCAAGCTTTGCAAATAAATACTGATGGTTAAGAAGAGTTACTGATCTATTCTTAAGCCCAGCTTGATAGTAGCTGTAGTGCTGTCTGGATCACATTGATCTATGCTGAATTAGAAGCTTATTCCTTGTAGGCTGCTCATTTGTACCTTTTAAACACATCGTTATAAAGCAGCCTAAAGTTTAACAGGTATAAAAATAAAAATTGGCTCTATTTATCAAGCTGGCTGTGACTTTTCTGTTAAAAATTGAGCCCGGGCTCGATTGAACCTCTCAGTGCTGCAACTGCAGTCACGAAACACACACCAGACAAAACTCACAAGAGGCTATTTTGGGAATGTTTTGATTATTAAATTTCTGCAGGATGGGGAAAAATTCTTCTCATCTTCTGCCAAAAAACTCTTGTTATTATGCAGGTTTTGCACTTCAGAGGCAACTGGAGCTGCAGTTTTTATACATGTGCTCCAGTCTTATCAGCGAGTGAAAGCCACCCTCCCTTGCTTTTTGGAAATCTCATTTGCAGTTGTCTCCCTTGTGATCTTTGGGTTAACCGGTGTGGAGTCTTCATCCTCAGCACTGTTTTCACCCCAAACTCTGCTGCCCTGAACACCACCTAGGGATGTTTCTGGTGGGAATCATCCCTCCAGCAGCACCTGGAGATCCGCACGGGAGTGTGTTGTGTTCCCGTGCAGGGTTAAGGGCAGTGGTTGTGGGGGAGCGTGAGAAGGTGAGGATTAACGTGTTTCTGGCTGTACCCTGGTTAGCTAGATTGTGCTCAGTACTTAAAATTCTTTGCACGGCTCCTGCACTTTTTGTTTTGTAATATGTCTTTGTCGAATTAAGACAATATATTTTCAATTCCTGGAAGTGTCCAAGGCCAGGTTGGACAGGGCTTGAAGCGACCTGGGCTAAGCAGAAGGTGTCCCTGCCCATGGTGGGGGTGGAACAAGATGATCTTTAAGGTCCCTCCCACCCCAAACCATTCTGATGTTGTGTTCAAATATCCAAATGCAACTTTACCATAGTTCTGAATCCCTGAACAGAAGTGTCCACATAACTGTGTTGGAATTTAGATATGTTATGGATTATTTTTCTTTATATTCTCATGGAACTTTAACTTTTGACATCTTGTGGAGCATGACAGAAGACCCTAACCTTTTAACTTTGGACAAAATTAATTTTGGAGCTCAAATAACATCTCTTTGGCCATGGGGGGGAGGTCTCTCTTCAATATATTTCTACTGTTGTTTGCTCTCTTCAAGTCCTCAAAGGAGGTTGGAGCCAACTTGGGGCTGGTCCCTTTTCCCAGGTGACAGGATGAGAGGAAATGGCCTCAAGTTGCATCAGGGGAGGTTTAGATTGGATATCAGGGAAAATGCCTTCATGGAAAGGGTGTCAGGCACTGGCACAGCTGCCCAGGGCAGTGGTGGCAGTGGCATCATCCCTGGAAGTGTTCAAAAGCCATGAGGATGTGGCACTTGGGGACAAGGTTTAGGGTGACCACCACAGCAGTGCTGGACTCTGTGACCTTAGGGCTCTTTTCCATGGTGTATTTTGGGAGAAGATGACCCTACCATGAAGGTGTGCCTGTGGCAGCGGTGCCACCCTGAAACTGGAGCCCCAGCTGGGCTTTTTGCCACCTTTAAATGAAAATCATTGCACTTCTCTCTGTATTTGCACACCGAGTACCCGGCAGCATCTGCAGGAGTTTAAAACACCCGGCACTCAAACTAAAGCAATTTTCCTTCTGGCTGTCAGACATTATGAAACTGAAAATGATGAACTTCCAGATGAGCACAGAGGTGCCAAGATAAGAGCCCAGATTCCTGGAAGTGACACAGCTCTCAGCACTTGTGGGCACAACTGAGGAGGGAACTTGTAACCTGCAGTAATAGACTTGGCTTTCCATGGCAGTTCTGCATGAGAAAGGGGACTAAGAACGTGTTGTCCATGTCTCAGCCCCAATTTGTGATGGATGTGAAGGTGCAGGAAGGACAATCTTCAGTCGATGGAGCATTTAAATTGCTAATTGGCAGGTGCACAGGTGTGACGGTGTGTGTGAACCCCAGAGTTCAGCTTTTTGTTTATAAAAACTCCCTTCAAAGGCTGTTTTCCACAGCCTGTGTGAAAGGGAAGCTCGCTCGCAGATGCTCTGGAGCCAAAAATCTGCATCTCTTTGTCAGGTGTCACCTCATCATTCGGAATAACAAACAACAAGGATTGTGTTCAGCATTGGGATTATTTTATGTTACTTATATCGCTTATCACTGTGTGTTCTGTTGTTCATTGCTGGTAAAACCCAGTTTTAATAACCCCAGTTTTAATAACCCCAGCATTGTCCCCCTCCTGACGCTGGGAAGCTGTGCCTGCTGCTTGGCCACCAACCCTGCCAGGAGCCGGGGGATAAATCAGAGCCAAAGCTCTGCCACCTTTGTCACTCCTCCCTCGTTCTCACACGCTTGATGCAAACAGGCAGCTCTGGGTTGGTCCCTTGTGGAGTGGGATGCAGGATGCTGCATCCTTGGCAGTTCTGCCAGCTGGGGAGAGTCTGGAGGAACACTGTCAAATATTTTAATTTTTGCAGATTTTCAGGATGTATTTTGAGTCGTAGATGTGCAAAAATTGAATCACTTGAGCAAAAAGCATCTTTGGGAAATTACTGAGGGTGTCAGTTAAGAAAATGCTTTGTTTTGCCTGTTAAAGTCCTGGCGATGATTAATAATAATAATGAAAAACCAAACGGACCAAACCCTCATGCTTTTGAGAAGAGTTAACTTTTATATATTAAGAGCAGCTCTTTGCATTTGTTTTGTCCTTGTTTAAAAGTCCCTGCTATCTTCCCAAAGCATCCACCTCTGAAAAACTGATTTGAGCTTGGGAGGAATGAGAAAACCCTCGTGTCTGCAGTAGAGGGGTTGGGATGGATCAGGCAGCACAGGAAACATAAATGGGGAAAACGAGCAGCAAAAATCTCGCCCCAAGAGGGGTTAAGGCTGTAACTAGAAATGGGACATCTCTGTATCATATTTCATTTCCCTGAACAGAAGAACTGTCTGTGCCCTGTGTGGGGAGTTCTGCCTGCCACCAGGATTTCAGGTCTGTATCGGGGATCCAGGATTCCAGCCCTGATGATGGTGATCACGTTTGGTTTGGGGGGTTTTTAACCCTGGGTTTAAAATGGAACAATTAATGTGCCAATAAAGACACGCAGAACCACCTGTGAAATCACTCAGGTAGTTTCATGCAGTCATTTTTCCTCAGGTAAAAATAAAGGTACAGGCGGAACAGTTAAAGCTTGTTTGCAGGCAAAGGGCAGAAGTTTCTTTTTGATGCACACCTGATGTGAACATGTCTATTTAAGTACCTGGAAGGCTAAGCCTGAATGCCATGGTGATGGGAGACTTTATATAGTTTAAAATGACTATATAATCCTAAAATGATAATTGCATTACTTTGAATTTTCATGGGCTTGTACACGTATGTAATTTGGATTCAGCAGAGCAGGTGGATCAAATTAGCAATGACTTCTTTGATAGAAATTACCTTAAATATCTTACTATTTAAAAGCTGCCAGTCAGGAGCATCCACACGATGCACCAGTGATGGTCCTTGTTTCCAGGCACTTCTGAACTCTTCTGTCTCTGATTTGGTCACTCCTCCCTCTAACAAGGGACAAGGTGAGAGGAAATGACCTCCAGTTGCACCAGGAGAGGCTTAGATTGGATATCAGGGAAAGTTTCTGCAAGGAAAGGGCTGCCCAGCCCTGACACAGCTGCCCAGGGCAGGGGTGGATCCCCATCCCTGGAAGGATCTAAAAGCCCTGTGGATATGACACTTGGGGCCATGGGTTAGTGGTGGCCTTGACACTGCTGGGTTGAGGGTTGGATTTGATGCACCAAAAATGGCCCAGCAGTCCTTTTTCTCCAAAGTGGTGCCCAGTGCGTTCCATGGAATTACAGAATAGCCCAAGCTGGAAGGGACCCAAAAGGGCCATCAGAGCCCAACCCCTGTCCCTGCCCTCTGTGAAGATATTTCTTCCATTCTAATTAATTTTTTTCCTTTTATCTTTGCGAAGTCAAACTAAAAGTTGTGTCCAGTGGTGGGAGATGTTTTATGACCATAATCCAAGGGAAAACCAGAATCCGCCCATGGAGACTTTTCCCAGGAATCTCTGCCTGAGACAGATCAAACACAATCGTGTGCTTGTCAACCAGCTTTAAGGTCTGGGTGGGAACTGAAGGACCAAACCTGTATTAAAATTGGTTAACTTTGAGTAAAATTACCTTTTATTTTTAATACCAGTTTTTTCTGCTTCTGCTTTTTACTATTTTGCTCTTCTTTGCCCCTTAAATACACTCGAGTATCTTATACTAAGTGTACTCTTAATACAGGAGCAAATCTAAAGTACTAAGTTATTGCCTAAAAATATTGAGTATTTCATTTCTTGTGTGAGCAAGAGAAATGGCATTTAAAAAATAGGAATGTAATTTTTATTATTTTTTCTTTTGTCATACATTTTTTACCTTAATTACCTTCTCATGTCACATTGTGTCTATTTTTGTATTGATTGATCACATTCAGGTATTTGAAGTTGGGCAAGAGGAACGGTTGATGTGCCTGTGAAAAATGGGAAATGCAGATGTGCTGAGCACATTCTTTAGGAAAAACAAGGATTATATGAGAAATTCTTTGGGATTTCCTTCACAGTAATTTAACACATCTTTGGGATTCCATGGCCTGTGTGTGAAAAGGAAATTTCCAATGCAGAGAAAAACTTACCTGAACTTTTGGTGAAATTTCTCATAGTGTGTCCTGGGAATATAAAATTCCTTAAATTCTCTATTTGACTACATTAACATCCACTCAATGCTCTTGTTGTAAGTGGAAGGACTATTCCTTCCCACGCATAACCACATCTTATTTGGGGATAATCAGAGAAATTGTGTAAGAAAGACTTTTGGGAAGATATATTTTCCTTTTTTTTTGGTTAGGTTTTGTGTTTTTTTAATGTAGCATTGGTAATTAATGGTTAACTGGTGAATAATAGAATAGTGAAGTAGAAAGTGCCCCCCTCGTTCAGAAGCTGATTGAACACAGGAATCCTGCGGACCTGAAATGTTCATGGGTTTCTCAGTTTGCTCTGGGAGTCTGGGCCACCTACTCATGGAAATCTGAAAACGAATCACTGATTTGCCTTGAAATCTTTCCTCCAGAGGCTGGAGCTGCCTTGGGAGGGAGCCACAACCGTAATTCCAATGTTCTGTGTCCCAAATTCCCAATGTTCTGTGCCCCAGACACCCCTGAACTGCAGAGTTCAATCACAAGGGGGCAGTTCTGCCTCACAGATAACTTTTATCACTCGCTTTGGGTCCAGCTCCCAAAAATGCCAGCCTGTGCCTCCTGGCTCCATTCACCTTTCTTTTTCCTATGAGGGAATATTCTTTCCCTCCCTGAAAGAGCATTTCTTAATATAGCTACAGGTTTTCCCTCTGATTCCATGACTGTGCTCAGTGAGACTATAAATAGCAGTGAGGTTGTAAAGCCTCGTTTTCTGTTCACACCGTGAACTTTCATTAAAATGATTTAGGTCAGTGAGTGACTTAAAATTGCTCCTATTGGTATTTTTAACTGGTGGTGGTGGGTGAATTGTCCATTTCTCTTCCCTGAATTTTGTTATTTTTGATATCACCTTTATTGCAAGGAGATCACGTGCGCCCTGCCCGGCCTGTGTGAGTGATGTGCTGTGCTGGACTCAGGTTGGTGGATTCAAGAAGTTGTAGCATTTTACTTGCTCTCAATTTTCATCAGGATCAGAGGACGGGTGCAGAATAACTTCTGGAATGAACTTTCCCACCTGACTTTTTCAGGAATCAGGAGCAGACACATCCAAGTGCAACTGCACGAGCTGTTCTGGGGTGTTTGCTCCTCTTCCCAACCCTTTAGGAGCTGAAAATCCTGTGATAACTCTGTGATCCCCTTGGGATTTTGCTGCTCTGGGGATTAATTTGCTTCGTTTCTCACGCAAACCACTTTGCTGTGGCCTTTTGGGATGGATCTTCTCTTGGGGTTTTCTTGTAGGATTGAACTTTGAGTGCAAGAGTCAAAACTGATGAATGTTTCTTCGAGGTGCCCAAAGAAATGTCCCATGCCCCTCGTTCAGAGGGTGGGAAGAGCTCCAAGAGTGCAATGCTGTGGGTGTTATTTTCCATAGCCAAAGGTGGCTTTTGATTGGAAAAAAAATGGGAAGAAAGATCACCATGGGAAAGAAGATGCTCCTCTCTTCTTTTTCCAGGGAATTCAGCAGAGTAGGAGCCATTAACTTGCTACTCAAGGACTGTTCCAAAGGTGACCTTTTCCACTTGGCAGAGCTGCCTGAAAGCCACGCTGAGCGTGATGCCCGTGACAGCCTCTGTGTTCCCCACAAGGTCCAGCAGGACACAGCGCTCAGTGAGGGCTCCAAGAGGAGCAGGAGGGGCAATTTCAGCCCCCAAGGACCCCGTTTGTCCTTGTTTTCACTTCCACCTCTCTGAGTGTGGACACAGAGTAAATGCTTTCATTTGTGTTTCCCAAAATGCATCGTCTTACTCATTGAATTTCTCACGAGCAAGGTGGCCAGACCAGACTTCTCGGCGTTTCCTTCTTTTGGGTGTGAATTCCTTTCCATTTTATTCTTTTGGAATGCCCCTCAGAATTGGTGTGTTCCCTTTTCTGAGCCCTTTGCTACAGGCTGAGAGTAGGTAGGTCAGCAAATAATCAGAGCAGGGTCCAGATGGGATCCCCAGTAAGGACTGGACTTTCTTTTTGTGTAATAAAGGCTTCAAAACCTCTGCCTGTTCATGTATTGATGAATTAAATTGGGTTGTGTGGTCTCTTGTCCCCCTCAGGCCTTTCCTGCTTGGTCCAGCTGGAGGCACTGGTGGCGCTGGTGCTCACAGGTCCTGTCGGATGGTTCCAACATCAAACCCTTGTGCAACATCAGAGACCTGAACTTTGCATTTGCTCCTAAGCACAAACATCAAATCGTGTTTGCGGTTTCTGCTGCCTCTGAGGTGGAGTGGCTGTGCTGTTTCTGATTTGTCATGCATCTGCTGCCTTTGCTAAATCAAAGGAATTGACATTTCAATTGGTTTAGGTCTTGGTTAAGTTCAATTTTGCCAGGTGATGTCAAGATAAACATTTGATTAGATCGTGAAGGATGAAGGATCCGGACAGCAAAGTGAGTATGCATGAAGCTGTTTGCTTGTTTTTCTGGAGAATTTCCATGTATTAGTTTCCCTCCCTGTGTAAAATCCTATTTAAGTGTAGATTTGGACCTAAAAGGCTCCATACTGCTTCAGTAGACGGAGGTATTTTAGCCCAATTTAAAGGAGATCTACTTAAAAAATTTATTTAATCTGCTCTTTACTTTTGAAAAATGAGTTATAAAATCTCAGTGCTTTGTTGCTTGGGTTTTTTTGGCTTTTCAACCCATCATTTTGGACTTTTTTAATCTCTATCCCAGGATTTGGGTAAGTGCTGTGTGTGTTTTGTTATCCCTGTCCCAGGATTTCAATACCCGGTGTGTGTGCACAATTCACTTGTGAAACTGATGCCACAGAGAGATGCAGATTGGGAAAAGAGAAGCAGAATTATTGTTATTGCTCTTGGGTGCCCCGGAAAGCCTCAACTAATCTGAAATAAATATTAATTGACCTTATTAATACATGGGGAGAAAAGGGCAGATTTTTCAACCAGCCTGCCTGCCCCAAATTTTCATTGATTTTTAGATTGGTTGGTGTCATTAGGTCTTATTGCTTGTTTGTTTTTAACATAGAATTGGATAAAGATTTATCTCCTCAAAAAACTTATTGCTGCTATGAAAAAGGTTGCATCCAAACCTCTTTCTGTTACCTCTTCTTTTAGAGTTCTGAATCTCCACCAGTTGGAACAAAGAAATAGCAAGACATTGGTGGTTATTCTGACATCCCATTAACTTCCCAAGAGGACTTTATTTTCCTAATCTATGTTGGTCTGGTTTCTTTTCTGTATTTCCCTCGAAATGGGTATAAAAATTGGAGATAATGATAATAATAATAAGTAATATCTCTGCAAAGCAAACGTCACACGTGGCCCAGCTCCTCCCCGGTCCAACATATGCTTTGTTTTGTGTTTTCCAAGGCTGATTGTCAGTCTGGAGACACACGGAGTAAATAGTTGGGAAGAAATCTAATTGTGCCATATGGTTTCAAACATTGGGGGGATTTTGAAAGCCTCGATGTTTTTTGTTTGGCTTTCAGCATATGGTGGTGGTGAGCAGCCCAGAGACCTTCTGCCATAAAGCAAGCCCGGGTTAATGCCAAATATATCCCCCATATGTTTGTTCCTCTTGTCATCACGCAAGGATTAGTCAGAAGGATAATGCACAGCTACAGAAATAGCAACATCCACATTTGGCCCCGTGAAAAACTGCTGCTTAAACATTGAGGAGGAAGAACTACTTGTAATTCTTTTCTAGAATGGTTTGGGTTGGGAGGGACCTTAAAACCCACCCAGTGCCACCCCTGCCATGGGCAGAGACACCTCCCACTAGCCCAGGTGGCTCCAAGCCCCGTCCAACCTGGCCTTGACACTCCCAGGGATCCAGGGGCAGCCACAGCTTCTCTGGGCACCCTGTGCCAGGGCCTGCCCACCCTCCCGGTATCCCATCTAAGCCTACTCTATCGGTGGGAAGCCATTCCCCCTTCTCCTGTCACTCCAGGACCATGTAAATAGTCCCTCTCTTTCTTGTTGGCTCCCTTCAGGTCCTGGAAGGCCACCCCTAAAACCTTCTCTTCTCCAGGCTGGACAATCCCAATTCCCTCAGCCTTTCCTCCCAGCAGAGCTGCTCCACCCCTCTGATCTTCCCGGTGTCCCTTTCCTCTCCGTGTTCTGTATAATGCACTAGAACAGAAAAATAACATTCCCCCTCTAGTTTATTGCAGAGATGACTTACTATTTTCCACTTTTGCCAAAGTGGAAGTTGCCTTGGCAAAGGAGGATTTGAAAGCCTGGTGTGAGGGAGACCCTGTCAGTGCACATTAACAACGGGCTGTGCTGTCTGATGGAATCATCTTGGTTTGCAGCATTCCTGGCTCATGCAAATAATTTGAGTAGTGATAGTATTTATATTGGAGCTAAACATCCTGACAGAGTGCTCCGGCTAAATTGATTTTATTAATATTATAATAGATCAGTAATGGCAATTGTACTTGAGAGGAACATGGACACGCTGTAAATGAGCTCTCCTTCCATCTCACTGTTGATGGGCCATTTTTAAAATGGCTTGTTTTATTCAGGGGAGTAACAAATAAATATGTGCTGAGAACACACAGAGGCACCTTGTGAGAGGTGCTACAGCAGGATGATGATGATGGTGATGATGATGATGATGTGCAGAGTTCTGTGGGCTGTGTCCCCCAGCCAGAGCTCCTGGCTCTTGGTGGGGCAGACAAGGGGGTTTGCTCGGCTGGGAAGATTTGGAACCTAATAATCTGTTCAGCCTGGGGATGTTCTCTAGATTGTTGAATTAGTTTGAATACTGTCTCTTCAGGCGTAATGCAGGATGTCTGAGTTATGGCAGGGCTGTGCTGCTGGAGGTGAGTGGGAAAGAAATCTGGTTTATAAGCTCCTTGGAGCCTGTGATCTTCCCACCTCACATTTCAAAGAAAGCCCCAAAAACCTCAAAGAAGCCCCCCCTAAATGTAAACTTATGAGAATAAAACCCCACATGACAAACATTTAGTATTAATAGTACAACTACTGTGTAAGATGAGATTCAAATCTTTAATTTTTTAGCCAGGAAAAGTATTTTGAATGTAACAATTTGAAATGGTGTAAGGCAGGAAACAGGGACTTGTAAAAATGATCATCATCTGTCTCAGGCTCTGAGTTCGTGGGACTTGTCCATAAAATTGGTGACTTCCTTTTTATAGGAAGAAGGCATCAAATTAAAAGGTTTGGTAAAACTAAGTAGCTAAAATGCTTACCATGAAAAGAAAGTGCAGTTGGTTAAGATCAGTGTGGTGTTATTGATTATTTCAGGTTAGAAGGTCCTGGTTTATAATTCAAAAGCAGGAGAAACTGGAGGGGAAGAACTTTGAGCTGGTGTGACTTGGGTTCTGAAGAACTCTAAGAAGGGAAGGGCTGAAGGGCAGAAAACATGAGAAAATTCAGATGTATAAGATGTATTTATTTTATATATCTTATCTGTGTTTCTTCATGTGTATAAGTGTCCTGTCCATGGCAGGGGGGTTGGAATTAAAGGATCTTTAAGTCCCTTCCAACCCAAACCATTCCCTGATTCTGTGATATACATTCCCACGCATATGTATAAAGTAGAAGGACTAATGCAGGGGTTTTCAGTGTGCCTCCTCATGGGTAATTGTATCCACAGATCCATCTCAGGCTTGTCTTTGCTGTGAACTATAGGAATTTTTGGAGTGTGTTATGGACACCCCACCCATCCTTCAGGACCAGTTGAATCCATAGCTAAAGCCTGGGCTCCATTCTAGTTTTGCACAGGTTGCCACCACCATCCTCTCAGTAAAAATGCAAACAAAAAAGAGCCCCTTAGAAGATGCTTTTATGGGTTTTGAGCTAAATTGTGAATAAGACCAGCCTGTGCCAGAGCTTTGGGCAGCTGTGCCAGCCTGGGCCCTGCTGAGGGTTGGAGCACCTACACCCTTTGCACACACTCAGGCACTTGCAGCTAATTTTAGGTTCAGCTCCTCAAGCTGAAACCCACAGGCTGAATTTTCTCAAGGAAAATAGACATCTCTTGACCTTCAAGGGAAAAAAACCCCACCTTCGCAATAAATATTTAACTGCACTCACCTTGCATTTCATGGGCTGTAATGAACATTTTCCTCTGTTTCCTGCGGCTCCCCAGGCAGAGAGGCTATGGGTGGAGGAATGTGACATCCAGCTGTCCCCCCAGTCTCCTGCTCTCAGCGTGTCTTTCATCCCCAGCTCACTCTCACACAATTATTTTCCCAGGCCACAGCTTTGCTAAAAAGTATGTGCTTGAAAAACAGAGGCAAAAGACCTTCAGGAGGTGTATCTTTATTATCCCTCAGAAGAGAACATTTCAGAAGCACGGCAAAAACAGGGAGACAGCAAAATAAGATTAGTGCAAGACACAGTATTATGGACCAGCACAGTGACAGAGACTGATTGCAGTTTAAAAGATCCTGTTCTTAAAAGAGTGAGGGGAAAAAAAAAAACCAAACCCTTCAATCAGAGCATTTTAGAAATATTATACAATAATTTACCCTCTGTCTGAAGCTCTGGTACTCCCTGTGTTGTCTCAAATCGTTGGTAAAGTTTGGTTTTGTTTAAAGGTCTTTTTAACATGAAAATTGCTGTTCTTAGATGGTTTTGGTCTATTTTTGTTTGCTCTCTGTGTGTACAGGAAGGAGCTGTGTCTGTAGAGGATGCCCACACTGCCGCCCTGCAGCTCTCAGGGTCCCAAAGGAGATTTTAGGGGAACAAGGAGAAGAGAAAACTCCTGGCAAGGCTTCAAAGAAGGATGTGGTATGACATGGCAACTTCAGGTAACAAAGTTTTGTTGGATTCTATTTAACCCTCATAGTAACCAGAAAGGAAGAAATAAAATATTTATTATGACTTCATTAATTAGTTTTAAAAAGAACCTCCTAATTATTTGCTTTCAAGTCTATCTTGACTGAAAATTAAATATATTGGCTAATGCTAAACATTTGATTTGTCTCAAGCTGGAAAGATTTATTGTTTTCCTTATAAAGTTATCCATCCCAAAATGTCCAGGGTATCCAAATGAAATGTTTGAATTTTGGAAGTATTACAAGGAAAGGGAGTTAATCTTGACTCTTGTGCCCACATTCACATGTAGGTATGTATATGTGTGCACAGGTATATGTACACACAGAGTTGATTTGTGTTTGTTCAAAACACCCTCCGGAACACTGGGGAAAAGGGGAGAAACCTGCAAATTGTTCCCAAAAATCCTCGGCTGGCACAGCAGTTTGGCTATCCAAGCAGGAGGGTGAAGGAATGGGAGCAACTGCATTAAAAGGCAGTTCTTGGCTTCCCATCAGCCTGGATTTGGTCTGATGTCCTTCACTTCTGTTGATGTTTTATAGTAATGAAAGAATAAATGACCCTCCCAAAGAGCTTTTGGGGTGTGTGATGGTTGAGTATTGGGGTTGTTCAGCCTGGAGAAGAAAAGCTTTGAGGTGTCCTCACTGGGACCTTCCAGTGGCTGAAGGAGCTACAGGAAAGATGGAGAGAGACTGTTTACAAGGGATGGATCTTCAAGGTCCTTCCAGCCCAACCCATTCTGTGATTCCATGATTAGACCCCGTTTAGCTGTTTCACTGTTTACCATGGTAAGTTGGTTGGCTTTGATAATTATTGCCACTATTTCCTATGATTTCTGCCCCATAGTCTAGAGCAAAATAACATTTTGAAGCTCATCAAGATGTCCTGGTCCTCTGGAGAGGAGGTGGGTCATACTGGGTGCTGAGTGGGAGCAGGTCCCCTTTCCATAGCGTGTTTTGGAGAGCACTGATCCAAACAGAGCCCAACTTAGATGTTTGTGTGCTGAGAAATATTCATATTTGGCATCTTGCAGTTAATATTGTGATTCCCATTCATTTACATTTATATCAGAGAAGCCCTGGCTGGGGCTGGCTTTTGCTTCTCCTGCACTTTGCTGAGCAACCCACGCTGATGCAGCCACAACTTGTTTTTGTTTTCCCCTTCCTTTGAACAAGTGATTTTGTAGCTGCTCGAACATGACTTTTGGAGGGATAAGGAGGTTGCTTGGCAACTAAACTGCAATATTTGCACTGGTACCTGCCCGTGGTTCCCCTGTGTTCTCTGCTTTCGTTGGTGCTCGTGTTTCTGGGTGCCAGGACTTTGGGCTGCTCCTCCAGCCTCTTGCTGTCGTGCCCTGGCCCCGGAGGGCCAGGAGGACTCGTGGTGGGTACGTGCAAGTGCTCATCCAAATTGCTGTCCCTTCTCAGAAGCTTTGAAAAGTAAATGGATGAAATGGTCAGCTTTCGGAGATAAAGCAGAACTGTGTCTGTGGTTTATGGGATCAGAGTTGGAAGGCATCTAGAAGCTCATCTTGTTCCCAACCCCTGCCGCGGGCAGGGACGCCTTCCACCACAGCTGGTCATCCAAAACTCCATCCAGCTTGGCTTTAAACTGAAAACAAAGGTCAGGAGCTCTGCCCTTTCAAAGGGATCTGTTCCCAGAAGATCCTTTTATCCAAGTGCTATTATTATGTACGGAGTTTAAGAAACAGTGATCAATATGACCTGAATGTCTTTTTTTTCTTGGACTGCCAGCAAAGATAATGGTCAATGAGAATGTAACCCAAAGCAGTCCAGTAGAACGGAGGCAGGGAGTTTGCAGAAGGGGTTATTGCTGACTGGGCTGGGCAACCAACAGGAAGAGTCTGGAGAAACCTCAGTGTTGGTTTTATTTCTGTTTAAATGACTCTTAAGGTGACAGTCAACCTTTTATTGATGGCAACTCGAGCTAATCCGCAATTTTTTTTCTCATTTAGAAAAGCCAGAAAGTATTCCAAGATTAGTCATGCTACATGATATAATGTGCACACAAAGGGCAATGTTTTATTCATTGCTGATATGCAAAGTGTATTTCCAAATAGAAATGTTCTTCCAGCCCTCCCACACCACCATGTCTAACAACAGTTTATACAAATGCTTTCTCGAGGACACCTGCTTTTAAAAAAAGAAATCAACCAAGAAACCTTTCCCTTTTGCTTTATGGGACACTTACAAATTATTTGTCCTGTACAGAAGTTAAAAACAAACTAAAATTGGGGGAAAAAAACTTTACTGAAAATGACAAAGGTTTCTCTAAACTCTGTTAGCTCCCATTTATAAATCTGAAACATTTGTACAAAGAACTTGGCAAAAACTTTCCTATTATGAACAAAATGAAGACCTTTTAAGGGAAACAAAGTACAAATGTGGCCTTTGGGAATGGCTTTTTCGGCCTCCCCCAGAATAAACAGGTGAATCCTGTTCCTTTAAGTTGCATTTTGAGAGGAAAAAGAAATAGAGGTCTGAGCAGTGCTGGTTTTTATTTTCAGACAGTAGTTTGTAAACCCTGCCTGGAGAACTTGGCTAGCAGAGGGTATGGTGGGCATGACCAAGCCAGGTGTGCAGGGCGTGGCTGAGGAGCTGCTCTCCAGGATGAGAGGGAATTTGGAACATCTGGAAACCCTTCTGTTTGCATTGGGTAGGAAAATCCTCTCTCTGGAAGCACAGAATGGTGTGGGCAAAGAGACCTCAGAGTCCTTTCCATTACCTAAAGGGGTTCCAGGAGAGCTGGAGAGGGACTTGGGACAGGGACACAGGGACAGGACACAGGGAATGGCTTCCCACTGCCAGAGGGCAGGATGAGGTGGGATATTGGGAAGGAATTCCTGGCTGGGAGGGTGGGCAGGCCCTGGCACAGGTTGCTCAGGGAAGCTGTGGCTGCCCCTGGATCCCTGGGAGTGTCCAAGGCCAGGTTGGATGGGGCTTGGAGCAACCTGGGCTGGTGGAAGCAGTCCTTGCCCATGGCAGGGGGTGGAATTTGATGTTCCTTAAGGTCCCTTCCAACCCAAACCCTTCTGAGGTTCCGTGATAATGTGAGGGTAGGACAGGGGAGATGTTGCACTTCCCCTCCTGCCTGCACAGGCTGGGCACTGCTGGGGCTGCAGATGGATGTGAGCCCACCCAAGGGGCTTCTTCCCTCCCTCACCTTGGTGACCACCTGTAGCCACTGGCTGCAAATTAAAGGAAGGAACTGCAGTGCAGTTTCCAGATGTTAAGCACTTTGATCCTTCACCTCTCAAACTTCGTCCATTGTGAGCAAGAGAACACAAGCAGGGAGCACACTTCCCTCTGTAGAAGTCATTAATATCTTTAATATTGAATTCATACCTAAAGTCCTGGTGCACATTTCGTGCTGTTTGTGCCCCGAAGCACATCAATCCACCTTTGGGGGAAAAGCAATCAAATGAAGGCACAATGAGCAGTTTTATTGCATTTACAGCCCCCGTTTCAAATCATCCAGGACGCAGTTTAAAGGGAAGGTCCCATCACGTGGGACCTCAGCTTTGCCCTTGAGCCCATAAAAAGTACAATACAAGTGTTATTTTCTTTTCCAACATGAACATTTCAGTGTGGAAGGCTCAGTAATTAGGTAGGTGAACTGATTGCTACCTCCTACTTCATCCTCCCGAGGGAAATCTCGATCATCACATTCAAAGGCTGACCTTGGTTGGGGTTCTGCGAGGAATATTGCGTTTGGGTTGACCTTCACAATCTAGATTGGAAAAGATGAAAGGATTAGCTGGAATTGAACACTGAGCTTCCAAGAAGGGAAAAAATAGCTGAAACCACCTAACTATAAATTAAACATGAGAAGCCTTGTATGCTAATGTTATAATCTTATGTTACCAGGCTTCTTGCATCTGCTGGCTGTGTAGGTGTCTTCTTAGGTGAGTAGTAACAGGCACTGTAAAAATAACCCCTCCAATGAACAGGCCTGGAGGGAGGACATCCAAATTTTATTTTTACACAAGCCAAAAAGCTAAACTGCAGAAAATATTTGCAAAAGCATGTGGTTTCTGAAAGCACAGCGAGCCGGGGTGCTTTCCCCCCCTGTTTGCTGGCGAGTTTTTTATCTCGTAAGAGCAGAAATCTTGCATAATTCCCGATGTAACAGAGGGAATGTGCTGTGCCCTGGAGCCACCACGTTCAGCTGAAGGTGAAGCCTTGTCAAAGGCACTGCTGGGCTCCTCCAGGCTCCCCCTGGGGCTGTGACACCCTGACCTGGGGCTCCTTCCAGCACAGCCTGAGAACAAGGCGCTGGCAGTAATTAACCTCATGGATGGTTTCTCCCAAACCATGCAGATCCCAAGGAATTGCTGGGAGACACCACCTGAGAGCAGGGATATAAAATCCACCCCTAAACAGCTCCAGGATGAAACCAGCCCTGCCTTTCCCCCCTCCTCAGGTTTGCTTGGCACATGGGCATTTGTTCTGCAGAGATGCACGTTTTGGAATGGGTTTTTACAGTTGAGCTTGTGATTTAAAATGCACTTTTCTCCTGCTGTCAAGATTGCTGATCCTTGATATAAATGTTATTTATTGAGTGACAAGAAGTAAGAGAGTAGAAAGTTTTCAGGTAGAGAATGGGGAGTCTCAGATTTTTTTTTCCCACTAAGGTGATTTATGGCCAAAGAAAAGCTGTTTCTGTAGAACTTACTGTTGCTTAGCACAGAATAATCATGGTAAAACTTTTTCTATATAGAATTTTTATCTTTGTCTCAGTGTACAAAGTCTGATGGTCCATGTAGTGATATGATAACCTTATGTAGAGCCATTGTTTTCTTGAAATGCTCACAAACTAATAACAAATAGCATACCAGTGCAAAAAATTATCTCTCTCTATATTTTTTTATTGAATATTTTGGACTTTCTGCTTTGGTCTCTGAAATCATCTTTCCTGTCCTGAAACCTCCTACTCTTACCTTTTCAGAATAATTAATAGATCTATAGGTTAGCAGACCAAGAGTTCTTTTTTCTCTTTCCAGTCCCATTAGTTTTTATATTTTTTAGTTTTTAGGCCCTGCTGGTTCCCTCGCCCAGGATACGGTGCCTTGAGCAAACTGCAGCACCTTCGCTGTCACTGCTGGGATTTTTCTCTTGGCAGCAGAAAACCTGGGCAGATCTCTGTGATCTCCAGCACATTTCCAGTGCTGCTCTGAGTTACTGCTAGTTCTGTCTCTGCAGAATCTGCCCGTGGATTCAGTCGGGGCAGGGAAGACACCAATGGTTACGGAAAAACAGAAGTTCCCCCAGGATGGGCCAGAGCTGCTGGTTCACCTGCATCTCCTGAGCTCCTCGGGAGCTTTCAAAGTCTGAAATACAAATTAAGCTGTACAAGCAGGGGCCAGAAATCAGAAGTTTTTCAACTCAAAGCTGATGTTTTAATTTTAAGGCCATTTCAGTGTGGTTTTTGTGGTGTGTTCTGTGACAACGAGCTGAGAGCAGCTTCTGCATCTGGATGCAGTTAATGCCCAAAGATAAAACTGGTGAGGGGTAGGTCAGTTCAGACACCTCAAATCTGAGGCTTTTTTTCCCCTTTAAACTTAGTCTGGGCTCTAAAGCTGGTCTGCATCGCTAGAAAAATCAATGAGAATTCATATTAAATTTAACTGTGGCGTTTCCATAGAGATGGTGTTTAACATAAAAATAGCTGAAACATTTTGACACTGATTTGGAGACTATGGGTTTTAACACCTCTTTTGGAAGCAATACTGAAGTATGGAAATAAATCATTTCAGCAGGAAAACCTGTGTGATGAAACATGCGAAAGCATCAAAATTTGTGTCTAATTTAAAATAATTAAAGGCAACTCCTTTACCAATTGGAATGTGTTTCATCAAGGATGAGTTACAAGGAATGTTGGAATAAAAATGCGTTAGATGTTTATAGGTGTGGGGGGCAGGGAAAGTGTTAGTCAATAGAGATGTTTGAATGTTGTGTTAGAAGGCAGAAACATTGATTTTGGGGAGTTTATTTCATTGGCAACGACTGCAGGAAGACTTTCAGAATCGCTTCAAGTGTTTCTGGATGTGAAACAGAATTATCTCCCTGAATAGTCCACTGAGCAGCTGATGGGAACACAGAGATGTGTTAGGTTTCATCCTGGAAGAGGAGCCAAATCTGATAAACATGGTGAAACTGAAAACTCCGTGATTATAATGTCATTACACAGGAAATTTGGTTTGGGTTGCTTGTGCTGCATGGGAGGTTTCAGCAAGGTGGAGTTGGAATAGCAAGGGGAAGGAAATCCAGAGACTTAAAATCACAGGATGAAGTGGTTTAGGGGCGGGGGAAATAAGTGGAGCTGCAGCGTGGTGGTGCCTCTGAAAGCCAAGAGCTGGGCCGTGGTCAGTGAAACCATCTCATGCCTAGAACTTGGGTGGCAAGTCTTCCCCCAGCCTGCATTCCTGGGACACCCAAGAGGTTTGGGAAGGACTGGACGGCCCTGGGAACTTGGGGCACAGCGTGTGTTGAGCAGCTTTGATGTGCTATGAGTCACGGTGACTTGGGAGGCTTTTAGAGTCATGGAATGGTTTGGGTTGGAAGAGACCTTCAAGATCATCAAGTTGCCACCCTCTTCTAGACTCCTCTTTGTTTGGCAGGACATGGTTTGGCATGGTTAGTTCTGCTCTGTAGGTGCCTGCTGGTGCATTGGAATGAGAGTAATTTCAACCTGTTCCACTGACATCATATAAAGAATAAAAACCCCACTGGTGACAGCAAAGGGGACAGGTGAGCACATGTGCAGGTGGCCAGTCTGAGGTCCTGGAGGTCAAGAACAGAAATAGAAGACAGAAACAGAGGAACTCTGAATTATTGAAATACTTCAGCATAAATTTGATCCAGAATCCATCACTTCTGTGCATCTGGAAACCTGGGTGAGAGGTAACAATGCAGATTGCCTGAACCATGCACATGTTCAACCAGTTTCATACAGGAGCAAATCTGGAGGGGGAGGGGATTTTAGGATGGGATTTAGGGTAGGATTTAGGATTGCTACAATAGGATGTGTCTCCAGTTGACTGTAGTGTAGAGCTGTTTAATTTCCTTGCATTAAACACCATATGCTCTCTCTCTGTGCCAACCACTGTACCAAACACTGGCATATTGCTGCCACTAATATTCCCTTTAGGAATAATGCCATGTCCCCTAAAAACCCACTCTCTAGAGCTGTGCCCTGTTTCTGCAGGACTCACTGCTCACAGGCAGTTTTGGTCCAGGAGCAACAGGACTGTTCCTCCTTTTGGGTGCAGAGGCACTTCTGTAATTCAGGATGTCACCAAACGTGTGTAGGTAGGTTGGCAGTGGCCCTCTGCCACTTAACTCAGGGGTTTATGTCACTGTATTCCAAACAAAAAGGTTTTCTAGGAAAATGTATGGTCTTCCTTTTAACTCCATGGCCTGATTCAAGCTCATGTCCTGCTGTGCACAAACAGCCCAAAACTTACAACTAAATTATTTTGGCTTCAGGAAATGCAGATAAGCAAGTGATTAGTGGAATTTGTGAGTAATTAGGACGTTTGATCTTCATTCTCAGGGAATGCCCATGGCTGGTGAACCTCTGCACAACCAAGTGCCTCATAAAGGAGGGGATCCCACAAGAAAAGCTCTTCAAAGCAGTGGGGCTTGGGGCTGGAAATCCTGGTTAGATATTGGAAAGGGATTCTTGACTGTGAGGGTGGGCAGGCCCTGGCACAGGTGCCCAGAGAAGCTGTGGCTGCCCCTGGATCCCTGGGAGTGTCCAAGGCCAGGTTGGACGGGGCTTGGAGCCACCTGGGCTGGTGGGAGGTGTCCCTGCCCATGGCAGGGGGTGGCACAGGATGGGCTTTAAGGTCCCTTCTCACCCAAACCATTCCATGATCTGTGAGGAGCTGAGGTTGCTGCTGTCCCTCTTGGGCTGAGAGGATGTTGTGCCTCCCATAGGAAGGAAGAAAACAAGGAATATTTAAGAAATTTTCAGAGTGACCTGGCAACTCAATGTTTCCTCGAAGCAGCAGCAGCGACACTGATTTCTCTTTGGAGCCACTCACCAGCCAAGAATCCATTTGCTGTGTGACCTCACCCTGTTTGGCCCAGCAATGAAGGCAATGAGTGCCAACTTCCCTGGGCATTTGGGCCCTCCCAGGGGATATGCAACGTTTAAAAAGAAGGTATTGAAGAGTTGCAGTCTCTGAATAACTCCCAGGAAATGAAAGTCATGCCTTAACAAACACTCTTTGTATGCTTACAAAGAGAACTGAAACATTTGTTTGACTCTATTTGGTCATCCCACAACAAAGTGCTGTCATTTCCTACTAAAATGATAAAGTAAGTCTAAAGCAGCTGTTTCAGGTGAGTTTGGGTTGGCAGGTTTGGGGGTTTTGCTGTAGTTGTTTTTGTGGCTGCTTATAGAGCCCAGTCGAGATCTTTTTGTGAAGAACTCAACAAAGATTATACCCATGTCTCATTATTTCTGCTTTTGAATCTCCAGATAATCACAGGGAACTTATTTGGGTACTAATGTGGAAGTTGTTAAGTGGCTGTGCATGACTTCCACTGAAAATCAGCATTAATTAAAATATAATTACTTGAAATTGTCATGATACTTTAGAAACAATATTAGAAACACGGAAGGGGAAACCGACTGAATTGATTTCAAATGAGATCCTCCCATCGTCCAGGCAATGATGAGGAATTTAAATGGAATTCTCCCGAAACAAGGGGTGAAAAGGCAGAGGGCAGGTACTGCCTGGAGCAAATTCATGACCTCGGGAAGCTTTCCTGGGATCCAGACTGACTAATTGCTGTGATTTATAATTATTGTTGCAGAGATGGTCTTCCAGGCAATGGTGCACAGGCTGCTCTTCACCACGTTCTGCCACAAAGGAGCCATACATAAATAATAAATAAAATAATCATTGCATGACCATCTTTGCAGCCACTGAAAAATTGGGAGAAGTCAATCTGGTCCTTGCTGGTCTGAAGCCATGAACGGAGTTCCACCAAAACTGGGAGAATTCGTTAATGGGAAAAATATCCATAAGTTCCCTCCTTAGAGGTGACAGAGAAAATTAAATTCCTACTTTAATTCATACCAGGGAATTGCTACTAAGCACCTTCTTTGGGTAAACCTGATTTTGCAGCGACACGTGCTTTGGGAAGCAGTTGGTTGTTAGTCGGAGAATCTTTAGGGAATTGTGCCTTCCAGGGTAGGAAATACAGTCCTAATAAACTCACGCCGTCTTTAATCCTGACTAGCAAATTCCCAGTGCTCCTTTCGAGTGTGGGAGTGAGACAGGGTGAGTCTCACAGCTTGGTGACACCATGGAAGGCAGAGACAGGGACCTGCCCGGCTCAGCTGCTGATCCAGCCCTGCATTCCCACGTGGGCTTTGGGAAACTTTGCTGTTTTCTGGGAATTCAGCTCGGAGTCCTCCGCTGCTCCCTGTGGGGAATGCCAGCATGGGTAAGGCTGGAGATGGGCACGAATTGGCATCTCTCCTCGGGAACTGTAATTCTGGACTGAGAAGTGCTGGCTTTGTGCTTCCAGGAGAGGCAGGAGCTGCGGCTGAGCTCAGCTGGTTTTCCCTCCTGGAAAACACCCCTCACCAAATTCAGCCTCCAGCTTTGGTTTGCTCTCTCAGCTGCCTTTGAACTCACTGCTTGCGAGAGCCACGTGCTGGTGTTTCCTTCTCAGGAGGCACAGTTTCCAAAGCTTTCCCAACTTTTGTTCTTTGAGAGGGGGAAAAAAAATGGGCATTTTCCTTCTGATAACTGTGTGTAATTTGTGTTAATTTGCAGCTACTGCCTCAATAATTCATATGACAAGCTGAGCCTTTGCTCTGGCTGAGGATTCATCTCAGAAACCCAAGTGTGTCCATGTGTTTACCTGTGAATCCAACACACTGGGATGTTCCTGCTATTAACTTCCCTGTTGGATCACGGAATCCGGGACCCTTTAACGTGTGTGTCTGACTTTGCCTGCTATCAAAAATTTAAGGTGGCAGTAAATAATGAAGTAGTTTTGTTTTCTCTCCAGCTCTAAAGAACAAACAAGGGAAGGAGGAGGCGAGGGGGAGCAAGACATGAATTTTTAAGCTCTTTCTTTTCTTGCTCAGCCTGGGAGAAGTGAAGGAGAAACCCAAATAGCACAAGCAAGGGATGGTGCTTCTCCTGGGGTGTGGTCCTGCACAGTGCTCTGGTGAGGGTCAGGGCACTTGTGCTCATGGGGTCTCCTTCATGGGGAAAAAGTCTTTATTTTCAGGACATATGTCACGTTCTTTGCCAGAGAAAGACGTATAGCCAAGTTCAGCTCACTCTGAGCTGCTATAGAATAAGGTGACAGTGAGTTACACCCTGTCCAAGGGTGAAGACCTGAACATCTTGAGGGGTTTTCCTGTTTTTCCTTCTCTGACCCTGGCAAGAAAACCCATTGGCTCCTGTCCCCCTAGTGAGTTCTGGAACTGGATGATCTTTAAGGTCCTTTTCAATGCAAAGGACCTTAAGGATTGTATATTATTCTCTGTGGATTCCCTGTGTGCTTCCAGCCCTAAGATTGACACGGACAAAGGGCACAAACTGCCACAAAGGAATGTCCTGAATCCACTTTCTGCCCATGGATCTTCAAAGGAAGAGCAACCAAATCTACAAATGGGATCCAGACTGTGTGAATGCCATGAAAAGGACTGAAGGGCTTTGTTAATTAACTTGCTGCTCAAACCCTTTGTGGTTTAGCAGGATAAGTGTGTTTGTGTGAGGAGCAGCAGCAGTTTGGACAGAGGGCTCTGGGCCAGGGATGCTCCCTGTGCTGCATCCCAGTGCATTCCAGAGCAGCATCCTTTGTGTGCATCCAGCGCTCTGCACAATTTGGGCTGTTATCCTGCTTTAAAAGTTATTTCAGCTCTGTCAGAAAACAGGACTTTTCAAGAAGAAACAGAGCGAATCAGTTGTGGGAACAGGTATAAGTTTGATATTTTGCCGAGACCAAAGGTGGGGTGAGACTGCAGAAAATCACACATCTGACCATTTCAGGTATTTAAAAATGATGAAGCTGCCGTTTGGTTTGGCGACAGTCTCGTCTCACTGTAACCAGGGCATCAATTCCTGTTTGAAGCACGTTGTCTGGGCTATAAGTGTGTTTGCCACTCAGGACATTTTCCAGGAGCTGCTGCTTGTGTTTCTGGCTGTGCTGCAAAGAGCTGCTCTGCAGTCAGAGGCTCCTGCTTCACTCTGTGCTCTCTGCATTCCCTTCTGCCCACTGCCTCCACAAATCGCTTTCCCTGGAAATCCAAGGGACATTGGAGCACTGAGTTTTCTTATTCTGTTTGCAACCTGAAGGTTTCTGGCCCTTTCTGTGACTTTTGCACTTGCCAGGTTTTTTTGGTGAGCAACGCAGAGGTGCTTGTCTCAGCACCAGGGAGCTCCCCGTGGTGTGGATGTATTTATATATGTATGAATACACTTAAGCTGATTCTTTCCCACTGGGATCCAGGGACAGGAGGCATGGGAATGGCTCACAGCTCTGCTGGGAAGTTTACAATGGACATTAGAAGCATTTCTTTGAACAAAGCCTGGAAGAGGTGGTGGATGCCCCAATCCTGTCAGTGTTTAAGGGGCATTTGGACAATGCCCTTAACATGCTTTACCTTTTGGTTAGTCCTGACCTGGTCAGGCAGCTGGATTAGGTCATGGTAGATCCCTTCCTGCTGGAATATTCTATATAATCCCCTTCCCATCTCTGAGGATGAAAATGTGGTGAATTGCAATGACCATAAGCTTTAAAAGTTGCTGTTCCAATTTTTGTTGTTACTTTATCATTATTTCTCTATAGTTTGTTCAGAGGTCAGTGGAATCTTGATATTTGGATTTTCAGTGCCTTAAAAAGGGAGGGAGAAAGACTTTTTATATGGGCAGATAGTGCCAGGACAAGGGACAGTGGTTTTAAACTGACAGGGGCAGGTTTAGATCAGCTGTTAGGAAGGAATTCTTGACTCAGGGGGTGGTGAAACCCCGGAACAGGTTGCCCAGAGAAGCTGGGAATATCAATTAGACAGTATTTAATTAGTAGTGCATGACTGAGAGAGGCTCTGGGAAAAATCTCATGGAATGAAAGCCTTTCCCTTTTCCTTCTCTGGAGTGGTTTATGGGTCCCTGAACCCCAATTCCTGCAGTTCCTCTCCTGGCAGTGGTGTGTTGTGAGAGCAGCTTTGGGAGCCTGCAAAACAGGGCTGCTTTTAGTGATTAAAATAGGTCAATAAAGTTTTATATTGGCTTAGTAGGCGAAGCAAAGCTTTTCACTTGCTTTTTACAGGTATGTAACCAAGGGAAAACACAGAGCAAGGGGCTCTGCACTGGAGCTTCGAGGAGAGGCAAAATGTTGCCCAGCAGTTAAACAAGTATCCTCATTTGTTTGGAGAAAAGTTTCCACTTCAACAGGTAATTTTCCCCTCTAAATATAAAAATACTTTTTTAATTACGACCAATCTAACGTGATTGCTTTTATTTTGGAGCATCATGATGATGAATCACGCTGAGATAATTGGCTTGAATAAACTGTCCCTACCTATGCAAATAAAAGCTGGAAAAATTGGTTCTATTCTGAACATGTGGAGCTCAGACAGGAGGGAAAGACTTCCAGCGACGCTGAGGCTGAAGGCTAAGATTAGTGCTCATCTTCTGCATTTATTAGTGCTTTTTAAAGTTTACTTCACATGCAAAATGGGCTTATTTTAACCAGAATCCAGTGCTTTAAATACAGACATCCCTGTTGAGCACTGAATGAAGTCTAGAATTAAAGTTCTGAATATTGTGCAGTTGTCCTGGTTCTGTTCAGCTGTTGGGAATACGTGTGGGAGAGTTACTGGAGACAGATACTGCCTGGAGTTTTAGTCTGTGGTGATTTGCTCTTGAAGGTTTTGATTTTGTGGGGGTGTGTTTCGAAGGTTTAAGACCATTTCAGGAAATTTAAACGTGGTGTATTAATACAATTCGGGTTGTCAAGGATTTTGGAGCCTTTTTTTCTTCTATCTGTGATGTTCGTGGCCATTAAAATTTTGCAAAGAATTAAAAGCAGTTTTTCCTGACTGAGGTAAAGGTGACCATGTCCAGGGACTTCTGCTTGTGTCCTAGACACCACCTTCACGTGAATAAGCAGCTCCAGACCCTGCTCTCATCTTTCCTAGGGGTTCTCACACCATTTTTGTAAAGAAGGAAGGGCAGTAGAGGTTTCTGACCACTTTTTAGTGGGGACAAAGTGTCCTGTTTCAGCTGGCTTTGAATCAGACCGTGAGCAACAAGTCTTTTTGTTTTCTTGACAATGACAGGCTGGTTTGGGTTGGAAGGGACCTTAAAGATCCCCTTTTTCCACTCCCTGCTATGGGCAGGGACACCTTCCACTATCTCTGGTTGCTCCAAGCCCTGTCCACCCTGGCCTCGGACACTCCTAGGGCTGGGGTTTAATGTCGTGGCTGCGAAGGCAATATCCTAAGCCCCTGAAGTTTAGCATTATGAGGAAGGTGTGTGCCTGCTGTTGAGTTTGTCCCCAAGCTCTCTGAGGAGGGACAGAGCAGCTGCCAGAACTTTCCTGCTGCTTTCCCAGCTCGACACTCCAAGGAGCTGGCGAGTGAGGAAGAGCCAAAACCAGGCCAGCGGGACAAAAGGCCTCCAGCTGTGCCTGGCAAAGGATGGGAAGAGGTTGGAGATGAGCTGAAGCAGCTCAGAGGGGGAGATGTGCAGGTGGAGATGCAGTGAAGAGCAATTCCCTGCCTGGGAGCTGCTGCTCATCCCACTCAGCCCTTGCACTGAGCAGGAAGCCCCTTCCCTGCGTTGTGTGCAGCTCTGTCGCTTTTCCTGCCTGTGTCAGCACCTCAGGTGCTGCTGTCGTGCAAACAGAAATCAGATTTGGCTCCTGGCACCCCCTGGGAAGGCTCTTAAGCCATTTCTACATCCCAACTTGCTGCTTCAGCCTGCAGAGAGGTGCCTGCGCTCCCGGGTACACAGCCCTCCCTCTGCCCTGCCAGGCAACAGTGGTTTAATGTCAAACCAGATTATGGAATTGGAGTAGAACTCTTACGGAGTGATCATCAGAAATATTAAAGTATAATTGGAAGTGAAAGATTGGAGTTAAATCTTCGAGGTAATTAATTATCATTGCATAAGCACACAGAAAGGGCTGTATGTACAACTTCTTAAATCACTTTATCTAAGCTGTATCATTAATATTAGAAATATTAGGCTAGGAGACAGCAAAATTGCTGTATTTAGTGCAAAGCTAATGAGTTAGACTACTATTATACCTACAAAAAAAATCTCAGTGGATGACAAATTATTGGTATTAAAGGGAGTGGGTACTTTTTATAATATTTTTCCTTGCACAATACAGGAGAGTCTAGAGGTTCATCATGGGTTTTTATAACAATAAAGAGAAAATTTGAATCCTTACCAGTAATCAAGTAAAACTGCCATGAGGTAACATGATAAATGAGGTCTGAAAGGAGAGCCATCATTCTGAGCCAGCAGTCCCAGGAAAGATTAGATTAAAATAGCTTAGATAGAAAACACAAGAAAAAGCCCTGACTGTGGAGGGATGAAAAAGGATGAGTAAGAGTTATCCAGTAAATGAAAGGGCAGGAATTGGAAACAGGCTGAATGGCAAAGAACTCTCTGGATCGGGCCTGAGGCTCGTGCAGCAGCAATATTGGCTGTCCGGGAGCTCCGAGGGGAGGATGAATGGCTTCGGGCTGTGACAGCTGAACAACCTGCTGCAGGTCCCCGGAGAAATACGGATGAGGTTGGATATTTGGGTCGGGATGAAGAGCTGAATCTGAGTACCAAAGGATGCTGTGTAGCTGTGCTCCCTTTCCCAGGAAACAGGGAGGTTTTTTGGACATTTTTGGAGTACCTTGACTCCAGAGTCCAGGTATTGATATTGAATGCAGAGCTTGTATTTCTGAGATTACAGGGGTTTTTTGCTGAATATTCCTTTCCATCCTTTCATGTTTCTTCTTTGCTATATTATTTTGCCTCCTCCAGTAGGGAAACCACTATGACAGGTGGGAACATCCTTTCACCTTGGCTCCTTTGATGTTTCTCCCCATGCTCCCAGGGCTCTAGAACGGGGTGACCTTGGGCTGTTCCCATGTGTGTATTCCTTGGGATTATCCCTCCCAGCAGCAAGTATTCCTGGAGAAGGCCAAGGGGATTGAAGATGTGTCAGTGCAATTAGGTGGCCAGAATCCATCCTTAAAATGTCTGGGCTGATGGATGCTGTGCTTTCAGGGGGATGGAGCTGGTTGGGTGCGTGTGGGACTTTGCTCATCCAAATGGATAAAGGTCTTGCTGTCCTTAAGAGCAGCTGAGTTCATCTGAGAGGGGATTATGGAGAACCTCTGCCCAGCACAGGAAGGACATGGAGCTGCTGGAGCGAGTTCAGAGGAGGCACCAAGATGGTCAGAGGGATGGAGCCCCTCTGACATCAGGAAAGACTGGGAGAGCTGGGATTGTTCAGCCTGGAGAAGAGAAGCTTTGGGGTGACCTCCTTGTGACCTTCCAGGACCTGAAGGGGTTACAAGAAACATGGAGGGAGACTATTTCCAAGGGCCTGGAATGACAGGACAAGGGGGAATGGCTTCCCACTGCCCGATGACAGGGACAGATGGGAGTTTGGGAAGGAATTCCTGGCTGGGAGGGTGGGCAGGCCCTGGCACAGGGTGCCCAGAGAAGCTGTGGCTGCCCCAGCCCTAGAAATGTCCAAGGCCACGTTGGATGGGTTTTGGAGCAACCTGGGCTAGTGGAAGGTGTCTGTGCCCATGGCAGGGGTGGAACAGATGATCTTTAAGGTCCCTTCCAACCTAAGCCATTCTCAGATTCTGTGAGGAAAACCACAAAGTTTGCTGTTTAAGTCCTACTGTGGACTCCTCCTGGCTCTGTCAGAGTCGCTCACGTTCAGTTTTTGCCTCTAAGACACAGAGTCTCCTGCACGGGCTGCAAAGCTCAGCTCGACAACTGCGTGCTGTTGTGACTAAGCAGCAGGAGAGGCACTGAAAAAATGATTTTTTAATTTGATGTACTTATTGTTTGAAACCTGAGAACTGTTTTTCTCTTTGTTCAGTGGTGAGTATTTTCTGTCTTTTCAGACCAAATGAATAAGGAGCTATGAAAAATATTGACGGTTTAGAATTCATAAGACAGTGCATAAAAGTATCTCTCCCACTTTATAAATCATATTGTCCATTGGAAAGATTTTGTTTTAATGACTGGAAATAAATTGGAGGCTGAGGTGTTTTTCAAGGACAGTTTCTCTGAGAACAACAAAATAGCTGGAGCAAATTCTGCAGTAGTTCAATGTGCTGAGAGGAGAACAATTGATCAGGAACCCCCTATGCATGATGACCTCCTTCAAATCAATGAAGAAACTGCTGGAGATGTCACAATTAACCACCAGTGGGTCCAGTGCCCTCCCAGCAAAGGTGTTTTATGCAGATTGAATTATTACAGGGATGCTCTTCCCTTCCAGTTCACTGGTGTAGATCGGCAGCAGTCACTGGAAGCGATGGCAGCTCCAGCTGGAGATGAGGCAACTGCGTCATGGATGTGGCGACGGCACGGTCAGTGCCCATCAAAACGCTCGCTGATACCTTGGTGTGACAGACTGGAAGGAACTGAGGCTTGGGTGAACATGGCACTGATCTCAGGGATAGATTTGCTGCCTGGGAAGCTCGTGTGCTGTGGGGAGAGCAGGGGGAAGCTGAGGATAAGAACCACAAGTTGTTGCTGTCGGGGATAAGGCCGTTCACAGAGCTGTGGCTCCTCATCCTGGTTTTGTTGCAGAGAGTGGAATGGAAATGAAATCAGCACTCTGGATTTTGCAGCCCACCAATGTGTTGAGTTGAGCCTTGGTGCAAATGAAGGGGTGGCATGTGAGGGCACTTGGTGTGTCCAGCTGGAGAAGAGGAGACTGAGGGGAGACCTCATTGCAGGGACAACTTCCCCAGGAGAGCAGGCACTGATCTCTGCCCTGTGGGGACCAGGGACAGCACCCAGGGAAGGGCTGGAGCTGTGTCAGGGCAGGGTCAGGTTGGACCTCAGGAAAGGTTCCTCCCCCAGAGGGTGGTGGGCGCTGACCAGGCTCCCCAGGGCAGTGGGCACGGCCCCAAGGCTGCCAGAGCTCCAGGAGGGTTTGGATGATGCTCTAGGGCTCAGGGGACTCTTGGGGATGGTCCTGGGCAGGGCTGAGGGTTGGACTGGCTGGTCCTTGGGGGTCCCTCCCAGCTCAGCATATCTTGTGATTCTGGGAAATGCAGCATTTTAGCCTTTCCTGATCCACATCCTCCTGTGTTAATCCCCACTTTCCAGCTGTTTTCCACTCAGGCTGTGCGTGTTGTGCAAGCGCCTATGGGTGCACGTGCATGTCCTGACATCCTCCAGGCAAGCACTGTTCACAGCCCTTGCAAATGCATTGGAACAGCCTTGCAGACACATTTGTCACTGGGGATTAAAGTCTGTGCTCCCCATTAATGCCGACATACCCTTGACCCGGCAGTTTGTTTTCGAAGGGAACAGCGAGCATCGCCATGGACGGCGCCCGCTCTTGATGTGCAGCGTTTGAGCTAAATGACACAGCGATGAAAAAAGAGCAAATTGTTTTAAAATGTGCACTGAGAGCGGGCACAGAAAATACTCGAGGAAAAGCAGATTGGAGCTGCACCGTAAGTGAACAAAAGGATGGATGGGCTTGGCTTCTGAGGGAAGAAACAAATGAGCTCATGCTGTTCATACAATGATTGTTGCTTTATTTTAACACAGAGGGAGCCCGTGTGCATTGCACTTATTTAGCCGTGACAACTTATACATCAACCTTGATTTTGCCAAGATGAGGATGAGCACAGAAGGGAAGGGCATAAAGCAACTTGTCTCCTGCACATCCTGCCCCATCTAGACACGGTCATGATCTGGGTATCCAGCCAGCTCGGTGCTTAGGGAAAACAAAGCATCCTAAATGTGCCTGTTTTTCCAGGTTGGTGGTGGATGGTATTTTTGGGTTTGGTTTTTTGCTGATTTCATCGCACCCTGGCCTGGGCAATACTGAGAGTCCTGGGCTTGTGTGGGCAGAGCTGTTGCAATTTGCTTTCACTCTTTTAATGACTCAGAGCAATCATGACAGCAGAAACTTAGGTGTGAAGAAAATTGCTTTATGTGTGTTTTGCTGGTGGCATTCAGGACAAAACAATCGTATTTGATCTGAGTGAGCATCTGGGAGTGCTTCAGAGAAGAGCCACTCAGGGAGCTGGCACCTTCTCCCTGCTGCATGTGACTCTTTCCAAACATGCCATTTTTCTCACCACCAGTTTTCAAACCAGGCTGCTGCTCTTGCCAGCTCTCCACAGCCTCTCCAGGGGAACAATTCCTTCTGTAATGTGTCCCTTCACCTGTTTCCATGGCAAAGAGTAAGAACCTTCTCTTACACCGATCCACTGATCTGTGATTTCCTCTCTGGAATTAATGCTGGAGAGTGTGGTGTGTGGAATGTGGCAGCCTCCTCTTTGTCCTGGAGAGTTGTGTCTGAGTGGAGCATCCTCCAGGCTTAATCACAGCCTGTTCCCTGTCCTGCCTCAACAGCTCTTGGGTTTTTGATTGAAGGTGGAAGGAAGAGGCCTCAGGGAAGGCAGACACATCAAGCCTGTGCATGCAAAGAGGGCAGTGCTCAACAACCCTCAGAAAGTAGAAGTTCTGCTTAGGAAGTTGTTTATTTGGTTTTCTTTTAAAAAAGTTGTCTCATTGCCATTGATAAATTCAGGCAGGCCACGTGGACATCAAAATTAAGAAACCTCCAAGTAAATCCTAAATGTAGTTTGCTTGATGGTCTTTTGGGGTTTCTTCCACTGGTGTTTGTGTTTTCAGTCTTGTTTTTTGGCTGGTTGTTTCCTTGTTTGCCTAATTTAATGAGCAATCAGAGCTTTGGGACACCATGATGGAAGTACCAAATGTGTTCTGTGTGCTCTACTCTCCCAAATTTTTTTGCAAGCCACAGGGAAGGAAATCATGCTGAGAAACAGGTTCCATAAGCAAGAAAAGACCAGAGAGTCAATTAAACTTACAATCATGACTTGACCAAAAGTCTCTCTTTGGGTCTGTCAGTTAGTTGTAACGCAGTGGAAGGAACCTCAGATTAAAAATGCTGTAGTTGAGCCTGTTAATTAACAGGAAATGATTCCCTGCAGCTTAATGGCTCATGGGAGGTGGAGCAGAGAGACAACCTGACAGCAGCTAATTTAGGTCAAGCAGCAGGTTTTTCATTTACTTGTTTTAGGCAGCTGTTAAAAGAGGTTGGGGATGAAGACACTTAACAGAGACTGCTGGAGGTGGGGGGTGCAATTTGGGGCAATGCAAGAACCTTCTAGAAGTGGCTGCTATCAACCAAGTTGTCACTGATAAAGAGCGGTTTGGCACTTGAGCAAAACAGGGTGCTGGTGATAAACTGGGGGGAAAATATTTAGGATCAATTATACAGAGCTCCTGGAAAATGTGGAAAAGCAAATAAGCCTGGAAGGAAGAGGAAGACTCGGGGAGGGAGGAGAAACAGCAAAGTAGGTGAGGAGAGAATTGAGGTTATTGCAGTGATAACCATTAAAACAGGGTTGTTTGCCAAGCCCTCCCACTGGGAAATAGCAGGGAGAGAGTTTGCTGGACCAGGAGATGGTTTTTTTTTCTTTTTCTATGTGACACTGCAGTGGGGTTAAAGAAATGCCCATCGGTGCCAACGTGGAAGCAGTGTTATTGCAAACTCGTCATCAGCATAACTGAGCAACTAAATTAAAATGAAAAGAAAAGGAAAAAAAAGGCTAATTTGAGCTCGGCCTCTGAGCCCAGTGTGGGACAGAACAAACCCAGTAGATTTGGAAGTGCCTGAGGCTTTCCCAGTGCAGGAAGAATGCCCGATGCACGTCTGGAAATCCAGCAGATAATGTTTTGCCATTGCTCTTATCGCTCCAAAGATAACTCAGCTCCTCCCTATCTCTTCCCTGATGTTAGTTCTGATAAGCGTGTGTTTCTTTTTGTGACCTAAAGCAGCTGTCAGAAATCGGTATATTTTAAACGTAGATATTTCCAACCGTTCCACGGAGCAGTAACAATCCCACTGGGCTGCACACGTGGAATGCTGCATCTGCTGCATCCAGAACCTGCTCAATCCATGACCCAAGAAGGCATGGGGAGTTTAATTACATTTAATATGTAGTTTATCAAATAAAATCAACCGCCTTCAGAACGGAGGAAGCAGTACAGAGGAAAAGGAGCAAAGGGCAGAACCTCTGCTGGTCTGTCCATGACTAGCTCTGTGTGAACACATGTGGGTAAAAAAATTAGATATTAAAAAGTAATCCTTCATGGGAAGGGTTATAAAGCATTGGATCAGGCTGTCCAGGGAAGTGGTGGGATCACCATCCCGAGAAATACTCAGACAACACGTGGATGTGGCACTGGAGGACATGGATTACTCGGGGGTTGATGGTTGGACTTGGTGTTTTTAAAGGTCTCTTCCAACATTAATAATTGTGTGATTTTATGATGCTATGAAAATATTTCAGATACACCATTGAATGAAGCCCAATTTTTCTCAAGTACTAAGGATTGACACAAAGTATAGTTATTTTTTGGTCACCTTTACTATTTTATGGCCATTTTTTTACATGTATCTGGTTATAACAAGGCAGAAAGTTTATTATGGAGGATAAACTTTGTGTTGGAGCAAAGCTTCTTGTTTGGCTTTGGTATGACTTTCCATAAAACATACTAATACCACAAAGAAATGATTAATGCCTTGCTTGATGATTAATACGTTGGAAAGTGATTCACAGGTCTCTGAAATCAACACAAAAGATGCCATTTACCCTTTTTCCCCCTGTATTGATTTCAGTATAAGTTAGATTTAAACTCCCAGGCTTGCACATCAGGAAACCAACTCTCATAATTGTTTCAGACAAAAAGAAACGACCTGGTCTTAAATGTTAAATCACTCCTGTTGTATTATCATTCCCAGGGTAGGACGCAATGCCTGCCTGCCCATCTCGGGGCTCCCTTTGCTGTTTCAGAGTCTGGAATGTTCCATCTGAGCGATGCCTGTCAGTTATCTCTGGCCACCGTCTTGGCTGATTCACCAAATGCCATTGCAGGGAAAAGAAATCCAAAAGCTTTGTGAGTAATGGTATTGATGGGAGCCAAGACCATCTAATAGTGTCTGGAAAATGAAGCTGTGCATTCAAATCCCCTCAGAAAAGTTGGGGAAGGACGCAGGCACTGGGTAACTTTTGGAAGAGAGGCACACACTGTGCTCCTGTGTTTATTCCTGCAAAATAGCCTTTCCCCCTGGAATTATATTGACTGGGTGGCTCTTTAGAACCATCTCATATTTCTACGTTTTGAGTCCTTTTTTTTTGTAATTCTGTTTTTCTTCCATCTATCCTCTTTTGTTTGTGCTAGGTAAGGCACTTCCTTTTGTTTTGATTTTACACTCTGTCCCCCAAAAGAGTTGTTATCTCTGGGTTTATTTGCCTGCCTATTGTTTTCCTAAGCTAATCTCCCTGTTTTCTTTCAGTTTGTTGTTCTCTTTGCTATTTAGACTCATTGTTTGTGCCTTCCCTTACAAGCCTGCCTTGATCTCGTTTTGCTTGAGAAGAATTGCTGCAGTTTGATGCTGTATCTATTTTGGCTTATGCTTTTTATTACCCTGACAAATCCTTCCGTTTAAGGGTCTCTTGTTAAGAGAGCATATTGTTATCTTTGCTGCTTCATGTCCTTGGTGGGTTTTAGGTTTCTCTGCTGATGAATATTGTTTTGTCCACTTCAAAGGTGAACTTGTGAAGGATGTGCAGGTCACTTCCCACAACCAGCTGTGGTGTTTCTCTCTAATTTTGCATGTGATGGTTGTTTTTTTAATTGGCTCTGAATTACCTGCTGCTGGAATTTTGGTCGTGCAGGGGCTGAAGGTTCATTCAGAGTGTAAAGGAGGGATGCTGCTCCATGCCCACTATGCTGAGTCAGTGCCTGGCAGGTGTTCACGCTGTCATTTTAAGTAATGATACTTATTTTCACAAATTTTGACCAAAAATCTAATCTTTATATTTACTTGAAAATTCATGCAAAAAATTTACCCTTTTTTAAAGCAAAAAAACTTCCCTTTTATGTTAATTTTTCCTCAAAAGGTGTTCCTTTTTCAATACTTTGTCAATTTTGTTTGATAAGACTGTTCTCAGTTCTCCAATTTTATTTGAATTGCAGAGACAGTGTAGGAGGGGTTAAATGGGACATTTGACTCTGAGAAACTCAGAATTTATATTATTCACAGAAGCTGTTTCAGGGGAAATTTTGAAAAGGCAAAATATGCTTTTTTTTTTTTTCCATTCTGAACTACTAAATGGTGCCATTTGCTTTGGTACAAGATGCAATTCTGGGAAGCATGTTCTATGTGGTATCTTTATAGATAAATGCCCGGTAAATAAATGTACATGTAATTAAATTGTATGCTAAGGTTACTCAGGGAACTACACTTAATTAACCTTACTGAAGTCAATTTGCTCATGCCCAGGTATTGTTTGCCTCTTTCCATGAAAATGAGTCCAGGCAACTTGGTCTCTCCAGTGGCTTTCACATCCAGTTTTCATTTATATTTAATACCAATTAAATATATCTATAAAATTATAGCGGCCCTTTGCTACTGCCCCTTCTGCAGCTCTTGTTATTTCAGTCATAGAATCAGATGGGTTGGAAGAGACCTCCGAGATCAAGCCCAACCCTCGATCCCACACCACCGTGGTTAGCAGATCATGGCACTGAGTGCCTCATCCAGTCTCAAATTTGGTAGGAAGGTGCTGCTTCTCCAAACCTCAGCTCAGTTGGACTTTTCCCAGGAATTAGCCCTAGTTACTGGGTGCTGGGGGGGCTTTAGGGCCAACATAAAATGTGTTTGGGAACACGCTCAGCTGGAAGCTACCGATGTGGACGTTGCTCTTGGTCCTCCCTGGAGTGGAGCCCACATTTCTCGGAGCTGTGCCCTGTAGAGTGACCGTTCCTTGCCCGTATAACCCTCAGAGGTCCATCTAATGAAGAGAGCCCATCGGGGCGGTTCTGGTGCGGTTGCAAAGCTCTTGCTGGGGCTGTGCTGCCAGAGCTGAGGGATGTTAACGCTGCTGGCACGATTCCCGGGGGGAAATCGGCCTCCCTGCATTGATCAGCAGGTCGATAGGAAAGTTGCCACGGCAACGGGGGGCAATACATCACTTGCCATCCATCGGTCGTGTCCCTGGCTTTGCCTGGGAGAGGCCGGGGCTGCAAAGGACCGGAGTCGGGGCTTTGGCACAGGATGTTCGGCACGGCTTTGTAACTGCAGCGTGGTTAATCCTCTGAGCTCTCGCACATCCCTTTGTACGTGTGCCTGCAGTTCTGTTGCCCTGCCAGTGTCTTTCATGAAGGGACGTTGAATTGCCTTCTTTTTTATTTCGTTTCTAATTCCGCTTGGAAGTCACAGCCATCGAGGCTGCAAGTGGGACTGCGACAGCCCAAGAAGGGGAGTGACCTGTCAGCGCTGAAAAGGGTGTTCTCTTCCAGCTGACAGGTAAAGGGGCCATTCACTTTGGCAGTCCCCTCAGAAAAAACGCTAATTAACTCTTGTCATCTGCGACAGTCGCAGGTGATTCCCACGCTGGCAGCTCTTTGCGTGGATTCCCGTTATTCCTTTGACAACTGGACCGTGAAATCTAATTTTGCCAGGACAGAAAATGGTGTCGTTGTTTATGCCAGGCTTTGAAATGCATCACAATGAGCAGGGAAGTGTCTGCAGAGCCCTGGGAGCTCGCAGGGGCTTCTCCCAGGACGAGGGGCATTGCTCTGACAAGCAGCAACAAGTAATTAATTACAAACAGCAAATTGGTCCCAGGGAGCGTCTGGGAGGTCAGAATCAAAAAAAGGGAAAAAGAGAAGCCAAACAATTTGTTGGTGGTTAACTGCAGTGAGGTAATTAATAGGTGAACGCTTGAAAGGCGACAGAGAACAGCGTTTGACTTTGATTCTGTAAAATCTTTATGACTAATGAAGTTACAGTGGCTGTGAGTGCACCCTGAACGACCCCTTGGTGACGAGGAGTCATTGTCTTGGTAGGAGCCAGAGACCCACGGAACATCCTGAGCTGGAAGGGCCCCACAAAACCCATCCGAGTCCAGCTCCTGGCCCTGCCCAGGACACCCCACCAGTCCCACCCTGTGCCTGAGAACACTGTGAAACTGTTCTGAAATGGGACCTTTGTGCAAACAGAGGCCGAGTGGACTCTGAAGGGAGAGACCCTCGCTTTGCAGCTGAGCTCTCCTGAAGGATTTCTCTGAAGGAGGAGAGCGCAGGAGGGATTCAGGCTGATCATCCAGAGGGTGCAGAAGGAATTCAGGCTGGTGATCCAGAGGGTGCAGCAGGATGAGAAACTTTTCTTCAAATGTAATTGTACCATGATTTGCTGCTATGTGACTTCCCAGTAAGTCCCCCTGTCCTTCTGGTTGCTCAGCGTGTGTGGGGCTCTGATTCCACACGAAGCCTCTGACAACACCAAGGATAGAGCGGGCAGTTTGAGATATATTTTTTTTTCACTTTATCAGCATTACCAACCCCATCCCTGCTCACCCCTGCCATCTTAGATAGCAGCATTTCCTCCAATATGTGCCTTCCCTAGTTGATTATTTCCACAACTTTCACCTCTCCCCAGCACTTTCTCATAGTCCACAAGGAATATCCACTGGATGCCTGAGCATTTTCTGGTGCTGAGTTGTAAGGCCACACATGCCTTGTGTTTGTCAGTCGCCAGCACCCCGTGCCTGCCTTGATTGATGGACTTTTATCTCTTTTAATTTGTCCTGTCTCACTACCCCTCTCTGCCCTTCTTTTTCAGGAGCAGCAGAGACTGGCTGCTGCTCTCCCATAAAAATAGTTTATATATCAATCAATGTTATATGTGAGTTTAGTCTTAACATCTGTGAGAAGTGCTACATATTATGGTGTTCAGAGAATGCATAAAACTGCAGGAAAGTTTGGTCCTTCCTAAAGTCCATAAATACTCATCCTATAAAACAAAGATTTACAGTGCTGTATCCATGGCACATAATGCTCAACTTACTCCATAATATTCTTGGAAGGCTTTGCCTTGTCTGTCCAGCTTGGATTTGTGAGGGTGTGTGTCTGTGTTAAACTTATTTTTCCAGCCGCTATCGCTATTTTAGCTTTTTTTTGGCTGATTTTATTGTGCTGTAAACTTCTCCCTCTCTTGCTGCAAAGCTGGGTAATTTCACTTACCACAACGTGCTAAAAAACTTATGGCTATAAAGTGCAAATATATATAACGCTGTGTTTGCCTCCAGCCTGTTTTCAGTTTGCCTCTCCAAGCTTTTAACAATATCCAGGGTGATGCTCATTTTGCAAAGATGGCTTCTCAATTAAACTTCTTTTCTTCACCAGCTCTCAAGGAGTTTCAGCTTCTGCTGCCTCAGAGCAGAAAAAGATCCCACTGCAAATCATAATATCCTGAAGTTTCAGGAGCACTTAACCAACCACAGCATGCAAGTTTTGAAAAATTGTTTCAGGAAATCCCCCAAACTCTGACCTAATTTCAAGGGCTAATTAAGCTCAGTCTTAGTGTTAAAGAAGGAGTAAAAAGAAGGGACTTCTCCAAACTTCTGGCTACACTGAAGTCGAAAAGTGACTTTTAAAACACAGAGAGTTGAAAAGGCCAGAAGAACCCACATAGGAATAGTGGGCAAATTGTCTTCTCCTGCATTTCATGTTTATTTTATGTGTGCTTTCTGTCTCTGAATAAATTATATGGACTTTTCCATCCTAAATGGCAGTACATGGATGATCCGTTCCTGGCTGGCTTTAAAACGTCCCAGTTTTTCCTACAGGTTTGAGGCTCTGACCTTGGGAGGTTCCATGAGAGCCCAAGGAAAATAATGAATTAATTTAAATCTTGGTGACTGGGCACTAATCAAACGTTATGTAAAAAATGCTGGTGTTTTGGGTTTTTTTTTCTCAAAGAATTGGATTTTTTTAGGAATGGCATCACTCAAAGTGTCAACTGATAATGGTAAGGATGATTGTTATTTTTCTGAGCAGGGAATCTGCTCCATCCAGAAGATTAAATTCTCTGTGCAACAGTTCTTTTCCTTTCTGAAAACTTCCTGATAAGTTTTCCTTTTCAGCTCAAAGTTTCCCAGGGAAAACAGGGAATGCTGGTGAGGAATGTGATGTCACCCTCAAAGAACTGAGGGAGTGGCACAGTTAAGTCAGGCAAGAACTTGGCCTGGGAATGTAATTAATGTCTTTTCATAATGAAAGAAAAGGTAAGAAAAACCTAAATGTTGAAATATCTAAAAAAGGGAAAAAATAAAGGAATTAAAGAGGAAAACACCATCACCACCAGAGAAATTCCAAGCAATTGCCAGGTAGTATTCAGGGACTATTTGCAGTGTGAAACAGGAAAGGATGACTCTGCATGTGGAACAGCTGTTACAATAATAGGAATTATTATCCGAGTGCAGGTGCCCCTTGTATTTAAATCCAATCCAATCAATATTTTCCTGTGGTAACTGGTGGCTGCACACGGGTACGTTTGAAGAAAAATATCATTTTTATCCTCCAAAAACTTCCTTTGGGATACATCCCAAATGGGCAGGGGATCTCATTTATTTCATAGGAACATTAAACCAGGTTATTTTTATTAAAATATTTTATATTTTTAATATGAAAACCTCTTAGGTTCAAATTATTCACAGAAAATATTAATATATGGTTCAACTTTCCTTAAATATGTTTTATTTGATTATGAAAAGTGAAACAAAAAAAGGTTTGAATAGCTTTTGTGTAACAAATGCCTGTTTTGAACATTTGAAAGCCTCTTTTTTCTTCTTGTTCTGCTTCATTTATCTGTTGTGTTCAGCCAAGGTGTGCAGTGCAACCTGTCAAGGATGTTCAAGAAAATAATTGATTAAAAAACTACCAAAAGACAGAACAAGTTAGGAATGAAGTGATCATTTTTCTAAACAGGGAAGGTTTCTAAGGAGCTTCCAGGGCGATTGGGTTTAAATGTGCTTTTAATGAGCTAAAGAAAAGTGCTAAACAATAGGAGCAAAAATAGGCAAATCTGGTGGAATTATTCAGATTTACTCGGCTGAACAGGAAAAGATGTTGGAGGGAGCTGAAAGAATCAGAGGAAATGGTAGGAGGATAAAAGATAAAATATGTAGGTGCATTATTGAGGTTAAAAAATAGTTAATGAGTTGGAAAAGGGGAAAAAAAAATCATTTGACAACTCTGGGTACAAAACCAAACAAGGACTTTTGCCTATTTTAGTGCTGCTCAGGAAAACAAACAAAGGCTGAAGTGGTTTGAAATTCCGGGAAGGAAATAATACCTCAATTATTGCAGGAGAAGCCGTGAATTCACGACTCGAGCTGCTCAAAGCAGAAACCAGGCAGGAAGAGCATTTTAGTGCGTCTGTGCCATGAAGAAGGGAAGGTCCTCATGTTTGTTGGGTTTCATATTTCAACGGAGGGCTGGGCTGAAGGGCAGCAGAAGGAGAATTGATTTAGGGTATCGTTGTGCTGCAGCAGGTTTAGGTCAGAAACGGGTTCCGAATCCTGGTGTCTAAACCCCACCTTGGATCTGGAAGAGCCAAGTGTCCTTGGGATCACACCCAGGGAACGGCTCCTTCTTCTCAGTTTTTGGCCTCCTGTCTGTTCCAGGGGTTTGCCCAATATGCTGACTTGATCAAGTGACTTCCACCTTCTCGCCAGGCCTTTTTGGAATGAGGTCCATAAAATCATGGAAGGTTGGGGAAGACCTCTGGGCTGGAGTCCAACCTTTAACCAAGCACACATTCACCAGTGAACCATGTCCCCTCGTGCCACTTTCAGAGGTGGTGATTCCACCTGCTCCAATGGCTGAGCAAGCTTTCAGGAAGAATTTTTCTCCAATATCCAATTTAAACCTTCCCTGGAGCAGCCTGAGAAGCAGTTGGAAGAGACACTCATTGGATCAAGCCTCTCCATGAAGAGCCACGGTTGTACCTGTTGCAGGTGAGGCTGTTTCTTACCCAACTTGACATTGTATTTTTGCAAAGAAAAACACCTTTTTTTTTTTTATGAGAAAGCAAAGAAACCACATTTCTTGAGCTGCTACATCTGTTCATTCTCTTAAATCCAGCGGTGGCAATTGGTGTTGTGGTGGGATTGCTCCTCTAGTGATGGATAAAGAGATGAGGTGATTTCTGAAGACTCACAACTGTTGTGGCCGGTTCTCCTGTGATCTTATTTACCTGATTTCTATACCTAACAATCAGTGAGAGTCATGACTCATGTCTTGGTGTTTCCTGGCCACTTTCTGCTATTTCTGAACTGTAATTTCTCACGCTGCACTTAAAAAGTTGCTTTTTCAAAGCCATTTCTTGCAGTGGTTGGGGCAAGGGTTGCTGTTTGAGAGGACGGCTCTTGATCAGGTCACTCTGCTGTGGATTTTGACTGGGTTGAGTGAATATCCTTTAATTTTGGTGAAAACTCTGTGTGGTTTTACACATTCCATGAGATCTGTCCTAAGGGGGCAGCTTTTATAAGCACCTTATTTATTTGTGGACAGTGTTGTTGGGGGCTTTATTTATAATTTCAGAATCAGCTGATTTCAGAACAAGGTAAAGGGGGATGAACACCCACTAAAATTTCTGCCACTGATTATATTCCGATTCGATTCTCCTTGGCCTCTTGTCATCCTATTTCTTACCAATCAAATTTCAAGGACTTTAAAGCCACGTATTAACCACTGAAATTTGTGTGGAATTGTTCTGTATTCCAGCAGATCCCTTTGGAATACGAATCCCCATGTAGGGCTCTGAATGTGGATATTGAATCAGCGAGTTTGTATCAGGTTGTGTAGTACATTTGAGTCTTCTGTCACCTGGGAGGATTTGAAAACTTGCTCCAAAAATGCAATAATTACTCTCAGTGGAGTTTCACATGCCCCTTGCCCGTCGTATCCCTCAGATACGGGTGAATGCATGACATAAAGAACTGATTGGCTTTCCCCTTGAGCTGCCTTTCCAAAGGGATTAATCTGATTTATTTCACTGGATCTCTGAGTTCCACTCAAAGACATCCTCTGTTTCGGGAGGAATGTAAAATTGTGGAATAAATTTCATTGTGGTGTCTCCTCCCAGCTAAATCCACTCACCAAGTTATATTTAGCGGAGTGTGATAAGCAGGGAAACAAATCTGTCTGGGCTTTCAGTGGGACTTGGTAATGATGAAAACTGATGCCTTGAATGTGATATTTTTTTTGGGTTTGTGCTCTCTGGCTTTATAAACCCTCAAAATTTGCTCTAAATGCAGCTGGGCACAATGCAGCATAACCAGAGGAAAGCGCCAAACTATCCTCTGAGTTTTCCAGTTCCGTGCACATCACCTTGGAAAGGCTTATATAAAATATGGATAGCTCCCTGTATTTCTGTAATCTTCCAGACATGACACCCAGACAAACAGAGGCTATGAGGGATTGTCACTCAGACCTGGGATGTCACTGGGGGCAGAGAGAGGAGCCTAACAGGGTGAAGACAAATATGCAGCTGCATAAAAAGAGGTGTTTTGACCCCTCCATGTGTCAGTCATCCATCCTGGCCGTGCCACCGCAGCACACCTGACAAAAGGCTGGATTTTATTGTTCCGTGATGTTCCTTTCAGGTGCTCCTAAATAACCCTTGTTGTTACAGCTGCCAAGACTCACCCGATAAAACATGTTTTGATTCAATTAATCATCCGTTCGCCGGAGTCAGAAAAGTGAGGCGACAGTTCATCTTTTCTGAAGGGTATAAAATAGAATTTAAAGCCTCTAAAGCCATTGTGATGTTACTTATTAGGAAGCTGTTCCATGCCCCATTTGTATAAAATAGGAAATCACGGAATATGATGAGTTGGAAGGGACCCAGAAAGATCATGGAATGAGGGACAGATATTCTGGAATATTCGATAAACTGTGCAGTCTTGACTTCAATGGGACATTCAATTTAGAAAATAAGGGCTATAATCCCCTCTGGACATATAACCCTGTGTCTGGATCTTCAAGATTAAGGTGTGCCTTCTGTGGGCAGAGCTGTCCTGAAGCCCCAATACAATCCAAGTGTTCTGAATACAGTTAGGTGCTAGGTAAAAGCAAAAAAATTATTAAAATGATGGTTTAAAAGTTATCTCCCCCCCATCTCCATCAAGGTTCCCTTTTGACTCTGATTATTTCCTGGTCTGCAGGACAGTTTGCCCTTTGAGGCCACTTCTCCTTGGTGGGTTTGATGTTCAAGGCAAGAATTGGACCTTGCTGAGTATTGAACACATCAGCTGAATTAGATAAAGGTTTTATTAATCCTTTCAGGCAGGTTTCAGGAGCCCCTTCAGTTGGCAGAAGAGATGAGGATGGACAAGCTTTACCTGCAGGTCCTGGTGCAATTTCTGTAATTGGGATGGAGCAGGAAAGAAATGCCAACCTCTGCTTGTCCTCTGGCAGCACCAACAAAGACTGTTTGCATCTCCTGCGTCAGGCAAGGCTCAGGAGGATTCTTATTGAGTGATATCTGCTCATCCCACGAAACCTTTTATTTTCCTTGAGAAACTTCTTTAATCTCAGTTTCTTCAATAACTGCATTATATCTACTGCTGGATTTGTTTTTCCTAGAAAGTACAATTGATATTTATTATTGATTTTAAATTGCTTGTGTTGTTACTTCTACAGATTTCCCTCCTGGCCACATCCCCTTTTTCTATCTTTGTGTAATCTTCAAAAAAATACCCCCAAACCAGTAATTCTGTGGCTAGGTGATGACGGTCATAAACCAATATATTCTGCTTCAGGCCTTGTAAATCCATGAACTCTCCTGAACGCGTTGGATGGCTGACGCCACTCTTAGAAGTGTAGCTGGAATGGTGACATCCACATGGATCCTCAACAAACTGATTGCTCCTGAGGTGAAACCTACTGATTTCAAATACAAGTTATTTATGTGTGGCTTGAAATTATAAACCCTCCAAATGCAAAATTTAATTTAATCTAATATTCTTACTGAAAGCTGCTTCCGTTCTTGAAAAATCCCCAAAAATTATTAATGAAGTCTTCTGGGTAACCTGAGCAAGGGGCATCCCTGTGCTGGATGGGAAATGGGGGGGGGAAGATCCTTGGCCAAGCACAAATCCGGGTGTCCAGGCTGGTGTTGGGCTCGCTGTCGCTCACAGGGGATGTTTCTCTATTTCCCTCCGCGTCAAAGGGAGTCCTGAGAGTATTTGATGCTTTCTCTTCCGATCCCTGGGCACACAGGAGGAGATGAGTGCAACCCTTTCCCAGGCAGTTTCCCCTCCCGCTCAGGAACGTTCCCTCTGCTCTCCCGTGTGAAAAGCCCCCACGTGTGAGCAGTGCAGAGACACTGCACAGCGTTCCCTCCACCAAGCAAAGGGGCTCCTTCGAACTGCTGCTGCTTTGATCTGCTTTGCAGATGAGAGGGGCATAAACTTGCGTTTCCCAGTGTTTTGCCTCCGTTCTTACTTGCAAGAATCAGGCACTGCCTGCAAACAGTGCATCTGCTGGGGAGTGTGTTATGTGTTTGCATAAATAACACATAGAAATGGCTGTTTATCTGTTTGCCTCCTCCCCTACTTTCGCAAAGCCACCCTGAATTTCAATTTGCGCCTGATTTTAAAATATCAATAAATATTACGGAGCAAGTAAAGTAATTAGAGTTACTTTTTTAAGTAGATGGAGAAACACTCGTGAATATTGCATAGGTATTCAGAAACAACATTATTGAATGAACAATAGCCTGTCTTGTTGTATAATGTTCTGTTTGTTGTCCTGTATCTGCTGTTATAAATCATGCAGGATGTTCCTCCAGCTCCTCAGATACACAAAAGTAGCTTTTGCCAGGTCAGGAGTTCAGGAATTTGCTCTTTGCTGAAAACATCTGGTTTACAAGCTCACCTTCACCCCAGGTGAGCAATGGCACGAGGGCAACATCATTATCTTTGGAACTGGGCTTGCTGATTTGTACAGGAGCCATGGCCTTATTGAAAAACAGGAATATTGCCAACTGCAGGGAGTTGGAAGCGATTGAATGACCAAAAAAAAAAAGTGTTTGTGAGAATAAAAATGTAAAGGTTGAATTCCGAGTACTTTGTTCTGTGCAGCAGGCAGAGGGAAGGCAAGGGATGAGTGGAAAGGGGGAGATCATTGCAGTGGAATAATCTGAGGGCTTGGAAAGGGAGGCTATAAAAGCAGCATCTGAAGAGGCTCATGGAAGTCAGGATTTCTGACTGCAGAAACTTGCGGAAAATGGGCTATTTCAGCACGGGCACTTGTAGAAAAGGTAATGCAGTGCCCTGTTTGCCCAGGGAGGGCTGATGGGGCATCCCCCACTGGTGAAATGTGGCAGGGGATGGGAAGCTGCTGCACCCACGGTGTGCACTTCAGCTGCTCCATGGGCAGGGCCACGGAAATCACTCGTGGGGAGGTGATTATGGGGGGAGTAAGACAAAGAATTTGAGAAACCTGCATTAAAATGCATGAATTATTGTTATTGCACGTGTTTCTCTTGTTTGCATCGTGAGCTGCTCTTCAGAGAGAGGCAAGAAATTATGTTGCAGCAAAACAGAAGAGCTGCCATATATCAAAAAAAGGTCTTTTTGTTTCCTGTTATGTTCATAAAAATGACAAATTTGGTTTCTTGGGCTGGTGTGGCTGTTCAGGCTGAGTTGGTGTCGCTGTTCAAGTTGACATGGGAATGGGAATGTTTCTTTGACCACCCACATACACATCCCAAATCAGATTTCCTGGAAGTTTGCTCTTCCCTGCATGTGTTGTATCAGCCATGACCTTCCCCATATTTATATTCCTTTTTTTTCTGGTCAGTGTTGGCTCTGGGAAGTTTCTGCCACACAGGAGGTTTGACCTAGCTCTGGGATATCCATGAAAACTTCTTTCATCTTGACTTGGGATGAAAAGAATGGAGGAGAGGATTGGGGCAGGAAGGGGCTTGGATTCAAAGCAAAGGTGAGGATCTGCTTTCTAGTTGCTGAACTAATTAGTTGCATTTATCTTTACAATCAGACCTTCACATTGCATTTTAGATCAAGCAAAATAACCCAGACTATCAGCAGGTGTTATCTTTGAAGTTGCATTTCTTTATATCCTTATATTTCTTTATTCATTTCATATTATTTCACGGCACAACGAAGTAATGGGAAAAGTGCTCTTAATGGCAGCTTTTATTGAACTGAATATCTTTGTGCTAAATTCCATTTAGGATTTACTACACTTCTAGCATTTTGCAGCTAGGCTCTCATACTGTAGAAACCTGTCCTTTTGGTAATACAGGTATTTCCCTTGTTAGCTCGAGCTTATGGGTTTTATGTTCTGATGTAATGAATTAGTCTAAAGGCCAAAAATGCTGCTTTCGGGTTGTTGTCTAAAGAATAAGTTCACTCTTGTGCAAAATGTAAAAGAGAAATGTAATAGAGAAGGTTTTAATTCTCAGGAGCTTGAAGCAATGGGGCAAGGCAGCCTAGTGCCTGATTTTCACAGATCTCAGATGATCTGTAGCAAACTCTAAACAGGGGTAACTCAGAAAATGAGCTCTTAGGGCCTTTATATTCCAAAATGCTCAGGTTGTAAAATCCAAACTACTTTTTATGCAATATTTGTGCCTGTCTTTGACTTGATACAGCCAAGGGATGGGAGGAAATGGGACCACCCAGGTCAGTTCAAACAGGGGGCTCTACTGAAGGTCCCAGTGGTTAAATTGACACAAGCACATATGAAGAATATCTGGAAATCTGCAGTGTGTCCCTCACTTGGGCCAGAGAATATTTCCTTCAGTTCTCTAGCTGTGCTTTTCATTCCAACTACACCTTTGGACTTGACTTTAAAATGACAATAAAGGGAGTAAAAAAAAATCAGAAGAGGATATCAGGTTCAGAAAGAAAAAAAATCCAAGTTCTCCCTCATTTTCCCCAAAAATATCCCTCACTCTTCAACTGACAAAAGCCACACTAGGAAAACCTCTTTACATGGCGAATAATTTCAGGATTAGAGTTCAACTGTGCTTTCAATTAATTTTTATTCCATGGTTGGAAAAACCTCGTGGACTGATTGCCATGTGAATTTTCTCCGAGTTGCAGTGTTGACATCAGTGGGATCCTCTGCAGGATCTCTCCCCGCTCTTGAGCACCACTTGGGCTGCAGTGAGTCAATGTGTTCCCTCCCAGTCGGATGTGTGTGGGCAGAAGGACCAGCAGGAGACGGGATGTGGTGCAGACACGCTGGATGTGAAAACACACACACTGACAGCAGGGCTGGCAAATGACTGCACAACTCAACACTTGCTCCTCTGAGACCAAAACACAGATTTTACACCAAAAGTCACGAATATTGCGGCTGCCACATCGCTGCCCAAACAAAGATTCCCACCAGGAGAGGATTAGATTAAATTTAGGGAAATTTCCTCGTGGAAAGGGTTGTCCAGCCCTGGAAGGGGCTGCCCAGGGCAGTGGTGGATCCCCATCCCTGTGTGGATGTGGCACTTGGGGACATGGGTTAGTGGTGGCCTTGGCACTGCTGGGAGATGGTTGACTTGATGACCTTAGAGTGTTCATCCAACCCAAAGCATTCATTTTGTGACATATAATGGCACTGGGGAGACATCAGGCATTGGTTAAATCTCTTTCTGGCCTTCTGGTGAGTATATACATCAGGAACAGAAATTTAAACTCTTGAATTAAATGGTATTCCAAAGGACCTTTGGAAAATTTTGTCTTCAGTCCTACAGTGAAGCTTTTGGAGGTGGGAGCAGAAACAACAGGCTGGGAGCAGCCAGTTATTTTGAATTGGTGCTTTAAACTCAAACTAACTGGTTATTTTGAACTGGGGCTTCAAACTCAACCCAGCCAGTTGTTCTGAACTGGGGCTTTAAACCCTACCAGTTATTTTGAGCAGTTGGTTCATGTGTGGGTGACGGACAATTCTGGAAATAACCTCTCTCTGAAGTTTCTAAAGCAGTGTGTGAATATTACACAGCAGAGATTGGTGGGTTTGGTTGGTTCTTTGTTTTGCTTTATTTTGTTTTTCCAGAAGTTTCTACCCATACATTTGAGGACAAAAGTATACCTCTGGGAACTTCAGGTACAATGCACAGAAAGAATTAATTTTTTAATGGGAAATAATGTGAGTAATGTATCATTACTGACTCCCCCAGCAAAAATTTATAGCGCTTTCAATTTTAGCCATTAATAACCGGGCTAATCATTAACATTCATTTCCTAGGAGTGTATTGGATGTTACGTTATTGAGTTATTATTGCATTGTATTATTGAGTTGTTATTCTGAACGCGCAGCCTGCTAAATGTGGTATTTAATTGTAAATTAGTGCTTCATAGCTCCATATTCTAAAAACACGGGGCGATATTTCACAGGTTTAGTGGTTTACGTCTTAAACTTTGGGTTTTTTTCGCCGCCTCTTTTGGAAAACTTTCTTTTGTTAGAACTTGCATTGCTCTTTATAGCTTTACTCTAAATCATGATGAGACATGGAAGGACCAAAAACGGGAGGCAGGAGTTTAATTCGTCCTGAAATGATGTGCAATGATTGGAAGGGTCACATCCCTTGCAGCAGGAGCCTTCACGCATGTTCCCTGAATGGCTTTTCCTACGGACAAGGTGGCCCTGAGGCGGAGGGGAAAATAGAGCAGCCAGAAGATGTTGAGAGCATCTCCTCAGTGATTTTCTGCCTTTCTCCAAACCCCATAATATTTCAGGATGTTGTTTACCACATAAGCCAACTCTGCTTTTCCCTTCCAGACAAGCTGAGCTCCTTTTTTCCAAGGTAAGCCCTTAGAAGCCCCTTGTCTTGATATTCTGTGCATAATAAATATCCCTCTATGCTAATGGCAACACCGGGAAAGGGTTACTGATGCAGGAAGGGTTGTTACTGGCAAGACAGTGGCATCACAGAAGCTCCTTCTCTTTTAAGAGGCCTCAATTATCTTCCTGAAACCACTGGGACATCCCAAGGATAATGGTGCAAAAGAAATCTCTCTTCAAGCTTCCCACTGATGGAAATCCCATGTTGCTGAAAGGTGCCAATTAATCCTTAAAGAGAAATATATTGCTTGTCACAGGTTCCTGCTGGTCCAGCCACACAAGAGCCATTTCTGGCTGCTAAAATCTGACTTTCTCGTGTTATTGTCTACCCCATCTCATAAACATCTGACAGGCGTTTTCTTCCGAATAGGAATTTCTCTTTCATTTTGCCATTATGGCAAGTCTAGGAGGTGTTTTTCATTTCCTAACAACGTCCCTGAAGGCAGAGAGCTAATAGTGAGACTAAATTCCCTAAAGCAATTTCCTCTGATATCCATACCCTCTCCCTCTTCTCTGGGTGCAATCAGAAGTGGGAGATGGATAAAAGCTACTTGCTTACAAGTTCGTCTCCTGCCAGTGCAGAAGTTGTTCTCTGCGGTTCATTTCTAGTGTTTTGACCAATCTGTTATTTCAGAGTTTATATTTATATTGAGTCTGTCTGTCAGGAGATAGAAGTTTCTCCTGTTATTCAGCCTAAATTTTCATCTTCCTCATTTCATCACTTTTTTTTTTTCCTTCCTCCCATTCCTACTTTCTTGCAGCTTGAAATTACAGAACCACACACCTTTAATGCTGACAGGAAAGAAGTTTGTTTGGGTTTTTTTTCTGGGAAGATAAAAAACTGGGCAAGTCTCATGTAAAGTTTTATTTCTAAATCTTAAGATAAATCTGGGTATGAAGAATAAAAACTACTGGAGAAAAGAGCAGGCTGAGGGTCCTGGTGTCTCTTGATTTGCTCTAAGACACTATCTCTGGCTGAGAAATACAAGATAAATTAATCTGACAACTGTTGGCTTCTCAGTGGGCTTTGTCGGGTATTTTTGCTGGTTGTGTGTGATAAACATTTGCTGTCCACTGCTGGTTTTTAGCTAAAGTAGTGATAAGTAGTGATCCACTGTGAAAGCAAGACATAGAGGAGGGTGTTAGGCAATTCTTGCTCCTTTCCCTGTCACTCCGAGGGTTGGCAGCTGTCAAGCCCACACACAAGGCAGGTTCTTAACATGAAAGGGAATCAAAAGTGATGCTTCTGGAAGATGGAGTTGTGGGACATGCCCCCAGCCAAGAGCCTTCAGCTGAGTCCCTTTCTGAAGGAGCAGAGCAGGTCCCCAGGTTCTGGTCCTTGGGAGCCAAAGGCAGGTGCCAGAGCAGTTCTGGCACCCTGAGGAGCCAAATTTTCTGCACCGACAGCAGTGCTGTGGAAACGTGACTGCTTGGAGAGGTAGAAAGAGGTTAAAAGCTCTGAGGGACGGAGGGAGAAGAAATCAAAGCACAGAAAGAAAATCTTGGTCTATCTCCTTCAGTGCTTTGGTGTAGAGTTGCTGGCTCTGGTTGGCCTCGCCCCTTGATCCCAGTCTATTCATAGGGAGGTATTTAACACTTGTGTTTGCTTTAAAAACTACAAGAACATCAAGGCTAAATATCAGTATGTCTCCAGCTCTTTGTTCTCTCTTACAAAGGCTGTAGCTGAGAGTCCTCACTCCCTTGCACCTCAGATACTAATTACACATGTCAGATGAGGTGTGGGCTGCTGCTGCCAACATCAGAGGAGACTTTGCTTTGATGTCTTCCACCTTCCCTGCACAGACTGAAATCACTGCCAGAGGTGCAAGACGTACTAACACCTCCCTCTCTGCCTGTTTGTCTCAATGCAAAGCTTTCTGATTAAAATATTTGAGTGAAACAGTGTGCTGGCAATTCGCTCCTTGCTTTTAATATGCTGCTTTTATGAAGTTTACAAGGGCAGGTTTATGAATCCTTCCTGTTCCAGTGGTCAGGTGCACACACAGCGTGTGCTTAAAGGCAGCCTGAAATTGTAGCTCAATAATATTTGTGGTAAAGCTTTTTATCCTCATGGAAGAGAAAAGCTCTATACTCGAAGTAAGCTTGACAATTCTTTTTCCCCAATGAAAAACAATGATGGTCCATAAAATTCCTGCAGTGATCTCTCTGAGTCCCTGAAGGAGGTTGTGGCGAGGTGTGGACAGCCTCTTCTCCCAGGGTGACTAAAGAAGGGGGAATGGCCTCACGTTGTGCCAGGGGGATTTCAGGTTGGATATCAGGAAAAATTTCTTCACTGACAGAGTGGTTAAACATTGGAAGAGGCTGTCCAGGGAGGCTGGTGGAGTCCCCATCCCTGGAAGTGTGCAGACAACAAGTAGAAGTGGCAGTTTGTGATCCGGTTTAGTGGGCAGGGGGTGTTTGGTCCAAGGTTGGACTTGTTGGTCTCGGAGGTATTTTCCAACATTCATTTAATTTAATTCATGATCCTGTGATCTATTTAATTTGGTGACTAAATAGGTGCAATCATCCTGTTGCATCCCCATGGTGTGTTTGCAAATATTCAGTGCTCCAGAGCAGGCTTAAATTCCCTCTCCCTCATTTGTCCTTCCCTGCATTTCCTCCCTCTGCTCTTTCTTTAATGTGTGACCAGGACCCCGTTCCTGTGGAGCTTCTCTCCTCAACCTCTTTGTGGTGATTAAATGTCAACAAGTCCAGAACCCTGAGACTTTGTTCTCCGAGAGAGACCTTCCAGTTGAACTCTCTGAACACCCAACTGCTCCTCTGGGAAATAATAAATAATATCAAAGGTTCTTGTCCCTAAGTTATTTCTCCTTTGCAGTGTTACAGAAGCAGGGACAGTAAAATATGCCACTGTATTTGGAGAGAAGGGACAAACCCCTGTGTCATGATAAAACCTGGGAGTCATCCATGTGGGATGCATTTACTGCGGATAAACCTGGGAATGTGTCTTATGGTAAAGAAGTTTCAGAGACAGTTGTTACAGAGCTGCCACAAGTTCAGCTTTGAGCAGGGAATACTGTAAATATCAATGGCTGTTATAAAAAGCAGTAATTGTCATTTCCAGGAGTTTTACTTTCCTATTTTATCCTGCTGTTTGTACCCAACCAAGAGCTGTGGCAATATAAAAATACATAGATTCACTCAAATGCTCACTAATGCACTGTTTAATTCAAATTGTTCTTAAATAGCTTCCTAAATTCTATTTCATTTTGTTATTTTTGGATTTATTGCTGCTTTAGTTCATAAAGCTGCTGGATTCCAAAATCTGAATTACAGTCCCTCTAGTTTTTTTACTACAATAAGTTGTACACAAGTATTCTTGATTACTTTCCTTTAGTTCCTCGTGAAATAATAAAGTAACAGCTTTTTATGCTCTATTTAAATGTTGAGTGCCAGCCAAGCTCTCTCTCTCTCCTTGTTTTAGCAGCCATTTAAGGGAGTTTTCTCATCAGCGATGCCCACCACATCAGAACCCTCCCCTCAGTATCCTTGCAGAGAACTCCAGAGATTTCCAGCCTGGGAAATTATTGGTCATGCTTCCCTAGCTCTGCTTCCCCCAAGAATGTAACCCTTAGGAGGTTCAGACCCCGGGCTCCAGAAACACATGGATTCCAAGAGCAGATGGTGCAGTTTGGAAGGTCACCATTCAAGGAGGTTGGAAAACTTTAACTGAATATTTACATGCTCTACCACCTCATTGACTTTTGGTTTTGATAAATTTAGTTGACTGATCTTAAGCTTGTTTGCCCTCTGAATGACCCTCTGACTTTTCAATAAAAGCCCTAAAAGGACAAGATTTAAGTCCTAATAATTAAGACTCCTGTTGATTTTAAAGGACCCTTCAGTCTTCTTGGGGGACCTCAAGGTGCCAATGTTTGTTCTTCTGGCAGTGTTCGATATGCTATGTAGTAACCCCAAATTTGAGTCACATGAGGCAAAAATAAAGCTGAGCGACTCTGGGAAGCAAAATATGTCTGTGATGATTCAAAGGATTGGGAGAAACTTGCAGAACTCAAAGTCACGCTGCTCAAAACTGCAGCATGACTGGAAAAATCTGTTCTCCCTCAACCATCATCTCTCAGCATAGATTTATGAGAAATTAAAAGCAAACAAATAAATTGGAAACTGAAAATGCACCTCCACACATCCTATTTTTTTGTTGCATTCCCTAATCAGCGATGGGCTGATGTTACAAATGAAAAACTTGAATTGTTGCTGTGAAAATAATCTCTGCAGAGGAAACATTGAGTTGTTCAGACCCGAGAAACGGTGCTTTAACTCGGGCTGTAAAATGGAAAGACAGTGAGCAGCAGGGAGAGCATCACTGGGAGCTGGGTTATGATGCTCATATTTGAACATTATCAAGTATTGAGATGCAAGATGTGATTTCTAAACATCCCCACAAGCCTGTGCTCTTAGAAATGGATTCATTTTAGGAGACACCACAATGTCTCTATGCCCACGACGACTCACTAAATCCTCTTCATCCTTTCTCTGCTGCTCTCTTATTATGGTTAAACATTATTAAGGGCTTTATTCAGAACATCTCTTTTTTATATTTCCTGTGTGTTCTGAGGTGCTTCTATGTTAAAAATGGTCTCAATTTTACTGTCATAGTCGGTATTTGTATTTTGCCTTGCTCCCAAGCTCTGTCTTTTAAAGAATAGCTCAAGAATCTGTCATCTGGCTCATGCAATAAAGCTGAACAGAAATGAAAACGCTCCTCCTGATGTCCCTTCGTGGCAGCACTTGCAGCAATCTTCCTTGATTCTACAACTTTCAAGGTCAGTTCCCTCCTTATTTAGAGAATCAAACTTTGTGAAGCCATTTTCAACAGACCAACAACTCGGGATTTTGGTGGCTTTTCTCTTTGTTTCGTTGCAGTTCTACCTGGGCTTTCTAAGGTAACCACCCAAGGATGAGAAATCTCTCATAAGCCACGCCAAGGACAGACTCTCCTCCGCCTTGGGCTGCAGGGAGAGGGTTAAGGTGCTCCTTGTGCCGTGGGGTTTGCTGTGTCTCACCCTTCCCACCGTGCTCTCAGTGCCTGCTACAACTCCTGCTCTCGCTTCGCTTGGTTTCATCCTCTGCCTTTTGTGTTTTCTTTGAAGGGAAGGTCAGAGAGCCTCTCGTCTGCACGGGCTCCCAGCAGGGCACGACGGAGCTGACGCGAGAGCCCGACAGAGGCCACTGCCCGGGAACTTCTGAGGGGAACAAAGGAAGCTGGAAGGACCCAGAGGTTTAAGCCATAACCCTTTGGAAACAAGAGGTCAGCTAAAAGGTTTCAAATCGTGTATAGTTTTCTCCTGGCTTTGATGGAAAGTTCTTTTAAAGCGCAGCTGGAAGGAAGCATTCAAAGCGATGGGAGGGTTCGCAAGAGCGCTGATTTTTGTGCTTCCTCATCAGTATTGCACACTCTGCAATACCTCAAGTCTTTTACTCTGCTGCCCAGAAGTCTGGGGAGAGAGGAGTAAATTATAGCCTACAATGACAAATTGACTGGGTGAGTAAAGTGCACACACAGAAAATTAATTAGAGCAACTCTCCCTCCGAAGATTTCCTGCTCCCTTCCTCCAGCCGAAGGAAGGCTGAGGGAACGCTGCCCCTCAGAGCTGCCAGCAGTGAGTCCTCCCTTGGTGGAGCTCCACACTGCTTTGAGACCGGGCCGAGAAGGTGCAGAGGTGACACTTCATCTGGACTGGGACCTGACGGGACTCCACGACAGCCAGGGCTGAGGGGACCAGCAGCACCTGGAGTCTTCATAAGTGACACAGTGTTGGGGAAGCACTTCCAATGTCGCTCCTCTTTTCATTTAAAAATTCAACTCACAGAATAACAGAACGGTTTGGGTTGGAGGGACTTTAAAGGGCATCTCATCCCACCCCTGCCATGGGCAGAGACACCTCCCACCAGCCCAGGTTGCTCCAAGCCCCGTCCAACCTGGCCTTGGACACTCCCAGGGATCCAGGGGCAGCCACAGCTTCTCTGGGCACCCTGTGCCAGGGCCTGCCCACCCTCCCAGCCAGGAATTCCTTCCCAATATCCCCTCCAGCTGTCCCCTCTGTCATTTTGAAGCCAATCCCCTTTGTCCTGTCATGTAAAAAACCCCAACTATCTATGCACAAAAGCATCTGCTTTGGCATTTTCCATTTCTTTACCTTTCCTCCTTTATTTTTTTTGGCAGCGCAGTTGCAAAGGGTGATACTCTGACATTCTGTAAAGGACAGCAATCTGATTTTTTTCTGGTCCAGAATTAATTTTGGTTTCAAACCTGACCCAACAGACATACAAATCTTACTTAAACCTGTCAGATCCAGGATAAAATATTTCAGTTGATGCAGACTGACATTTTTAACTGAGATGTTTGATTTGCAAAAATGTTCTCAATTCCAGCTTTTTTTCTCATGAACTGTGAAGGGAATAGTTTTAGACATGTCACTGCATATTTGAGTGACCAGTGATTCACTTGATTGCTTTACTAGAGCAGTATATGACATAACAGAATCACGGGGCTTTAAATGCTTATATTGTGTAAATACAACAGCAAGGCTTTAATTATTAAAATCAAAACAATAGAGCAGAACATCTGCATTACAGAATTCTGAAGGCTGACACTTTTCCTGGAATCGGCTGGACAAAGTCCAGCTGGTTAGGTGGAAAGGCCAACCATGTGAAAGTTTCTGACCACTTCTTAAATAAGAAAGAAATGCTTCTTTCCTGGGAAGTATCCCTAAATACACAGGCAGCTCAGGGGCCTTCAAAGGGATTAGGTAAAGTTTTGCACATAAAATACCTAAATTACAGTATTTTGAGCCTGAATTTCTTGATCTCTTTAATCATCTGTGAAGTAAATCATGTTTGATATTGGTTGGTCTCATTTAGAAAGGAGATTGCAGACCCTGGAATTTCTAGAAAAATTACATTAATAAATTTATTTAAGTTTTGCCCTTTATTATCACCCCGTCCAAAACCTGAATTATTTTGCTGGTAAAACTTCCATCCCCTCTATTGTTTTCCCATTGCTTTTGTGACAACTGAACAATAATTTACATCTAAAAGCTTTTTGTTTTTCTTCTCAAGTGTAACTATTGGGGGGGGGGAAGACATCGTGAGAGATGGACTTTTATTTTTTTTTGGCCTCTCCACAAAATGTCTTCTAAGATTAAAATCAACTGCATGGAGGAAAAATCCAAGGCATCCAAGCAGACAGCTTGGTGTGCTCTACAACAAATTATTCCAAGCCACTGCAAATGTTTATAATGAAAATGAGAAGTGAACCTTGGCTCCAACCCAGCAAAGCTGGAGGTGGTGCTTGAATAAACCCGAGAGATTATGTCTTAAATCAAGAAAACCATTTGAATGCTGAGCTAAGTGGGAAGGGTTTGCAAAGCTTTCGTGTGCAGGAGGCGGAACGTTCTTGGGTTTGGAGAGTTGTTGTCTGGAAATGTGAGAGAGCTTGGGATGAGAGGCCTTTGTTTCCCTGGTCAGTGTGTGTGTGTAGCGGGATGGTTGGCCCTTGGAAGGTGATCAAACAGCTCAAACAATGTCCTGTTTTGCAACTATCAGTAGTACTTTCGGTGTTGAATCACCCAGAACCAGTCTGGCTCGTGAGCCCCAAAGTGACATCGTGGTAGTGAGGCAAAGGTTGGGCAGATGAGCTGAAGGGACCTGGGGCCGTGTCACTGAGTCAACCATGTCATGCTACGAGAGCTCAGGCCACTTCCACACCACCAGAGCCCTCTCACTCAGCCCTTGTGGCAGGGTCGCCCCTTCAAGGACACTCCTTGGGGTTCAGCGAGAAAGATCTGCCCGCCAGGGTTGGTTTGAGTTACATCAATCTCTAATTAATGATAGTTTTAATCAATTGATATTATTTTATTATTAGCTTTCATTTAATTGCTTTGGTATAGTGAGCTATCCTATCTTACATTACACAACCAGCAGTTTTAGCCTTTATACTGTGGAGTAAATAATTCTGATTAAGACCTTTTGTCTGATCATTTGTCAGGATAAATAATTCATTCATATAAATATACCCAGTTTGCCCTGTGGGACAAAGCTGAACTTCAACTATTGACTAAGTCTGGGGCTGTGACTGGATCTGGGCACACCCAGGCTCCTCTCTGAGGAGGAATTTAGAAAGCAAAGGGGTCTTTGGTCTAATAAACTTGGTCTAAAGCCCCTCTCAGCCACGACAGTTCATCCCCTGGTTTGCAAAGCCTTCCAGAGAGTCAGAAAGTTCAATTGGCTGTTGATAGAAAACTAATTTGCTGCTTTTTGATAGCGCTACTCAAACTGCTCTTGATAAATAAATTATTGGATGAATTGAGCCCTGAATTTACATATCATGTCTGATGCGAAGTTATGCATTCATTATTCACAAGTGTTTGATGAACAGCCTCTGAAAAAAGAAATAAACCCAAACATTAACTATGTATTTTGTAGGATGATTTAGTGACAAAATTGTTTTGCCGTGATTGAGTATCTAACCGTAAAAAAAGAGGCAGCTCAATCATAGAAGTGTTGAGGCCTGTTGTGCATAAGAGCATTTGTTCAGACAACTGAAGAGATTTATTCTGAGAGAAACCAATTATCAATCACTAATGGCAATGTGGTGACTGTGACCTCTTTAACATGCTAAGAGTGAGCAGTGGCTTGGAGCTGGACGTGACAGGGCTGAGGGGTGGACTGGATGGTCCTGGTGGGTCCCTCCCAGCTCAGCACATTCTGTGAGCATGAGGCTCATCAAACTCCCAAATCCCTCAGTTTTGCTGACTCAGAACCATGGAATAGTTTGGGTTGGAAGGAAACTCTGAAGGTCATCTCATTCCAGCCCCCTGCCATAGGCAGGGGCACCTTCCACAGTCCAGGTTGCTCAGAGCCCCATCCAACCTGGAATGTTTCTAGGGATGGGGCATCCAACACCTTTCTGGGCAATTTTACCACCCTCAAAGACTTGTTTTTTCACTTCAGCATAAGTCCAAAGACTCATTTTTCACTTTACTTGTGGTCCAAAGACTTGCTTTTCACTTTATCCAAAGTCCAGAGACTCAAGGCCCTGGAGTCACCATTGCTGCATTTTGTGGTGGCTTTATGGTCTGCATGGACTTCGTACTTTTTAATTATTAATACAGAAAAATGATTATAGCAGACAGCTCTATAACTCTGCTAAGGGTGATCAGTGTCCCGGGGTGTCAGAAGGTGCGTGTTTACTCCTCCATCAGCTTGGGGAATAGAAAATGTAAGTCCACGAGACAGCACCAGAAATCCTGAGGAAAACTTTGTGTTATTAAAGTCCAAAATGCCCCTAACCATGTGAATAAGCAGCAGTGACCCGGTTCTAGGGAAAAAAAAACTACAGGAAAACCTACTCGAGCTGTTTTAATTGATTGTTCAGTCACCTGTAAATGATGCCCCTGGCCACGAAATGCAAATTTGCCTTGAAATATTCTTGTTCATCTGATGAGAAAAAGGTCTGCTGTACTTTGAATCACAATAAGCTTGGTTTGAGAACGCTCTTCTCTGCACACCACAGGTTATATATGCATATATATACATTTATATGTATGTCATAGTCTTTCCATATATGAATATACACAAACAATGCATTGAAATTTAGATGTATCATTATTTATGAGTGGCATCTTCTTCTCTGCCCTTGGTCTCCAGGAAAACTGTCTCACCTGTACTCGGCAAGAGCTGAAGAGGTGTGAGCTGAAAGTAGAGGTAGGACTTTTGCCACCATTTACGGTCCCTGTTTTCCCCTCAAATCCTGCAATATCTGCTAAATGTTTGGGGTTTTTCGTGTGTGTGTTTTGGGTTTTTTTGTTTGTTTTGTGTTTTCTCTGTACTTTAAGGGATACAAATTATATTGTTTATATTTCTTCCTCTGAGAGACTTCACAGCCTGGCGTCTCACTGCCAAGGACACACATCCCTTTAAGCTGCACCCCCTTACTTTACCCTGCCTAACTTTTTTTTCCCACTTCAGCTCATTCATCAAATATTTATATGTAGTTCATGCACCTATTTGCTCATTACTCGGCCAAATTTTGCACACTTAGCTCATCCTCCGGTATTCCCCCTGAATGTTTATTTTAGCTCAGAATGGGATTTGATTACTAGTGAAGGAGAAAGAGTCTTTTTTCCAGATTTATGTCTCCCTGAACACATTAAGGCAATATCTGTGCTTATTTATACAGTGTCAGTGGATGCGGGAGTATTAAAAAAGGGCAGAATTTGGTCTGTGGGGCTTGTGTTGCACTTTAGTGAGAACTTGGTAATCTGAAGTGACATGCAGCTGAAAAACAGGGCAGAGCAGTGAGCCAGAACTGCTGTGCCTTTGCAAAGGCATATTCCCTCCTTTGTCCTCTGGTTTTTGAAGAGGCAGAGAAATAACTTTCGGGCTGTGGGGCAGAAATCAAGGACTGGCTGTACCTCCACGTCCCTGGGCACATGCGTGGGTGCTGGAGGGCACTGGGGCTGCTTGCTGGGAGAAGGAATCAACAGAAAATAGCAATAATCAGCATTTCCACAGCATTGAATTGGTATTTCCATTCTCTTTTTGCTCCAGTTCAGGAAATTCATGCCTTCTGCACTGTTTTCTTCCTTTCCAGGTGCTGTGAATGCTCTGCTCGGAGCGTTCTGTGCCCCAGCCCTTCTCCAAAGCTATTAGAGGAAATCTTTCTTATTGACTCGAGCGTCTCGTGAGCTGCCCCAGGGCTGTGCTCAGCAGCCCCTTATCGATGTTCTGCATGTTCCTGACCTGCTGGGACCCTCGAGAAGCCGTCTGCTGGAGGAGACAAGTACAATTCTCAGGTCTGGTGGGCTTGGGTTTGATTAGGGAAGTGAAAGAGCAGTTTATTTGGAGCTCTGCAAATCTTTATGCTGGGCTAGGAGCAAGTGTTTGGTGTGTGGGCCACTGCCAGCGCTGGATGTGTTGCTGAAACCCCACTCTGAGTCTCTTGGGATGAAGGGAAGGAACTTCTGTCACTCATTTCTGATTTTAAATCAATGATTTTTTATTTTTTCAGGCACTTTTAATATTTCTCCAATAATATCTCTCAGAAAGAGCTGGAAAGTGCCTTATGGGGCATAAAAACATCTTAATTTGCCAGGCAAAGCGACCTACCCCAGAAATTGCTTCTTTGCTGATTCTGCAACACCGTTCCCTTCCCACACAAGTTATTCCCAGAGCCCAGCGGGTCCTGGAGCCTTTCACAGCCTCCACCCTCTGCTGGCACCTTCCAAATGCTGCAGCAGCCCAAGACTTTTTGGTTTGTCACAGCCCCCAAAGTGCCCAAACCATCTACAATCCCACCCTTCCCAGCAGAGGCGCTGACTTTTACGCTCCAATATAATTATTTGCTTAAATCCCCAACCAAGTGGACCAATGTTTGGAATTCACAAACAAACAAAAAAAAGCACTCAGGATAAAATAAATGTTGACTGACAGTTCTCATTAGGGCTGTAAAACTTCGGCAACTTTTTCAACCTCGTTTTTCTTTTTTCCCTCCTCCAGAAATAGCTCAGAAGAGTTGCTAAACTCCAGGAGGTTGATTTCCAGCGCCTGCCACGAGGCGGGCTTTCTAAAATGACGTGCCTCATCTTTGTAGGGTGTTTGGTGTGTGTTTGAAGGCTGTTTGTTCACTCAGAGGAACGGGAGAAGTCACATTGCAGAACGAGGCACCGAGGTGGTGTAAACCCCTGCTCTGTAGCCAGGACAGGGATTAGTACAAATTACAGCCGAAAGAAATTTAGGGTTCTTGTCTATAACCGGATTCATAAGTATAAACTGTGTAAAATCTCTCCTCTACAAAGCTTTTTTGCTATACACCATGGTTTGGTTTTTATTTGACATGAGACTGAATTTTAGGGCCTTAAGCCCAACCTCAGAGTTTATATGAATTTCCATGGCCCTGGCAGGATTCAACAGCTATCCATGTGTTGCCTATGTTTGTTTATTCCTAGTTTTTTCCTCCCTGCAGCTGTTGCATTGCTCCAGTACTTTCCCTGGCTGTCTCTCCCTAGTTTCAGCTTTGTCCTGCCCTGTTGTTCCCTGTGGCTTTTGTATTTTATTTTTCTTTTCTGTGTGGTTCCCTGTGCTGCTAAAAAATCATCCCCTGCTGCTCAGCTGGATGAGCCGGGCAGAAACAAGGGAAAGGTGCAAAATTTCATGTGTGTTTTCTTGTTCCATGTGGTACAAACCCATCCCCTCACAGCTGGATCTCCAATCTGAGCAGTGCTTTGATTTATCTATTTATTTAATGAATTAATTTCCACCCAACCACTCCCCTGCCAAGCTCACACTCCACTGGGACTGTTACATTCCCTTCCCAGCACCAGGAAATGAAAAAGAGGAAAAGGTGTCAGTCTTGTGCCATGTAAATGTTATCACCATATATAAAAAATAAACCAAGAGAGGTGCTGACCTTTTATATTAAAAAATTCTGGGACTATAATTTAATGGGTTTGTTTTCTCCCCTAGGAAAAGGTGTTAAGGAGAAGGAACATTGTGGAGCTGGGCAGGAGAAGAGTCTCCAGGGGTGGAAAAGTGGACTTCAGATTAAATTATTTCCTCAACGTATTTAGAAGAGGATGAATTTAACCTATCGTGGGATGTTCACTACAAACCTTTTTCTTGGATATCTTGGATAACTTTTTCTTCAGGAAAAAAAAAGGTAATTTAAAGTAAGTGAAAACAAATTATAGCAATGGTTTAGGGGTGTTTTTTTTGCTTTTTTAGGGACACTGTACAATAAATACATATGTTTAAACAAATTCCAAGTCACAGTAGGAGCTGAAAGAATCAGAAATGACTGAGCTACTCTTACATAGTTGCACTTTTAGTTCAGATGTTTCATCTGTTGGAGTTAAAATAGCCTTAAAGTATTTGCTTTAGTACGAAGGTTTTTATGTCTCTTTAGGTAAGTTCTCCATTTTCGAGGGTTTGATGCCCTGTAAAACACTGGCTATAAATGAAAAAACACAGTCCTTTCAATTTGGAAGGGGAAGGTCACTTTTAAAAAGCTACATTGAGCTTTTGAGTGTGCAATTTCTAAAAAGGAAGAGAAATGAGAGAGCTGGGGTGTGCAAAGGAGAGCGAAAGAGCACATAGAATGAGACCCCTTCTAAGGTCCATTTCAACCCCAACTGCTCTGGGATTCCCAGCAGCCCACTTTCAAAACCAAGATTAGGGCCAGTTTTAAGGTGTAGAAACTGGTTTTTAGAAGCAATGGTTGCAAATGTTCAAGCGTTTTGGGTTTGTGCATTTAAATGAATTTTTAATGTTCTACCTCTGTAATTAAGAAGGGTAGAAAAATAGGAATCCTTCAGGGGAAAACAGGAAGATATCATTTGATGCATTGAAAGCGCTCAGATGTTTAGGCAGCCTGCTAAAGTAATAAAGCAGGAAAAATGTAATCCTTCTGTTCCCCCTTCTCTTCTTTATCTTTCTCAATTTGGGGAGCCTTCAGAGCTCCCAGGGAAGGCGTATGGAAGTGGAGATGCTTTTCCTGGTTACCTTCAGGGCCTCTGGGGCAATCCATGGCCCTGTGGGATCTGCAAGTCATGGGCTGGGAGCAGCTCTCTGGAAGAGAAAAGCTGCAGGATAACTCATTTCCAAGTTACTTGGCAGAAATTACGCTCGCTGAGTCTCGCAGCAATAGACACATGGATCGTCTCTCGACTTCGGTGGAGTCAATTAAAGCTACTTAATTAGTGCAGTTAGTAATCATCTGCTCAAATTACAGGCGCTCTTTTGTGCTATGATTTGTATCTTAATACCATCTTTAAAAAAATGACCCTGTCTAGACATATTTGGTTAAACATTTCCTGCAGTTGCTTTGGCACTGAAGGACTGTTTTTAAAATATTTTTAATAGCTGAGACTTCTTACAGCAACATAATTTCTTGGGCAGGTCTCTGCTTTTTGCTTTCAGTCCGTGTAATCACTCATGCTAAAACCTTCTGAACCCTGAGACTGATCATCCATTTTCCTTGGCTCTTTTTTTCATTTTTCCAATGAATTTATTAATCGTGGAAGATCTTCCATATGGGAAACTCTCATCTAATGCGCTAAACTCTGAGATTGCACTTTGATTTTGAAATAATCTAGTCTCTCTTTGAAGGAGTTACAGCACAGGGAAAACTGATAATCCTGCATTAAGCATAAAAAATGGGAAAAGGGCCATGGAATAAGCAGATCCTGCTTATTCCCCCTGGAACAGCCATGGGAAAATTGGTGGGGTGGGAGGGACTTTGAGTCATTCCAGGAAATACAATCATACCACAAAGCTTTGGGATATTGATTCCTCTTCCCTTCTCCAAGCATCCCAAACTGCTTCCACACTTAGCAGGGATCCTGTTATTGCAGAGTGTGAATGTTCACATGTGATGTGTCACCTGGAGCATCCCCAAAAGGGCAATCTCCCTCCCGTTGGGAGCAGATCCCCTGGCACCCAAAGCTCTTGGATGGCACGTGGCTCACGTTTGGTTTCTGGCTTTGACTCTGCGATGACAAATCCCTTTAATTTTGACTCGCTCGCATTTGTCGAGCAAGTGGGAATCCAAAATATTGCAAGAATTATTTTCAGGCAAAGCATTTGTTTTGACAGTATTGAAAAAGCAGAAAGAAGAGGAGAGATATTATTCTATGACAATATATCTCTTTATACCTGAGAGGCATCGATTCACAGCAGAGGCATTTACAGCTCCAGGGTTATTTACAACAACAAGAAACATCAGCCGGGCCCATCTGGGAAACTCTGAGGATTTTCTGCTGTAAAAATCACTCCATATTCACGTTCCCAGGAAAGGATGGGGTGGCTGCAAGGTGGGATGACTTTGAACCACCTCTGTGGTCCTGCTTTGCAGATCCCTATCAATAATTCCAGACCAGATTTACCTCCTGACTACAGAGATCAGGAAAGGACTCGAAGAGGGAATGAGATCACACCAAATGATGCAGCCCTTGGACATGAAAGGGCCACGGGAGAGGAGTCAGAGGGTGCTCCAAAGGGCATGGAGCGATGGGACAAGGGGAATAAAGGGTAGATTTAGATGGCATATTAGGAAGGAATTCCTGGCTGGAAGGGCGGGCAGGCCCTGGCACAGGGTGCCCAGAGAAGCTGTGGCTGCCCCTGGATCCCTGGGAGTGTCCAAGGCCAGGTTGGACGGGGCTTGGAGCAACCTGGGACAGTGGAAGGTGTCCCTGCCCATGGCAGGGGTGGCACTGGGTGGGTTTTAAGGTCCTCCCAACCCAAACCATCCTGGGATTCTTTCCTCCCTACAGAGATAACAGGAGCATCTGTCCTTTGTTGGGAGAGTTTTGGTTCCAAGGTCTCTCATATTTACTGTAAATTTCTTCAGAGTGGAGACCCTTAAATCTTTCACGAACAAACAGGGAGTGGAATTGTCTTCAGTTGGGCAAATTCTCTTCTCAGTTACATGGGTGCATCCAGAGGGGTGAGACTGAAGTCAATAAGATATTTCAGATTTATTTTGGCCTTCAAATTCTAAGTCTGACTTTAAATTCAGAATCACGACTGAAATGTGATTTAAAGGAATATATTCGCTCGCTGAACGCATTCTTTTGGATTTGAAATATTTCTCAGATTTAACTATTGTAGAGCCACATGGAAGGTGCCCCTTACGTTCCATTTCTTTATCCATGCCACATGCACGGCCTTGACCTTGTAGAAACTGTTGGTAAATGTATATTATATCCGTGTGACAGCCTGAATTGTAAGAATCGTTCCAATACAGAGATCAATAATTCTGGAATGTTGTTATTAAATAGAGAGCTGCCCCAGTAATGGAAAAAACACATCAACTTTCTATGAAATGATGCTTTTTAGAGGCACAGTGAGCCATAGATCAAGCTTTGACAAATTCTGCTGCTCTTGAATAGATTAATTTTTCCTCTCAGCCCGCTTTCCACCTGGAAGAGAGAAAAGAAAGTAATTCTGCTCCAGAGACAAAGGGATTTAAAATGAAGGGAAGGCTCCCAACAGCAGCATTTGATTCTGAAGCTTAAATAGTGGGGCATCATAAACTGGAAAATGTGTTCATTTCCACTCGGTGATAACTCCTGGTTTAGGGAGGAAAAATGCTTTCTTTTATATTTGTTTAAAAAAAAAAGTCTTTTTACACACAAAATTCCCTTTACTTTGCAATTCTATGACATTTCTTCACAAAAAGAAAATACAACAGTAAAATATTACAATGTAAAAAAATTCAGAAAGATTTATAGTTCCAATGTTGGGGTTTCTTTTCAGGTTCTCTTAATTTCATAACTGGTTTGCCACTGGGTTTCATTTGTCAGGAATTTGGTTTGGCTTTCTGATTGTTAATATCTGCACCATAAGCCTGAACAGGTTCCATGTCCTTTATTTCCACTGAGTTCAAGCTGGAATGTCCTATTTGCTCCTAGAAATGCAATTGGTTTTGCTTCAGAGCTGAGTTCACAATGAGATTTTGGAGCAGCAAATTCAGTTGTGAAGTGGCCAGTGCCACTTGAGCATAAGTAATCGAGGGGAGTAATTTGGTTTCTTGTATTTATGGACCAAATAAGATTATTTTTTGTTTTATCTATGGGTGGACTTATGCTATGATATGTTTTTACACTGACGGTCATTGTCATCATGGAATCACAGACTGGTTTGTGTTGGAGGGACCTTAAAGCCCATCCAGTGCCACCCCTGCCATGGACAGGGACACCTCCCACCAGCCCAGGTTGCTCCAAGCCCCGTCCAACCTGGCCTTGGACACTTCCAGGCATGGGGCATCATCTGGGAAATCCTTTTCAGGACCTCACCACCCTCACAGGGAAGAACTTCCTCAAATCCAACCTAAATCTCCCCTTTTCCAGCTTGAAGTCATTCCCCTTGTCCTGTCACTCCATCCCTTGTCAATAGTCTCTCTTCATGTTTCTTGTAGCTCCCTCAGGTCCTGGAAGGCCACAATGAGTTTACCCCAAAGTTTCTCTTCTCCAGGCTGAACAATCCCAGCTCTCCCAGCAGAGCTGCTCTGTCCCTGTGACCATCTTGGTGCCTCCTCTGGACTCTCTCCAGCAGCTCCACGTCCTTCCCATGCTGGGGACCCCAGCAGTGCTCCAGCTGGGAGCTCAAAAATCAATTACCAAGAAACCCCTGGGAAATCTCCAGCTGTTTTATTTCAAGGGCTTAACCCTCATTTTGTGCCTCCTCACCGAAGAAGCTGCTGTTGTCCACCTTCAGCCACGGTGGTTTTTTTTAATAATGTATTCATGAGAAGGAAATAGTATTTATTAATTGTCTTGACTGTAAATTTTACCTGTGATATAGTTGTTTCTTCCCCTTGCAAAATCTACTGTTCTCTCTGTGGTTTAGTGCTAAGAAAGGACAAATTTTTCAGCTCTTCCTAGAAAATTCTCTTTAAAGTTTGAGTGCTCTTCCCCCAACCATGCCTGTTAATCCAGTGACATGAACACTTCATTTTGCTGTTGTTCTCTTAGATACTTGTTTCAACTTTGTTATGTACGCAAACAGTGGCTTGTTTTGGAAATGAGAGTAGAATATTTACATTTTTAACATAAATCAGAATGTATTTTTCTGCCTTCTGTAGGTAAAGGCAAATCCTCTTCACGGGGTTTGGAGATGCCAGGGAAGGCAGAACCACTCTCCAGGGTTGCAGTTGCACTCTCTCCCTTTTTCTCTGTTACAGGACAGATAAACACAGGCTGATGGGCTCTTTCTGTGCCACTTCAGTCATGGTAGTTTTTCCTATAGTTTGATTTCATAATAAGATCTATGAAGCAAAATCGATAATTCTCACTTTTAAGGTTAAGGGCACAGCTGAATAAATAATTCATAAATCATTTGATCAATGTGACTCAGAGAAAATCCACCAGCAGAGAACAATTTCCTCAAAGATACCCATTACTTGAAATTATCTGACTGTTGTCTTGGGTAATTTTTTAAGTCCTTATATTGACCAGAACTAATTTTAAATAAGCACTTGCTCTTTGTGCTCTGCTGCTTATTTGTGACCCGCCAGCTCTGAGTCACCTTGTGCTGCCTGGCTGATTGGATCTGCAGCAAATACTCGATGAACAAGCAGGAATAAACCTTCAGAAAAAGGAAGTTCTCGGTTCTGGTTGCAGGAGGAAAGCAAAGCAAGTTAAGACTTGCCTGAAGTGAACTGATTTCAGCAAGAGATTGGGCACCAGCAGATCTGGGTGAGGTGCTTTTGTGGTGCTGGTGTCTCCCTGGAGACTCTCCCTTCCCCAAACCTGACTGCAGGGGGTGCTGGTGGCATTTTTGGCTGAGGTGGGACTTCAGTTTGGCTACTAAATGCAAAATTATCGTGAAGAGCTGTCATCCAAATGCTGATCATGGTGCTAATGCTCAAATACGCTGCACATCAAGCACCGCATGTTGTCAAATGACATATATCATGTTTAGCGGGATGGGAAGGGTCTTTTTTGGAGGCTGGGAGAGAGCAGAATCCATGGAGCGGTTTGGGTTGGAAGGGACCTTCAGGAGCATCAAATTCCACCTCCCTGCCATGGGCAGAGACACCTCCCACCAGCCCAGGTTGCTCCAAGCCCTGTCCAACTTGGCCTTGGACACTTCCAGGGATGGTACATCCCCAACCTCTCTGGGCATTTCGAATGGGGAAAATATCCATGGCAATAAGAACAGTGCAGCCCTTTCCAAGTGATATATTTTAGGGATATATTGGCTGGAGTCATAATCCCTTTTCCTTATTCTTTCCTGGCCCAGTGGAAACACTGGTTGCAAATGCTTTAATCTTGCTGCGCTCCCTGGTTAAACCTTCCTTGTGGAGGGTGTGACACGTTTATCTCTCCGTCCCGTGGGGCTCATCTGCAGCCTGCTGAAATCAATGGACCAATTCCCTGCGCTTCCAGGGAACAGCGGGAATGGATTAAAAGGATGTCGGGGCACGTTCAAATTGGAGATGTTTCTTGCAAGGAAAAGCTCAGCAAAACGTCCGTGCTGGTGAGTGGCAGAACCCGCTATGAAATCACTTTAATTCAGACACTGAATGCAAAGATGGCAGTGCAGTAAGAGGAGACATTAATCCAAATTTTCTGATATTCTGCTTTTACTTTTCTGATATTCTGCTTTTACTTACATAGTTTCCACAGCAGCTGTATAATAATATATATTTCCACACATAAGTCTTGGCTGTATCACAACTTTTGTTTTCCTCAACTGTGACAGGTCCTCTTTTACCCACTAAAAAAAAAAAAAATCTGGTTTTCCCAATCCATTTCTTGGAGCATGCAATTTATTTCTGTGAATTCCTTAGCTAGGTTTTCTCTTCCTGAGCTAGGTTTTCTGTTTTCAATTGTTTCAGCAATAGTTTCCTTTGTTTCTGGTGCTGTTAACAGCTTAGATACCTTGGATGTATTATTTCTCCAAATCTGACTCCTCCTGTGGTCACACCGAGACAGCTCCCATAGATGTTTGGCCATGAAATCAGTAGTGTTGTTCTTTGATTATGTGTAAATTTACTACTTTATCTTCTCCCAATGATATTAGACCCTGTTTTTGTTATAATATTTCTATATATAAAATAGGACCCAGCATGCTGATGCACCCTGAGCACTTTTTTTATCCTTCTGGCCTATTATATTTTGTTGTTTTGGTGTATTCCTATCGTTTTTGCCTTCACTTTTGGTGGGGAGGTTCGCTGGCAGGAGATGTAATTCCTGGTGTCCCTACTCCACGAGCAAAGCCCCAGGCACTGTGTTTCTATAGATTATAGCAGATTTATCATATGTCCTTATGTAATGCATTCTAATGCACTTCAACTGGGGGAGTGCTTTGTAAGTTCTGTGCAGGAGCCTCATCATCAAATCCTGTTTGTTTTTCGGATTTGGGTTCTAATTCCCACGAATCCCTTTGTAAATGTCGTTTTCTTCCCAGAGTAATGTCAGACAACTTTTCTGATTGCTGGGTATTGTTTCTCCTGGAACACAATGGATTCCTCTGAGGTAGGATTTGTCAAGTTTTTACATCTTTTCTTATCGTGACTGAGAATATTAGAAGTATTTGAAATTTTGGATACTTTGCCCTGGTTTCCCAAATTCTTTCCTTTCAAATAAACTCACAGAGTTTTGTTAAGTGGACTGGGATATAGATAATTAATTTTGAACTCCAGCCTTGGGTGCAGTGAAGTCTTGTGTATCTCAGGCTGGTTCTAACCACAAGCACTTTTGCCAGTTATTTCAAGAGAAAAAAAATGACTTTTAAGACATAGCCATGATGGTTGAGCTTTAACATCCTGATGCAACAGCAAAAAGTTCTTTTGGCAGAAGAGGGGACTCCCTGATCAAAATAATTAAGGACTCCTTAGGGTAACTATTGGTACAGTCGCTTTGCAGCTGCGCTGGGAGAGCTGTGCTGCTCTGGCTGCACAGGGAGGATGTTGCACTGAAAATAGCATTTTAACATTCCTGCATTTCCAGCCTATGAAATCCAGATTTCCCATGGAGGAAGGGCACGGTTATCAAGATTCCTTTTCTATAACTGGGTAATCTGGTGCTGCAGTCAGAACTAACACTAGACACAAACTAGCTAGGTCAGGACTATGGACCAAACCAGTATAACCTAAATAGGATGGGCTGCTCATAGCTGGCTTTGCTGACTGGGGTCTGTAGACATCTCTGCCTGCTGGGACCATGTCCTGCCATATGGGACTTCTCCAGACATTTGTCACCCTTTATCCTTTTTTTTCAGCTTATCTGACATTTTTCTTATTTTTAACTTTTTCTTCAAATGTCCAAATAGTTCTCAGACTCACTCTGTAACTGCGATTTCTGAGAACATAAATAACCTACATTTTGGAGTTTATGCTTTCCCTCTGGGAAAAAACACGATTAAAACTATGTTCTCACTGTTCTGAAGGTTTAATTTATTTGTCTTTCACAGAGAGATTATTTAAAATCTCTAATATTCAAATGTAAATAATCAAATAAGTCCTATTTGCTGCAGATCTTAAAAGGAAATTTTCGTTCCTTAAATCTTCCCTTCCAATAGAGAAAAGTATCTCATGCCAAAAAAGAAGCAAAAATAAAAAAGCATTTGCAGTTCATCTTTTGGATAAAACTATTACAAAGCTATTTGAAACAAAAAGCCAGCCTACAAAAATGCATATTGTGTTGTATTGCCTCAGGTATGGAAGAATGAATTACGGGATTTGAGTCTTACTTATTTTCCACAACAGCTTAAGAACAAGTTAAAAAGTAGTCACTTGTTTCTTTGTTCGTGGTTTTGTTGTCGAGGCACTCAGGGGTCTGTCTGGGTGTTTTTGCCTCCTAAACTTTCTGAGAGCAGAGGAGGAAAGTAGGTCAGTGCAGCAGAGGGAGGGCCTTGGACAGCAGCAAAGAGCTCCTCGGCCCCCGGGATGGAGCTCCATAGAACTCCTTTCACAAGTTCAGACATATTTGCAAATTATTCCCATTGTCTTCCAGTTTTTCAGACCCACTGATTCTGAGTTTCTGTAGAATCAGATCCTTTCTGCTCAGAGGTGAAGCCTCGTTAGCCTTCACAAAACAACATAAACGGGAAATGTCTGGAATGATCCAACCAGAGACGTGTAAAACTACTCGTGGAAACACAGATACCTGACAGGCCATTAATGAGATCATTAAAACCCGTCAAAAATTCAATTTCATCTGAAAACAAGGGACTTCTAAGATGCTTAAAAATACATCAAAACCCTGTTACACAGTTTGAAAATGCTCAGTGAGTTTTTACTTCCTAATGTGGGGCAGTGACTGACACACAAGTGAAGGAAAATGGAATTGAATGGCAATTCAAACTTCTCCCATCCATGGGAACGTTTCAGGTGGAAATTGTACAGGTATTTGGAGGTGTACAAAAATTCCCTTACGGATACACTGCAGGTCTGCTCGTGCCCAGAGGTGGAACAGCTGGAAAACTGCAGCCCTAGCAAGTGTATTTTGTCAGGGAATTTTGTTTTTAGGAATATCCCTGGAAGTGTCCAAGGCCAGGTTGGATGGGGCTTGGAGCAACCTGGGCTGGTGGAAGGTGTCCCTGCCCATGGCAGGGGGTGGCACTGGATGGGCTTGAAGGTTCCTTGCAACTGAAATAATTCTGTGATAAGGTTTTATGAAATTGTCATCAAATTCATCAGGTTCAAACGAACTGGAGTCTGAAAAAGAGGTCTCCATTTGTGGCTTTAGATTCATGAATTTTTCTTACAGAGTCACAGAACTCTTTGGGTTGGAAGGGGCCTTAAAGCCCATCTCCTTCCACCCCCTGCCATGGGCAGGGACCTCTTCCACAGACCAGGTTGCTCCAAGTCCTGCCCAACCTGGCCTTGGACCTCTCTTGCACCCAAACTGGATTTACCCTGTTTTACCCATGAGGAGCCAGATCTTCCTTCGACTGCCCGAGGTGAGTCTTCCCAGCCTGGATAAAAATGCCCCACTCACTCAGGTGGGGGCTCAGCATCAGGTGCCCCTGGTGGGGCGAGTCCCTGCTGTGTTGGCATTGAGCTGCTGGGCTGCAGCAAGCACAGACACACCCCTGGCTCACAGCGTGTCTCCAGCAATGAAATCCTCACTGATGGAGCTCATGGAGTCATCTGATGACCTGATCAAACGTTGCCTGAACACCCCATGGCACGACCCAGGTGTGGTCACTCATCATCCACGCGGCAGCGTCAGCTGCAGAGAGATGGGGATTGATGGTCCTCACCACGATGCTCCAGTGGAGTGGAAGGTGGGAATCAGCCCCCGCACACCTTGTTCCTATCCCAAGGGACAACATTCTGTCCCTGAGAGCTTCAGCTTCCTGGTGGGTGGCCACCATGTCTGTATCTCCAGGCAGACTCCTGCAGCTAATCGCTTGATTGATTTCTGCTTCAGAACACCCAGAGCTGCTCAATCACTGATCAGATCTGAAGAGTTCAGTTTTCAAGATATTTAACCCCCTCGGAGGCAAAGCTTCTTTATTTTCTGAGGAACAATGGAACAGTTTTGCTCATTTCTAAGTAAAGGCATCATACAGACAAGTGAAAACTGGAATCACCTTGGGCTATCACTGCCCACACATCTGCCTGCTTTTCTTCCTTCTATTCCCTGTCTTCTGATCTATTTTCCCAGTTTAACTGGGGAAAAAAAGTCCCTCTATCTTTCTGAACCTTGCCAGCAACGCTGCTCTGGTCAGCCCTGCAGGACAAATCCCCACGGGCGCTGCTGGGAAGGAAAGGCAAACTTTCTGATTGTCTTTCCGTTTGTTTTCCTTGTTTCCCCTTCTGTTATTTCCTCAACCCTACTCCAGATCCAGGTGTTGTTTCATCCACAACTCTTTGCAGAGAAGAAGCCAAGGGGAGACGAAGCTGGAGGTGCAAAGTCTGGGGGGGGGGGATATCAGGTGGCAAGTGGGGTGACCTTCCTGCATCCCATGCTTTGGAATCCTGCTCAGTTTGGTGCTCAGTTCTTCAGGAAAGACAGAAATGACCAAACAACAAAGGCAGAGCAACAGGAGAAGACAATCAAGGCACCTCTGTCGGGGCAGAAATCATGCCTGGGATAGGCAGAAGGCCAAGGTAAGGAAATGTCAGGAACACGGGGAGAGTTCACACCTCCAGGTATTTATTTACCTTTAAGTAATGCCAAGTTTTCGGTAAAAATGTTGGATTTAACTGAGTCCCACAGGACCCTTGCAAAAAAATCTGTAATATTTCATTGCATAACTGATATGTCTAAATCTATGTCAGACAACGTTTCACTCCTCTATTTATTTAAATGATGAAAGATGGATTTTTTTGTGCCTAAGATAATTTAATGACTTTTTCTTTTATGTTTTCTTAACAGGGATGACATTTAGACAAGGGGGAAAAAAAAGTCAGACCAGCCATCAATAAGTGGCTTTATTGGTTAAATTTTAATGCTATTTTTAAGCAAATAATGAATTACTTTGACTAATAACTGCAGAGCCAGACATGATTCATTCCATAACTAGGTTGACAGTCACCATCAATCCTGTAGTTTCAGTTCATCTGATTATCAAATCTTGTCTCCTTTTCCCATGCAACCTCTTTCCAAGTTGCACCCCATGAACTATGACGTGTCTCTGAGGACTCTCTGAGCAAAGCTTTGGCAGTCACAGATCTCCAGCCAAGGTGGGTCAGCACCCAGCCCTGGGATTCAGCCTGGAGCCAAAGTGTGGGGAATATTGAGAGTCTGGGAGAGCTTTGCATGGAGAAATTAAACCTAGGAAGCTTCAGGTGAAGATCAGTCTCTCACAGAGGGACTGAGCACAGCCAAAGCACCTGCACTTGTTGGGCCCAAGCCAGCAGCTCTCCAGGGGCTGAGGGAACATCACACTCCATTTAGTCACAGCACGTTGGTCTGAGGAGAAGCTTTCACATGACCTGCATCAGATGGGTGGAAGTTTCCTCCAATGCTGAATCAATATAAGGGAGAACTCCCACTTCTTTTCAGGAAAACAGCAGGATAAGGGCACGTTCCTCAAGCTGTGCCCAGAAAGATTCAGGTGGGACATCAGCAGGAAGTTTTTCATGCAAAGGGTTGTTAAAAACTGGAAGGGGCTGCCCAGGGAGGGTTGGAGTGCCCACCCTGGAGGTGCCCAAGGCAGGAGTGGCCGTGGCACTCAGAGCTCTGGGCTGGGGGACAAGGTGGGCATCGGGCACAGGGTGGGCTCCGTGGGCTGGGAGGGCTTTTCCAACATTTATTATTCTGTACCCAGCAACAGTGTTGAATATTTTAGGAAGATCCAGGTAATGCTGTATTAGGGCAGTGGATTGCAACTCTTCATTAATGTCTTTTACTTACTTTCATTTTAAAGCAACACATCCACTGAGATGTTCCTTCTGTAGATAAAAATGTATTCCCTCCCTTTGCTCCTACTTCCATCACTTGGAAAAATTACTGGCACCTCCCTGAGATTTCCCACGGTAGCCGGAAAAATTGTTACTTCTGAGAAGGAGCATTTATTCACCGTAAAAGACAAAGAAACACAAACTTTTTGGTGCGTGCCGGGAGCGTGTAACCCCTCAGCTGGGCAGAGGTGCTGTCACACGGCCCAGAAGAAATGCTCTGCTGACAGCTGGCTCGCGGTGCTGACTGTGTCCTCGTCCTGTGGCTCCCACTTCTGCTTGGTGACACATCTAGAGCCCTTTGTGAGAGCAGTAATTGGCCTGGGAATACGCCTGGCCCGCTTCCCCAGAAAGGAGCAGGGATTAGATTGCCTGAGGTCTTTCATCAGGTGGGAAAAGGAATGGAAGGTGCTGCCGCCACCGCTGTGCCCTTCCAGAAGAGCTGAGATGCTGCTGTGGGAACTGGGAGGATGGGACACACCAGTCCCTCTGCCAGCCCTCCCTGGATGCGCTGGAGCTTTTTGGGAGCTGTTCCAAACGTTAATTTACAGGAGGTTGTAGTGACAGGACGAGGGGGAATGGCTTCAAACCCACAGAGGGTGGCTTTAGATGAGACATTAGGATGAAATCCTTCCCTGGGAGGGTGGGCAGGCGCTGGCACAGGGTGCCCAGAGAAGCTGTGGCTGCCCCTGGATCCCTGGGAGTGTCCAAGGCTAGGTTGGATGGGGCTTGGAGCAGCCTGGGCTGGTGGAAGGTGATTCTATGATGGCCTGAGATGCCCTTTTGTGGAGAGGAGAGTCCACAGTGACCTGTGGCTTGATTTGGGGTGTGTGGGGTGTTGAGTGCTGGCAGGACAAGCCCGGAGGGGCTGAGCTGGTCCATCTCAACGAAGGGATGCTGATGACGGGCAGGGAGGTCTCCTGTCCTGCAGCATTCCCTGCTCTTTGCCATGGATGGGGCTTGGAGCCACTGGGAAAGAAATTCACCTGGGTTTTGGAGTTTGTTTCTTTTCGTACCGGAGGTTTGGATTTTTTGGTTGAGTTGTTGTTATTTTTTTTTTCAGACTGGCTCTTTTTACAAAAACCCCAAAATCTCTTTTCATGATTTTGTAGAAAGATGCTTTGGGAATTTAATGCCACAGGGTCATATTCTGGTTATTAATATTAATGCCTTAATCCTGGATTTGGAGGCACCTTCTAGAATAAAACTAGAAAACTGTGCACTTTTGAAGGGTTGTTAATAACACAGAGAGAGTAAAATGTATCCCACTCAAGTTATGTATATCAAAAGCTCCTCTCTGAAGAAGTATTTCTGAGGAGATTCAAAAGTCCTACAAGAAATCCTGTATAGGTAATCTTTAGATTTATTGTTGGGTGTATGGAATCAATACCTAAGGAGCTAAAAAGCTTTGTGTGTGCAATCATTGTATGTTTTCAAAGTGAAGAGAGATTGGGGAGAAGTCAGTGGGAGAGAAAAAATAGAATTATTATGTAAAATTGTTTTGGAAAGAAAATGAAGTGTTTTTCCAGGTGACACATCGCAGTTTGTTCCGTTCACTGTGATTCTCTTTCCTCTGGAAAAAAAAAAAAATCTGATTATATTCCTTATGTCTGTTTTCATTCACGGAAGGCAATCTTAGGAAATTAATTCCCCTCATTAGGTTGTATAATTCAGTACTTATTTACTGAAACGATCTTAGGAAGGAGAGGTAGACTCAGCTTTAGAGGGGAAGGTATTGCAGCGAGAAACCCTGGAAGTTTATTATTTGTGTCAGTTTGGAGAATTTTGTTAAGGTGTCTGGTTTGAAGGATGGTCTATGAAATCCCTAATAAACATCTCTGCCCTGGAACACTTAAATGTTTTAAGGCTGCTCTAATATTACTCTCACAGATGTGCTACTGAATGAATCAAAACTAAGTTTCTGCCCTTGGGTTAGGCTGTGTCTCTAACTCAGGCAAAAAGTCCTGATTCAGGAAAATCACATCTTGGAAATATAATTTGTCCTGAAGTGCTCCTGAGACCTCTATCCCTGAAACTAAAGCAACTAAATAATAAAACCCCAGAATTAATCCAGAAGCTCTTTTTGGTTATTTCATATTTTTTCAGAAGGAAATAGAACAAGAGAAGTAACACTTTGATCTTCAGAGTTGGGAGTGGATCTCTATTGATCTGTGTTGTTAAAATGTCATTAATTGTCTGTGGGACGTATAGATATTCCTATAGGTGCTTGAGGCAGTAAAACGAAAGCAGGAAATTAAAACAGAAGTAGTAATTTATATTCTGTTCAAGTCAGTAATACCAAAGATATACCAGTTCTGCTACCAGCCCTCTCTATCTAAACACCTGATTTGTGTTAAAGGATTCAACCATCAACAGAGAAGCAGAGAACATGTGACATAAAAATAAACAATTCAAAATCTTGTCTGATATAACAGTTGAAAGGGTTTCTGCAATTAGGACCCCAGAAAATTAATACTCATATTTTAGATGTCCTTCAAAAATAATCCAAGCATAAAATAAATATTGTTGGCTGGAAAGGTCCTACAAAGTAGTGTTATCTCTCAGGGTTTTGCTGATCTGGGATCTCATCCTGAAACTTAGCCACTGGTGCAACGATGTTGATTTCAAGAAGAGGTTTGAACTGGTATGTAAAATACTAAAATATTTCTTAATTCTTTTCTAAAAATTCTCCTGGTGAATGTTTTCCACTCCCACAGCCCTCCTAGGGAAAGTCAGGTCCACATTCCAGGGTTCTGCAGCCACGTTTTACACACTCATCCTGGAGGGAAAAGGCCATTCCCTCCTTAAGCTGATGCCTAAAATCCAGTAAAGAGCCAGGTTTTACATGACAGCACAACAAAAAAAAACCCATAAACCCAGTGACTCTCACCACCACAGGATATGGGAATGGCAGCTTAAAGCTTGAGGTCTAGAAGTCAGTACAGAAGTGGAGAAGTTGATTAATGACCTTAAATTACAGTAAATAATGAGAGAGCTTCAAAAAAAGCCCAGGTTTTGCTGAATGTGCTTTTCAGCATAAGAAATGAAGCCACAAGTTGAGAGTAGGACATTAAATATATATAAAGGATGGGAACTGGGAATAGAAAAAAGTGAAAGACAAGTTGGTGTGTTACATAAAACATGAACAAATGGTTAGCAACAGCTTACAGTTGAAAAGAGGAATTTTGTTGAGCATGTCCAGGTCATCTGTGTCTGTCCCTCTGCATTTTAAAATCTACAGCACTTACAGTCACTAAATTTATGCATTTATTATGTATTATATGTATTACATATACTATATAAATGTGCACATACACTCGTATATGGGCAAATCCAACTTACTAGAGAGGGAAAAGACATAAAAACTGACATTTTTGGCTTTTTAAAATCTCTGTCTCACTTTAGCTGGACCAGGGTTTTAACCAAAGGTTTTATTAGTGATGCCATGGAGGAGTCTGTGGCTGCCTTAATCTTAGGCTTCAATCTGGGCTGAAAAACTCAAATAAAAGTGTTGTCTTGCTTAGCTGCTGCTTTAAGTAAAGCACACAGGTTCCTTCTAATCTGCTTCATAAATAAATGAAAGATTGCCTTCAACATTTTAGCAGTTGTTTAAGCAGCAAAAGAGATAAAAGAAAGTTAAAGGACATGCAAAGATTGAATTAAAGCGTTTCCCAGCATTTTGATGACAAAGTTTGACCATTTTGAGGAATAAATCAATTTGCAGTCACTGTGGACAAATAGCTGAGGCTGAAGCTGAAACTGTTCCATTGGGAAATGTGCTAGGAGATAAAAGGAGTTGTATTTCTTTTGTGTGCAGAAACACAGAAGGGATATTTGGGACTAGGAGATATGCAAAACTCTACTAGAAAAATGAGAAGAGAAGATAATATATGTTCTAGTTCTAACATTTCCCAATTAATAATTGAAATAGATTTCACATTATTTAGAATTTCAAGTGAAACCTGCAAATCAGTAACAAAAATTCAGTTATTTAGAACTTGGACAAGGTTTTATACACATTGTTCATCTATATTTTACTCTTAAAAGAATGGTGGGCTCCTAATCAAGAGTCCCATGGTTTGACTCGATGAGCTTGGAGGTCTTTTCCAATGTTGATGATTCTATGAAATGAGAGGCACCATAAGATGCTGAGGAACATCTCAAATAATAAAATGGCAGGAACTGCCATGGAACTTCTGCTTGTTATCCACATTTTCTCTTGGATCAATACAAGCCTTTCCAGCATCAGCTTGGCAGAAACCAAATGTAGTGGGACAGTTTGTCCTACAAGACTTTGTTTCAGCTCTTGGCCCTTCGGTGCCAGCTCTGGATTATAGTTTAGAGCAAGTCCCCAAAGTGTCACTTGCAGGAGTGCCCTGGAAAAGGTTTGTGAATGTGTTCCTTCCCACTTGCTAAATCAGGCATGAAGATTTCTCTTCTGTTGCTTTATCAGCGTGAGTGAAACTCGAAAAAGACCAGACTCAGGAATGGCACAAATCAATTGGTGTGGTTTTGACTGTAACCAGAGAGAGAAAAAAAGACAAAAGTGAGGGTGCCTTTTTTTCCTGCTCTGCTTTCCCTTTCAGCTGTGTGTGAGCTGCTAATTGAAACCCATCTCCTGGGCTCCAGCTGGTGCAGTTCCAGACGGGAGGAGAGGGGAGGCTCCTGCAGCGGGGCAGCGAAGGTACTGTCTGTTTGAATTTGTAAAGCTTTAACCTGCCTCAGCCGGCAGACGAATTCTTTTATGGCTTATGATCCACGGGAACACTTACAACCGAATTTGCATGCTGGAACGCTCTCCCGGCGTATCCAAAGGGGCTGACTGGAGGCCTGATTAAAGCAGGGTGGGAAGCCCTGGGCACTCGCAGTGCTCCAGCCTGGGAGCTGTGCAGGGGAGCTGCTGGGCTGCCAAAGCAAAGGGCTGGGAGGCTCCTGCCTTTTGGCAAACAAGGACACGTGTCGACCATCCTTCGTGTCGACCATCCTTCAGCGTGGCTGATGAGTCTTGGGGATCGAAGCTTGGCTGTTCCTCCCAGCCCCAGCAGCAGAAGGAAGGAAGGAAGGAAGGGAAGGAGGTTGATTTCTGAAGTTGGCAGGGTTTGGGAGATGCTGTGGGAGAGAGGAGGGAGCACCCTCATCCCAACAAGCAGCCCAGATTTGCTCCGTTCTGAGGATATATCCCTGTTCTCCTTTGAGAAGAAGATTTGGTGATAGAGACCAAAGGCTCCTTTAAATAATGATGCATAGAATCAATTAATTAGCTTTATATATGTGTGTGTATATATATTTTTACATCTATGATATATAGGCTGACTGTTTCTGATATCACAGAATGGTTTGGGGTGGAAGGGACCTTAAAGCCCATCCAGTGCCACCCCTGCCATGGGCAGGGACACCTTCCACCAGCCCAGGTTGCTCCAAGTCCCGTCCAACCTTGCCTTGGATACTTCCAGGGATGGGGCAGCCACAGCTTCCCTGGCAAACCTGAATTGCACAGTATAAGAACTAATTCAGCCCTGAAGCAGAGAGAGTTTCAGGGTAAATCGTGGTGGGGAGGGGTCTGTACATACTGAGAAAACAAGGTCCTCTGGCTCTCAGTCTAAAGACTACCAGCACAGAACATCAAAGTTATACCCAAAAACTGTGGCCACCATTCCTGAAACCACACTGGAACAGTCTGACCTTAGTTCCACAAACATTTCCCTCCTGATGTGTACATGGAGCGTATTAGTGACTGGCTGGGAGTAAAGCTGACTATTTATACATAGCCTAGAGCCCAGTAGTCACATTCAGGGAAATCATCAGCTTAGCTGGGCACTGGTTGTGCTTGCCTACGTTATTGGAAGAGATGGTGGAAGACTTAAGTGCTTCTAGTGAGCTTTGTGTCACAGTTATTTTATAATAAATGTGTCCTCCGTGCTGTTACAGACCAGGCAGGAGTCCCTTTCTAGAGCACAGTCTTGATTTCGTCAGGGATGAGGAAATCTCCCTGATGTGTAGCCCTCCAAGGGGAGATGTGTTTCTGGGTTAATTGGATAAACAATGGCATTTTGACAAATTAGAGGTTTGGAGTGTTCCAAAAATATTCTAGATATATTTTTCCTTCCTCGTAACTCACCCACAGCTTGACCTAAAAACTGCTTAACTCGCTGTGTTGTGATGTCATTTCTTTGGGCTTATTTAGGGCAGTCTGAGGTGCTTTGGATGTCTGATTCCAGCACGGCTTGTCCATGCTCAAGGAGAGGGGTATTATTTTTAACTCCCACACCCATTTCAGTTTAATTAAGAATAAATAATCTCACATTTCCAGCATGAAAACCTTCAATACTCCAAATCAGTGAAATTCCTGTTCATGCTCCATGTAAGACTTCGAGTCTTATTTGGGGCTGCAGTGGTACAGAATGATAATGTTGCCATTTATTCTGGGTAATTTAAGAAATAACTCAGTCAGCATATTTTCCCAAACACCCTTTAAAAGAATGGGACTTCAGAAATAGAACTCCCTCTCAGCAAAATATTGTTCAGTGCAAAATGATTCTGCTTGGGTGGAGCCTCGTGGGTGTCTCAGAAATGTTCCCACTCCACGATGCTGGCAGTGATTTTATCAGGGGGTTTCAATGCCTCGAAGAGGCGTGTGACACATATTTTTAGGTTCTGTCCTTTCCCTCCCCTCCCTCCAGCTCCCCCAAAATGGGTGTTTCCTTAGAAACCCTGGCTGTCAGCTGGCATCAGAAAAACATGGAATGACACCGAGCTGGCGTTTGAGGGAGGTGATTATTGTGCAAACAACGTGTTTTCTAGTGCTGCCAAAAGTCTTGGGTTTAGTTCTCTTCATGAAAACAATAATTCCAGTCAAGATTTTGCAGGGGGAGGAGCCCTTCCCTGCTTGCCTTGGCATTCCTTGTTGAAAACGAGTAGCACTCTGAGGAAGAGCTCATTGCCATGCAGAGATAGAAGCTTTTGGAAGTGCTGGGTTGTGCTCCTGGTGCTGGATAGATTTGTTGTCATGAGAGCTGCATACTGGGGTTGCATAACTCTTCAGAGGTGTTTATGTACAAGCTCTCCCAAGGGTGATGTTTTATCAAACCTTATTACAAAAGCTCTCCTCTCTGCAAGCTATCAAATTCTTATTGAGCCATTAAAATTCAGTGTTGTGTCTGGTCAAGGATAAGCGCAGGCTGTTTTTCATATTCATGGGAGTAAGATGCAACACCTAGAAATTTCCAGAAGATTTTGGGTGAGCTGCAGCTGTCCTGTGCTGTGGGGCCCTGCATTAGAAGCACAGAATCACAGACTGGTTTGGGTTGGGAGGGACCTTAAAGCTCATCTCATTCCACCCCCTGCCATGGGCAGGGACATCTTCCACTAGCCCAGGTTGTTCCAAGCCTCACCCAGCCTGGCCTTGGACACTTCCAGGGGTGTGGCAGCCACAGCTTCTCTGGAAATCCATGAGGATGGGCTGGAAGATTGTTGTGTTCAGATATTTTTACTTCTGTGCACTGCTTGTTTAGAAGGGCTTTGATTTACCCCTTTCCCTGTGTTTGGCCTCTCTGTCCCCCCAAAACCCCTCTTCTGCGTTGTGCCTTAACTCCTTCTCTAACCACAGGGGGAATATGAATTGGGTTTGGAGCTGAAATGTGCCACTGCTGCTGATTGCACGAAAGACAATGAATGCCAGGCTGTTACACACCAAGAGGTGATTGTCCCCCTGTACCTGGCAGTGGTGAGGGCTCACTCGAGGGTCTTAGGGGTCTTTTCCAACCTAAATGATTCCATGAAACTATAATCCTAAATTGGTCTCTTCACTGTGTTGGAGGTGAGGGAAGCAAGTGAGGAGAGGAGGTTCCTGGCTGAGAACTTTCCAGCAGGGACAGAGCAGGTGAACTGGTGTGGCAGCTGCAGCCTCAGCACTGACAACCTCTCCCTTCACACCTACAAGCCCCAAACAGCTCTGGGACAGTCAGAGTGGAGCAAATCCCAGATGAATTCCCCCTGAAGGTTGCTGTCCCATCCCCCGGGCTGCCACGTGCTCTCAGATGGGCTCTGGGGGGGTTGCTCCAGACTCTGAGGTGTGAAGGTGGATTTCGCTTTGCCTGCAAATTGCAGCCCTCTTTTGTCTGTGAAGGTTCTGATGATGAGCCAAAGTTAAATCCTTAGGAATGGCAGCATTGTTGCTCTTCTGGAAGGTTTCTTTTGGGATGTGCCCAGGGAATATGGGACAAACACTGAAGCTCCCACCTAGCTGGGTTTCACCCCAGCTCAAATGTGATATCCAGGATATCCAGTGTGATTTCCAGCGTGCCGAGTGTCTCAGCCCTCAGGAAGGGTTTGCACATCAAATAGTTTCTGTTCTGGGTGAGGGCTGGTGGTGCTTGGCTGCCCTGAGCCTGTGGCTTCCCAGGCATCAATCCGGGTGACGGGGCAGAACGGAGCTGCCAGCACTGCCCACCCAGATTTATGGGTGCAGTAAAGTGTGGGGATTGTGTCCAAACAGCCCCAGCCCGTGCGAGGACACGCCGGGTGACCTGCGACCAAGAGGAGGGAGCGCCAATCCGTTTGCATTCGCTGGAAAGTCTTGGAGCACTGGGCTGTGAACACTTTATCAAGTGTCGCCTGACAGCACCTAGGAAGGATGTTCTGCAACGTCTAGCAGCATTCCCAGGCAACTTTGAGAGGAGGGACGTGGTTTCTGGGGTGCTGGCCTTGGTTTGCTTGCTAAGATAACTCTTCACAAAGCCACTGTAGCTTTGCTTGTTGCTGAGCTTTTATTCCTTTTCGTTTTGGTCACTTTGCCTCTTGGATTTTAGTCATGCCGTTTTGTCCCCAGTGACACTTGGCTCCTTCCACAGCAATTAGTATGGACACCCTGCCTTGTCCTTGTCCCCACAGAACTCGTGTGTAACCTCAGTGACAGTCCCCTGGGCGCTGCACTGTAAAAGCACCTCCTCAGGCACACTGATGCAACTGCAGGCTTCTCCTGGGGGTTTTGGCTAATTATTTTTCCCCTGAGTGCTCACCAAAATGAGCTGTTGCATCCAAATCAACACCCACAACTCGGGCTCTGCCATCTGATCTGTCCCTAGAAATTCTTATCAAATGGGAGTGATTACTCTGTTTTGGTATAAGTCTTTCCTATTCCTTTGCTGCTGATGTGCTGTGAATGTCACTTAAGATTTTAAAAATACATTAGAAACTTCCTTCCTCTATTTTTCTGCTGCTTATACTTAATTTTTAAGGTGTTTCTATCTGTATCTTTGAGGTACTTTTTCTCTTCCTAGAGATATATGTGCCACTGGAAGTCTATATGTTATATTTTTTATTCATTTATGTGTTGTAGTAGTGCATGAAGGGTTGAATTAGTAAGATGGCTTTTTATATTCAAAGTCTTAATTAACCCTGCAAGCCGATACTTGTAAGAATAAAACCTTACTGAAAATCACAGTCCTGAATAAACCTGGCAATTCAGATGCTCTGCAGGTGGGAGCTGCTGCAGGATCTGAACAGCGCTCAGGGAAAAAGCACTTCTGCAGAGCTGCAAACATGAACAGAGTGAGAAGTGGGGAAATGAAAATCAGAGTTGTGGCACATGGAATGAAAAGGGGATGAATTTAATGTGAGCAGCATCTCCCCACCCGATTGCCTGAGCAAGGAAGAGTAGCAGGAAGAGTTTTTTATTCATGCAAATATAAGCCAACAACATTAATTGCATGTAAGCGTGAGTTAGGGTTCAATGTGTCCTTTTGTGACATAACCACGTGGCCCTGTCCACAAGGGTTTAAAAATAAACTCCCCAACAGAAGTCCTCTCTCATTTAATACCTAAATTTACATATAAACCCGCCAGTGAACATCAGATATCCAAATCGCAGAATGCCAGAATGATTTGGGTTGGAAGGGACCTTAAAGAGTTCCAACCTCCTACCACGGGCAGGGACGCCTTCCACTAGAGAAAGAAATATATATATAAATCTATAAAATAAATGCATAAGTGCCACCCTGCCTTTGAAACAGAGGAATTTCCATGTGGAGCAGGCTGGGAGTGCCCCTATTTTTACCTCTCTGTCTGGCAGTCATTCCTTAGGAAGGTGAGAGAATCTCATCACACACAACTGGGGAATGATTCCCTCACCAGGAAATGTTTTTTCCCTTATTCCATCACTTTGCAGCTGACCTGTGGCCTGAAGCACAAGGCTTCATATCTTTGGTACAATTATTTTTATCTCAGATAATGCAAAAATGTCAGAGCTCCCCAAATCATGAGAAAACAGACACACCTTGTGATGTTCCCAGAAAGGGAAGGAAAGCACATTCCTTTCTCTTTCAGTTCCTCCTCTGCAGAGAACTCAGATCAGAAAGAATCCAAGAAAAATACTTGAGGAAAGGTCACTCCACCTTGCTGCTTTAAACTCAGATGAAAGAACAATGATAATCCCATTACAGAGGAGCGATGGATGCTTTAATTCCATCCTAGGAATCCCTCTCCAGGGGAATTCCCAGCCCAGACCACACGGAGACTTCCCTGCCCACCTGGAGCTTCTGTGCTGGAGCAGAAGATGCTGGAGGCACTTTGAGCTGCCTTGGTGGGGAAAAGTTGATGATGATGGGGGATATGGTGTGACATGGTGACACTGAGGAAGAACATTCCACTCCAGGGTGACACAAAGCCTTGCCTAAAGTAAGTTACAGCTTTAGTAGGCTTGGGATTTACTTGGTTTTGGGCTAATTTGGACAGTGATGCTGTGCCAGCCTCAGTGTGGGTGGGAAGGGGCACTTGGTGCCTTCTGCTCATTGAACACTCTGAGGCCAAGCAGGAGACTTTTCTTTTCCATTTGGCTTGTTAAATTCTTCACTGTCTTCAATTACAGACCTCAATTATTTTAGGAACCACGACTTCAGTGCCTGCAGCACAAAAACTGTGCCAGTACCACAAGGTCAAATCTGATGTCCTCTATTTATGTTTGTTTTATAACTGAGCAAGGAGGGTCACTTTTGGTCCGTGGCAAAGGTCATTTTTCTGTGATTAGACATTGATGGAATAAGATGCAAAGGGCGATAAAGTTATCACTTGGAAAGCATCTCTTTTTATAGTACAAATATTATGAATTCTTTCTTTCTTTTTTTTTTTTTTGGGCTTGAATTAAACACTACCAAGTGCAGCTATCTGTGCTTCTCTTGTTTGACATGGCTTTGCCAGTCTGTAAATTTTCTTTCAAATTAGGAGACCGACTTTTCTTATCAACCCTTAGCCAGTTGCAATTACTGTCACTCTTTTCAGCACAGTTAATAGGTTTGTGCCAACTAAACTGAAACTTTTGTCATAAATTGTGATTTTCTTGAGTGCCCTGAAGTCTCTGATATTGTTTTAAACAGAAGGGCTGTTTGAGACGTGCCAGGCAGAGCTAAACTTTATTCTTTGCCTTCACAAATTGCACTGGACAATTCCACAAAGGCTGAACACGTAAAGGATTAGTTTCCCCCTCATTTTTGTGAGGGATTATATATATTTTTTTAGAACAACTTAAAGTAGAATAAACAGAAGGCAACATGCACAAAACAGCTTTTGAAAAATGTGTGCTACAAATGTAGGGTCTCTTGGGAATCCATGTGATTCCACCTAAAATGCCTTTGAAAGGCTGAACTACTCACATACATCCAGTACAAAATAGAAAGGTCTCATAATTAAGAAATATCTAGAACTAAGAACATACATACAGATGCCAGGGCAGTCAGGCTTCCCTTGCCAAGTTTTCTCACTAATATTTTTGGGAAAAGATCTTATATGGGAAATAATATTATAAGAGAGATAAGTGTAGGCACGCTCTGGAAAGAAAGATGTTTCAGCTCCTCTCTGATGGAAGTATCTGGTTCCACTAAGGACCCTTCCCATCTCTTCCTAGTGCTGCCTGCCAGTAAATATTTAGACATTTAGGAGTTTGGGAGTTTCTGCCATCATAGGAAAGGGATATACAGAACATAAAAGCCCTCCGTGGGGTGCTCAGCAGCTGTACAGTCTGAGATGGGCACTCTTGCCAAGAGGGCTGATGATTGCATGGGAATTAAAGCCCTTTTTATAGAAAGCAAGCAAGTATTTTAAAGTTGGGGGGGTTGGTGTTTTTTGGGTTTTTTGTTTGTTTGTTTGTTTTTTGAAGAAGAGAGTTTGCCTTGTTTGCTGTGTTTAAGAAGAGCATCCTTGCTATGGGACAGCTCCTCTTCCTCCCTGCTGGTCTCCTGCATTCAGCCGTGGGAGGGGGGAGCTGGCAGAGGGTGTTTGCTGTTGAACGTGTCTTTATTTTTAAAATTGGGAGGATGGCACATGTTTTTCCCAGGGTTTTCCAAGCTTTTTGCTCCAAACGAGCTAAAGCAGCGGCGAGCCCCCTCGTGCCCAGTTGCAGCACTCACAGCAGAGTGGGGGAGCAGCCCCAAACCCTGTGCAGTGGCCAAGAGCAGCTGTGCAGGGCCACAGTGTAAGAGCTGGGCAAACACTGAGCCATAATTCCTCTGAATATCCTCTCCCAGCTTCCAGTAATCTGCTCTTTAAGGGCTTACTGGCCAGCAAGTGGCAGCTCCATCACTGCATCCAATAGCCCTCAGTGGACCTCCCTGCTGCAAATCTTGCCTCGTTATCCCCTTGCACAATGGGGTTAATGATTTGAACAAGCAGCCCTAAATCAGAAATGTCTTCCTTTTTAATGCTGGGTTATGCCACCTCCAAAGCATCCTTTTAACCTGATTTACACTGATTTGCCAAAACCTGAGGCAGTGTTGCAGTCAGACCTACTAACTCCTCATTACTGGTGCCTCTCTAAATAGGTGTTGTGCTACCAGTATAGTACAAAGGGCCGGAGTTTCTATGAAGAAAGATGGTCCAGATTCCTAAAAATACATTGTTCTGGGGGTTTAAGTCACATTCATGCTTCCAACAGAGAAATTAATTTGGTTGTCAGTGCCAGAGCCTTTGCTCCCTGTGGATGTATCTACAGAACTGTTTCTTCAGGGGATAATTAAAACATACAGTGCTGAGAGTAAGGGAGAAGGGTATGGACACAGTGTAATAATAACAGTGCCCAAAATGTTCCTTTCATTACTTCCTTCTCCTCAGATCTCCTTCCTGCCTTGTCTCTTTATTTGTATTGGTTTTCCATCAGCAGGATGCAGTCTCTTCATGAATATATTTCCCCAAGTAACTCACTAGAAATAAACCTACATTTGATCCTACAGATCATGTTTTCATGGGAACCGAGATCCAACTGAGTGAAGAGCCTTAGATCCAAAATATATATTTATTAAAACCAAAACCAAATAAACTAAAAAACAACCTCCTCCCCCAACAAATCCAACCCTCAGGAAAAAAGTGTCTGCTGATACTCTATTTCTCCTTCTCTTCCTTTGCTCTTGGCTGCTTTTAAATGCAAAGTAAACAGCAACACTTCTCCAAGAAATATGGGATCAGGCTCCTGCTGTTCCTGTACAACCATCAAGAACATCTATTTCCCAAATTTTGCAGGGGAGTTCTGGATTTCTAGCAAGGAAATCCCACGAAACCCTTCCAAGCTGAGAGAGAGGACATTGTGCAGAGAGGGATTTAAGGATCTCACCCAGGTATGTCTGTGGAGCTGCAGGCAAGTCCCTGCCCCTCACACTTGGGTAAGTCAGGACAAAAATATGAGGAGAAATCATAGGATATTAGGAAAAATTTCTTCCACGTAAAGATTGTCAGGCATTGGTACAGAACATTTTAATCCTGGAGGGATTTAAAGCCGTGTAGGTGTGGAAGTTGGGGCAAGGGGTTAGTGGTGGCCTTGGTAGTGCTGGGAGAATGGTTGGACTTGATGACCTTAGAGGGCATTTTTGGAAGTCTGAGAGGCACGTGTGGTCACGGGACGCTGGAGCCTTCAGCAGGGATGTGCCAAGCCTTGGAGAAGAGTTTCCATCTTGCTGTGCCACTGCGACTCTTTAAAAGCCCTATTCTGTTGGCTGTTTTAATCCTGATTTTAAGCCGGGTTTTGGGTGAACAATTATAAGAGGGGAAAGAAAAGAGAAATCTCTCCACCTGGAAGCACAAGATTTGTACCCTTGTGTGTTCCTCTATACCTGCCTCACCCCAAACCTGCAGGAATTCCCTTCCTGAGCTGTCAGTGGCCCCAAGGACCACTTCCTGTGCAAGTCTTCACCTCCCATCTCAACCCAGTTAATTCCCAGGGTTTGGTGCACACCAACATCAAACTCTTGGTTGCTCAGGTTGTTCTTCAGAACTCGGTGCCAGCGGTTCCTCAGGGTGGTTGTCCAGGAAATGGTCTGGTGGTTGCAGGGACTTTGTTATTTTTCTGTTGTTTGCATTTCTAGGTAGAAATGCCTGGGTTTGGATGAGGTTTGCTCGGGTTTTTATTGCCAAATACAATGCCAGTGGCTACATAAAATACAGCTGCTTGAGGTTAGTGAAGTCTGTGCTTGGCTTGCTGTTGACTGCCTTTTAATGGCAGTATTCAACATGCAGATGGGCTTAGAGAGAGGTTACCTAAGTTCAAGTGAGAATTTAAATGTAGATTCATAGATTTTGAAGGCCAGATGGCACCACTATGATCATCTTGTCTGATCTCCTGCATAACACAGGCCATGGAATTGCACCCATTAATTCCCATGTCAAGCACAGTGTTACAGAAACGTGTTTCCTGCAGATGTTTTGCTTCTCCTCTGTCAGGGCAACCTTTGAACTGACCTCACATGGATATTAGTGCTGTTAATAACCCAGATCTCTGTAATGTTAAAGAGAAATGCTTTCAAGGACTTCACTGGAATGGGAGAATGGTTGCAAGTCTTTTCTTTTTTTAATTATTTTTTGGGAGATCGATAGAGCTGTACAGTTGTTTTCAGTAGTATTTAGCAAAGACTCCACAGGGAGGCTCTGACAACCTTCCTCCTTGATGTATTGGCATGTCAGAACAGCATATGGTGAAAGGAGGAGAAAGACAAGAGGGAAAGCCAAACCAGAGCTTTTTAGAAACATCCTGATAAATGGGTTGGTGACTGAATAAAGGTTTCTCGCTACCAAAAGTGCAGAAACAACAGCAAAAAAAGAAAAATTTGGTCTGAAAATAAATCCCTTTTTTTTGCAGCAAATCATCATCTTTCACTTGTTCGCTTTAGGAGTTTGTGGTTTTTTTTCCAGCAGGGTTCCTCACTTTCATGGAGAAACAATGAACCTGGGAAGCTTTTCCAAAAATGCAGAGCCATTTTGGAAGTGCCCTCACCAAATGCTGGCGTTGCTGTTTCAGAGTTCTCTGAGCCCAACTCGCTGCTCTTTGTTGACCCAGAGCAGCACTTGCTCTTTGGATGCTCTTGTTGGTTCTGACGGGAGCTCGGCACGTGAATAAAACCTTCTGAGACCTGAGAAAGGGTTGCAGGATCAGATGTTGTGTGTGTAGCTGCTTTTAAGCAGGAATAAATAACCCAATAAAAGTGCAGGTATTGTTAATGTTCATTTTGCAGCGTTAGCTGAAGTGAGGTCAGTGGATCTGGTGCAGAGCTGGGAGTTGCATCCTTTATGTAATTCCCACTCCAGATCATGGTGTTTCAGCAGGAGGGATTGAAATTATGGTGGCTAAAGGGGACAGGGATTGGACAGGGAGCAGGGGATGGATATTGGCAGGAGAATGGATGATACAGAGCTTCAGAAGCGTTTTGGGGGCTCAGTTTTCAATGTCTGTCCTCATTTCTCCTCCCTGCAGGAATTGCTTGTGACCATGCGGTGAAAGGTGTGGAAGGAGGTGATGTGACCCAGCCCTCCATGGTGCACCTTCAGATTAGGAGGGTAAGTACCAAATCGTGTTGTAGTCATGCATCCTATCCATGTGTCTTTCACATGGAATCATAGAATCCTTTGCGGTGGAAAAGACTTCCAAGCCCACACTGTGCCCGATGCCCACCTTGCCCCCCAGCCCAGAGCACTGAGTGCCACGGCCAGTCCTTCCTTGGGCACCTCCAGGGCTGGGCACTCCAAACCTCCCTGGACAGCCTTTTCCAAAGCTTGACAGCCCTTTCCAGGGAGAAATTCCTCCTGATGTATGTATGAATATGTGTACAACTGCTGATTGCAGGCTGCCTTCATTTTCACATGGCTTTCAGGGAACAAGCGCTAAAAGCAATAAATAAATAAATAACGCCCCACAAAGCAAATCCTCAAAACCAGAACGTAATGAAGATACAGTTTGGGACAGTGTGGGAAGGGATAGTCTCTCAGTGGAGATCTCAGAGCCAAACAAGAAGCCTTCCCTGACTGTGGCCAGAAATACCTCGGTATTCCTCCCCTTTTTTCTTGGTCCAAATGCCTTTAATTGGCAATTCACTGACTAATCTGCCCGGTCTACAGCCAGTCTGTGCCCAGAAAGTGCATGGCACGGGAGGCAGGAAGGAAATCCTTTGGTGTCATTGAGCAGTATTTACAGCTCCTGACAGGACGCCTCTCCGAAAGGAAGGTTTCAACATGGCTTAGCACGCGCACGCTGTAATTTGTCTGTCATTTCCCTGGAAGTTCATTGGCATTGTCAGGTCCTGTTTAACTCACTAGGGAAATATGGATTTCATCCCCGGTGATTTCCCAGAGCATGTCAATAGCCCTAAGGATCCCTGTTAAACCCACAACCTTCCCTCTCCTCCCCACCTCCTCCTGAGTTGCTCCACCTCTCCGGAGGACTTTGTCATGCAAATGACCCAAAGTGAAGGTGAGTGATTCTTTCCAATGGTGATTGTTGTTTTAAGGGATTAAATGAAATCCCTGGAGAGGTGTGAGAGCAGGTGTCCCTGCTGGCAGCGCCAAAAATCAGCTGTTTCCTTGCTACAAGACGTTCTGGGTATAACAGAGGACTCCGCTTCTGCACTGGGGCATGTCAGGAGAAGTATGAACAGGAGTGTGTGGGCCCTCTTCTTCCTCTTTTAATTTTTATGGAAGAGCTGGAAACTCTCTTTGCAGCACCTGTTGGGTCCGTTCAAACCCCGCCAAGAGGAGCTGGGCCAGCGACAGACCCACCTTCACACAGATGTTACACACTTCAGAGTGACACCAGCAAACCTCATGTGTCTGGAGAACATTTAGCTTCCTATGCCCAGCCATTTAGTTAAACATGTTTACAGACTCCATTAACAAAAATCCAAGCTGACAGATTAAAAGGAATGCCATTAATTTCGGAGGTGTGCTCCAAGCTAAAACAGATCCTGTCTGTGTGGGTTTGGCTGAGCAAATATTCCATGTCAAAATAAGAGCGGTTACAGCAAAACATTCTTTATTGTTTGTTTTTCACTCTTCTGCCAGTTTGTGGTTTTTTAAATCTGGTTTCATGACACATACACAAGGGGTTCATTTTACCTGATAAGTGAGAAGGCAATTTTTGCAAGCACAGCTTAGTACTAATAAGAAAACGTGCATTTCTTCGTGGTACAAATAGCAGTAAAAAATTGCAGTAAAATGCTGCTTTTAAGAATCTTTCCTTGAGCTGCCGTCGGTGTGCCTGGCACACGCAACTGGAGACACATTCCTGAAAGAAGGACAGGAGGCTTGTGTTCTGTTGGTCACAACTTGAAGACAACTTTTAATCATCAGGAGCCAACATTGTCTTCCAAACTGCAGCTTGGTTATCAAGCTGGAGGAGGGGAAGAACGGAGATGACCTTTTCTGCTCGCTGCCCCAAACTGCCTTTGCTAAACTCCAAGAGAAGATTCTCATCTCGTGTTCCAGCTCGCTGTTTGGACCAGACTGAGCTGGCCGTGGAATCTGGGATGTGCCACGGTGTGTTACCGTCCAACTTCCATCTCCAGTGCTGGTTTCGTGTGGAACACGCTGTGCTCCTCAGCAGCGCTGCCTCCTGTCCCCACTGCTGCTTTGATGCAGATCGGAGAGGATCCCACACTGACGTGCTGTCAAAGCGCGGCTGAAGGGGCAGTAGAAGGTATGTGATGATGTGACAGATCTGAGGACAAGCAGGACCCACGTGGAACAATTGCAGGGCAGGACCAGCTGCCACAGGTGGAACGTTGTAACTGGATATTTCCTCCTGGGCTTCTCCAACACCTCATTGAAAGGCTTGTTTGGGGGGATGTTTGTTCTTCACGTCCCCACTTGGTCATTCTACTCTTACTACAACCCCTTCCAGAATTCCAGGGTGGAGAGTCATCCAAGCAACTCATGATAATAAGAATTCTCTAGCTGTCTTGTTAATGCCTCCATAATTAGCATTTGTTCTTACAGATGGAATAACTCCCTGTAATCCAGACATAAGTATTCCATTTTAAATGGGCACCTGAATTCCAGTGATGAGTGGTGTAACCTTTAATTACATTTCAGAAGTGCATTTCCCTATAATCCCATACTTTTTATTAGACACAAAATAACATTTCTGCTCATTTTAGATGGATTTTTATTTGCTTTTTTCTGTTTAAATAAAAAAAAAAGTGAAGTATAGGAAAGCCTGTTGACTTAGACAAATTAAACTTGGACAGAGTAATTCATGCACGGAGTTTAATTTTTTCCCTACTTCTCTGTTGAGATATAATCATTTCCTAAAACAAAATCTGAAATTTCATAGTGCTATGATCTACTAGTAAAAAAAAATGCTAGTTTAATATGAAAGCTGTTAATTAACATATTGCAAAGCTTCGTCTCGGCTGTTATTTCAAGTTCATGTTGTTGAGCTTCAATTATTCAAGGAAACATACATATAATTTAATTTGATGTTGTTCTCCGCTGATGGAATACACAGACTTTGCTTTCCAACCAGGATTTACCTACTGATCTCGTTTTTCCATGGAGGAAAATGAAGGATACGGCTCATGCACTGCAGAAATGGGGCTGACAGTCTAATTCTGAAGGTGCCTCACTGTGAGTAGAAACATCTCGTTAAATTTTGGCCCCTGGACTTTATACAAGGGCCTGGAGTGATAGGACAAAGGTTGGTGGCTTAAAACAGCAGAGTTAACTGGGATTTTGGGAAGGAATTCCTGGCTGGGAGGGTGGGCAGGCCCTGGCACAGGGTGCCCAGAGAAGCTGTGGCTGCCCCTGGATCCCTGGGAGTGTCCAAGGCCAGGTTGGACAGGGCTTGGAGCAACCTGGGCTGGTGGGAGGTGGAACAGGGGATCTTTGAGGTCTCTCCCAACCCAACCCATTCTATGATTCTGTGACTCACTGAGCTAAAAGTTTAGATAGTCTAAAATGACATTTAAAGAGTTCAGATTTAAAGCAAAATATTTCTGTCATTTCTGAAAATAAACTCAAGGGCTTTAACAAGGTGCATTTTTGGTGTTTCCAGTTGGCAGATCCTTTTTCTCTCTCTGTATTTATTGAGTATTATCTTTCTACTCTGCCTGTCATGACAATACCTGAAGTTCTGTGATACGCAGGTTTTGGTGACATTATTGACTTCAAAAAGTTCCTCTCTCCTTCACATTACATTGTGTTCAACTCCCCGGAGAACTTCATGGTTCTATTACATAGATCTGATCCAATTTGTTTCAAGAACAAGGTATTGGTCGGAAGAAAGCATATCCTGCTCTCTATCTTTAGGAATTACCTACAGGTGTTAAAACTCCCAGCCCAAATCTTTTTCAGGATTAGGCTGATGGGGTTGGATATCTTTCTGAAGGAATAACATGAGAAACATGCCCAGAATAACAAGATGTGATAAGCCAGGAGGTCCAATTTTCCTGATAATTTTTCTTAATTAGCTTTTGGAGGCTTTTTACTCTGGGCTACTTGGTTATATTGGTAGTAAAAATAATCCCCTTGTCATAGTTTGGTTACATCCAACAGCCAAGTAAGTCTTTTCCATCTATTTTTCCTCATCTCCATGGACCCTGCAAGCTGCCTGTGAGGTATAATTAATTTATATTTTGTGCCCCAAGGAGGAAAAGTTGAGTGTTCATCAGCCTGTGCATTCTAGCACTTGGATGATTTACTATCAGGGAATTACTATCTTATTAATGTTTATTTGAATCCCCGTGATAAACAAACCTGTATTCTTTGCCCTTCATTTCCTTCTTGAATGTAATAAATCAAATCCACGCAGTAATCATATTACATCCACTTATTATGATGATGATTCAGACCAGCAAAGGGCCTGATCTTGGTGCTCCTGGAGGTGGATATCACCTGCAGTAACAAAATACAAACAGGTATTGGCTGTGATTTAAAGCAAATCCCAACTCAGAGTTCCAGCCACTGTACTTTGGGGTGCTTCACGGTGTGGAATGTCTGCACAGGGCAGGAGAAGCTGCACAATTCTTGGTCCAGCTCATACATTTATTTCCCAGACTGTGCTGAGCTGGAAGGGACCCCCAAGGATCCTCCAGTCCAACCCTTAGCCCTGCACAGGACCATTGGTTGATGGCTTGGGAGCCTCAACTTCTGCTCCTTATCTGAGACTTTCTTTGGTCAGTGGCAGAGCAAAAAGCCCATTGCCAGGAGCTCCTGCTCTAGTTGTCTGCATTATTTTACAATTTCAAGAAAGGTTGGAAGTACTTTTAATTTTACAGGAGTTGAAAAGGTGTCTTTCTCCCAAATAGTGAATATTAGTATAATTTTCATCTGGAGATTTTTATTCATTTTATTCCCCTCTAATCTGGCACTCTGTTTTCTCTTCCAGTTCTAAACTGAGCTGTCAAAAAGCCAGGTTTTAGTGTCTAGGGAGTGTGCAGAGAGAAGGAAAAAAAAATCACATTTTTCTGTTCTTTTATGTCCTTAATTTACCAGGAGAGCTCAGTCTGACCCAGGACTCCAAGAGGGAGAAAATCCACCTATAGAACAGCCCATGGAAAGAAAGAAAATAGTAAATAGCAATTAAATGTGACATTCTGGTGGATGAGCATATGCCTAAAGTAAATAAATCTGAAATTATATATGCTATCCTTTACATTCAATGAGAAATATTAATTAAGTGCTGGTGAACAGGGGCAAGATTGTGGAAGATCATAAACCAACCGTTGTTCTCATAGCTTGACAGTCCCTCTGTGTAGGGAATCAGGGATCTGCGTAGGGAATCAGGGATGCCACTGGAATGTCCAGCTCCTGTTGTGTCTTCCTTTCTCCTCCTTTAGTTTCTCCCGCTGGAAATGGGTACATTTTGCAGAAGTGAACATGATGATCCAACACCCTGTACCCCAACATACCAGGGCAAATTTATGGGCAAATTTTTAAATCCAGGGAAAACATTCCTGTTCCTCCCCAGCACAGGGAGGTAAGGCAGCTCCACACTCTTCCTTAAGAACTATCTGGAAATGCTGTTTTCTTCTGATTTTTTTCCTTCTTGCCCTTCCCCAGCCATGTTTGTAAATGGCAGAGCCTTCATGTCCCAAAATGTTGGGAAAAGTCCCCTTACAGAGGATATTTGAAGTCATTAACACAACGCTGATGTTTACTTTTCACAAGGAAATATGGTGTTTATTCACTTTCTCTCCTGAACACCAGGCAACGTTGTTGTTGTTGTTTGCAATTAATAATGCTTGGCATGTTTTGCTGCACATTTTACTGTATATATTTCTAGAACTTAATTAAATCCAACGTCACATTAGGAATACATATATATTAAATCCCCGAGTCATGGTTCTTCTCCTTCTTTTTTTTTTTCTTTCCTCCTCACATGCATTTAGTAAAAGAAACATTTCCAAAATTCCCATCTGTTCTGTATGTAAATCCAGTTAATTATACACTGATTGACAAGGCTATAAAAGGACGTTTTGGGGAGATGATAGGTTTAGATGCTGCTGCACTCAAAATTAACACGTGTAGGCATTCTGCAGTTTTCCCATGGAAACTCTGTGTAGGAGGCAGGGACATACAAATAATACAACAAAGTGTGCTCTGACTGTCACCCGTGTGGTGTCAGGAAGGGTTTGGGGCTGTCTGCTCGTGTTTACCCATCCTGGAGTAAACGGGGATGTGGGGAGGGATCAGTAGTTCAAGAATGATGGCACCCCTTCAGCAGGAGCAGAGACCAGGCTTGGACATCTGAATCAGCAGGTTGTAATTCTTGTGTTGAATGAAAGCTGGAGGAATCCCAGAGACCTGTGGATGGGCACACAGGCACTTATGGGATCACAGAATCCTGGGATCCCTGAGGCTGGAAAAGCCCTCTCAGCCCATGGAACCCAACCTGTGCCTGATGCCCACGCTGTCCCCCAGCCCAGAGCTCTGAGTGCCACTGCCAGTCCTGCCTTGGGCACCTCCAGGGCTGGGCACTCCAACCGTCCTTGGGCAGCCCCTGCCAAGGCCTGACCACCCTTTCCAGGGAGAAATTCCTGCTGATGTCCCACCTGCCCCTGCCCTGTCCCAGCCTGAGGCCATCCCTTCTCCTCCTATCCCTGTTCCCTGGGAGCAGAGCCCGACCCCTCTGAGGTGTTCAAACTGGAAGAGCTCAATTTCCCACCTCACTGAATTCCTGAAGCCCAACGGGGAGCATTAAAACAGCAGGAAGAGTTTTGTCTTTTGAGACAAACCTGGAATTCTCACCCAAAAAGGTGTCAGGTGCTTTGTTCTCTTTAAAATGTGCATCTAGTGGTGGTGGTGGTGGTGGTGGTGGTGGTGGCAAGGGCAGGCGCAAAGCAGGGAAGTAACATAATACCTGAGGAAATGTTGGCTTTATTCCTCCATATATTCCCATATCACATCCAAGGGATGATGGATTTAGCAGCTGGGCGCCTTGAACACAGCACTGAGAGCTGCAATAATGAATTCTGGGCATTAACACCTTGGAATTGAACCTTAAATGCTGGACTTTTGTCTAAAAATGCCCATGATGCAAGATGAGCCACTCAGTTTCTTTTTAATAAGTCACGCGCTTTGAAAAAGAATGCAGACCTTGGATTTTATAAATATATATATGAGCAGGGATATTTATGAGAATCTGGGAGAAACATTACCAAAAACATTACCAGAAAATTTTGACAGGAATGGGAGGAAATTGAACACAGAAAAAGGTCAAGCAGAAATCAGACAATTTCTTAATTGTATTCTTAACGAGGGTAATTAGGCATTGGAACAGATTAATAATGGATGCGGTTCATGCAGCATCAACGAGGATCTTTGAAATAAGATTGAATCTTTTCCTAAAATGCCTGATCAAATTTGTGCAGGAGTTATTGGGTTAGATGAAGGGCCCAAGGAATAAAATCCCAATCTGTGGCACAGAAAAAAAAACCTTCACGGCATTTCTGAATTGTCTGAGTCTGGAAAAATCCACCAGGAGAAAATCCAATTGTTCTGCTGAGGTGAAAGGTTAGTGTAATGAGGTTAAAAAATTAACACATCATCTAGGAAAGCTTTAATCAGGTTTGTGCTAAAATAACACCGTGAAATAGTCATTTTTGGCTCCTTGGTTTGAGTTTCTGGGAGGGGAGGAAGAGTTAAACCTTCTCAGTGACATGGGGGCGTATCAGGGGTGTGAGTTAAACTCTCACCCAGATCTCACCATGAGCAGGACCAGGTGGGATGTTCCTCATCCACAACAAGAGTGACATTCCCAGTTCCCATTCCCGCTGCCCTCGTTGAAGTTTGAAGGTACTCCTGGTTAACGAGTCTCCCAATGCTTGTACTGCCATAAATGTCTTTGGCTGATGTTTTAGCTAAGGCCTTGCAATAATACTGGCTTTGTGGGCTCCTTTTTGTTTTCTTTTTAATTTATTTTTAGGATTATGCATAAAAGGATTCATCTCTATTTTATATTTTCTGGGGTTTTTTTAATGATCAAAAATAAAAGGAATAATCTATATTTTATATTTTTTGTATTTGAACACAGTGTTCATATGCCACTCATTGATCACATCATAGTTCCCAGGTGCTTGTAGGGAGTTTTAGGTCATTTTAAGAGGGATTTTGGAGGATTTATGTTTAACATGATGGGGGGAAGAAAAGGAAAGGAAAGAACAGGGTTGAATTGCTTCTCAGATGCTTGGCCACGGAGCCATGTCACTGCCATCCTGTCAGCCCCTTCCCTCCAGGGAATTCTGGGGGTCTCACAGGAGGGTCATTTAGCCCTTCCAGGAAAAGCTAAATCTGGAATTTTCTGTTTAGTCAATGAAGTGCCTTTTCCTGAATGGAATGGTTCATCCCGCAGCAGGCGACAACTGAGGGCTCTGCTCCAGATGGAGAATGTCAGGCTCCTCATAACCTAATTAATCAAACCCAAACTTGCAGCTAATTTAATGAGTCGTAGTTCACAGAACAGCATCAGTAAGGACCGAAACATTGGCTGAGACCTGGGGGGAACCTTAAATCAGAGAAAACTGATAGCATGAGCACCTCCATGGCACTTCTGCAGAGCAGGGCAGCAGAACAACTCCTGGAAGTCAACCCAGAGTAGCTCGTGGTTAATAGGGCAGCCCATGGTCCCTGCTCACCGCAGGGGTTTGGAGTTGCTGGCCTTCAAAAGGTCCCTTCAAACCCAAACTCTTCAGTGACTCTCACCGTGTGCAAACACTGCGTTGGCAATTCCATGTGACCTGGTGACGTGCACGCACTGGAAAAGGGGGAGAAACAGGAAAGAGCTGCAAATATTCACACCAACAGGAAATTTAGAACTGTTTCAGGGCTGTATCCCAGAAAAACTCTGCAGGAAGAAATGACTGGCACAGGCAATGGCTGTGTCTGCCAAGGGTCACTTCAGTTGGTTGGTCCTGTTCCTCTTGGTTTGGGGATGGTCATTCACAGCAACTTCCCCCTTCACAACTGGACACGTTCCTAAAATGATTCCATGACAAAGTGTAATGCTTATTTTTTTTATTTGCAGAAAGCTTGTTAGAATAAGGAAGCGACCTGCCATCGAGGAAGCATCCAAAATACAGGGCACAGTCAAACCACACTCTGAGAGCACAAAATCTGTGACAGAGCTGTCAAAGAGAGGGCTGGACACCGGGGACTGAGAAAAGAGGCAGATAGGGGTCAAAGAAAGGAGGTTGCAAGCTATTTGCTCCATATTCAATTTAAAAATGGTATTAATTTGAATTTTGATTTATTCATTTAGCCATTGGTTCATTTGTTTCTTCATTTATTTTGCTTTCCTTTTTCATATTTTATTTTTTAATTCATCCATTTGCTTGCCTATTTCTTTATGCATTTATTGATTGATTTTACTGGTAGGAGTTCACTCCTTCTTATTGAGTTTCTTGGCAAGTTTTCCCTCCGGAAAGGCGGAATCTTTCTCAAGGAATGTTCAGGTTGATGATCCCAATGCCCCAGCCAGCTCAGGGCTAACTCCAAGATTAGACACCCTCATCACTGTGGAAGGAGATGACAAGGATGAAGATTCCGTGTCCTCTGCCATCCTACCACTTCCCAGAATAGTCCAGAGGGGCTGTCCTGGCTCCACAGAGGGGAACAACGTCCCCCCTTGTCCTTCTCCCTGAGGTGACCAGGTGCTCCTGGTCCCATTAACACCCAGGGATGGGTGGGAATTTAAGGAGCTTTCTGCCAGTGATATTCCCACTTCCCAGACAACAGAAACACAGGATGTTTACTCTCATCACTCGTTTTTTTCAGCGCTCTTTAAGTTTGTTTCCAGGATTTCAGGGGACTCTAATCCCTTAAATCTGGTGGCTCTGACGCTATGAAATCATGTCATCCATAATTAAAGTTCAGCCTGGATGTTTTCCAGCCCTGGATCCTTGTTGACAGCCAGTTATTTCCCCCGGAATACCAGGAGGGTCCCAGAGCAATAATAGGAACATGGTTCCAAATAATGAAACTTCTGGGTGAACAAGACTTTAGGTTTTGTTTGCCTTTCTTGTAAGCAATGTTACAAAAATATTTGTGGTTTTTATTTTTCCCTCCTTGCTTTTAATTTACACCAGAACTCTTGATAACCACTGCTTAGTCACCAGGAGGCTAAATTTATTTAAATCAATATCTAATTAGGTTTCTTAATGTATTACCTTTCACTTCAGAAATTTAAGAAATTTAAGCAATTAAGTTTCTGCACTGAGATCCTGCTATTGCTTTTTGTTTCTGGTTGACTAGATTTTGCCTGTAATTGATCATTGATAGACCCAGATATCACACTGATTTCTTTAGCCTGTGTGCTTTTAAGGAATGAAATAATTACATTTTGGGGAGGAAGATTCTTTCATATTTTTCTAGTGAGTGGAAGGTGAACTTAAAGGGTGTGAAACATGCTTTTATTAAGCCATAACACAACACAAAGGTGTGTTTTCCTCTTACTGTTACCTTCAAATTGCTTTGATTACAAGGAAAACATTTCTTCCATGAGAAGGAGTATTTCAAAAATGTAAAAATCCGTATTCCTAAGCAAAGCAGAATATTTTAGGAACTTTTTAGTGTGGTGGGGACAGGCAAATCCATCGTATGATACCTCTTGTAGTACTGCCTTTGATACAAAATATTTGATACAGCCTGTATTTTTAATTTTTAATCATTTAATAAGGTAAAGTCTTCTAGCTTTTTTATAAGGATCTGAATAATAAATATGAGAAAAATGGGTTTCCCCCTTGAATATACATATTAAATATATGAAAAGTCAGAACTGGCTCAATAGAGACAATGCGGTCTTTGTAAAGTGCCTGAAAGGCTCCACCGTCACAGCAGCCCCCTCCAATACCCCTAAGAAAAGGTGATTTTCTGCATGTTGGTATAAAAGAACCATAATTCCTCCAGGGAAAAATGCAAGTGATGGGGTTTTCTAAAAACATATGAAAAAAAGGAGCAAGCACTCAGGGAGGAACGGAAGAGTTGTAGAGCCTGCCAACCTCCTTTCTTTATAGAAGTGATTTATTTATCTATGTGCAAAGCCTTGATGCTGCGAACAGCCCGGGTCCAGCATCGTTTCCAGGAAATCAAAGAATTCCTGAACTTGTCAAAGCAACTCCCTCTGCATAGCCACATTCCCACGGCACGAGGGCCCTGGTGGAGAGTTTTGGGGTGGTTTAAGGGTTTTCAGCTTTTGCCTTTAAAATTGAAGGTTGATGGTTGGGCTTGATGATCTTAGAGGGCTTTTCCAACCTAAAGGGTTCTGTGATGCCATGATTTATGTGTGGCACCTCTATAATTCCCAGAGAAGCTGTGGATGTCCCATCCAGGCCAGGTTGGATGGGGCTTGAAGCAACCTGGGCTAGTGGAAGGTGTCCCTGCCCATGGCAGGGGGTGGAATGGGATGATCTTCAAGGTCCCTTCCAACCCAAAGAGTTCCATGATTCTGTGATTATATTCAGCACAAATATGGCCTAACAGATTTATTTGCTGACAGCTTTCAGGAACTTTTCCTAAATAAAGTCACAATGGAAATGGAACATTATGGAGGACAAGTGTCATCATCTGGTTTAGACTGAACACCCCAGAAGGTATCTCTAGTTGTTAGAGCACTGCCAACCTGCAATTGTACTTTCTAGTACTTGGAAATCCCTTTCACACAGAGACAGCAATTGCAACAAATAGTGTGTCGACTCATTTTATTCATATTCACCTCATTTAGCCATTGAATTTTAAAAACAATAATAAAAAACCCACTTGCTCAATGTTTCTGCGTACATATTTGCCATTTATGTCAGTATAAAAATAGCTGCATTTCTCTGGTGATTTCCCCTCCCCCCCCCAAAAAAAAACCAACAACTTGGAAACAGATTTTTGAGCTGCCTTGAAAGCAGTCGCATCAGAGATGACATTTCAAAGATACTACCCAATAAATAAAGTTATTGTGCCCGTTTCCCTGTATTTCTGAGCTCATTGTTAGGAACAACAGCCCCATAATTGTGGCTGCTCGTGACATTAATGAAGGAATGCTCTATGAAGCTTGCATTTGGGACCCTTTTATGCATATGAATAGTCTGAAGTTCAATCTAATGATTAAGACCCTCTCGAAGCTTTTGATTGTGCAAGATGAGGTTTTGTGCGTGGCTTTCAGCTCCCTTTGACTTCCAAGTGGCTGGAACGTTGCGAATCTCAGCTGTGATTGAGGCTAAAAAGGGAAAGAGAAGGAAAAGGATAAAACATAAAGGCGAAGTTGGACTCTCCCTGCTGCTGTCACAGCTCTGGGCACTCCACAGCAACACTTGACTTGAAGAACCGGAGGGAAAAGCGTCGGGGTTTCCAGCGAGCCAGAGCTATTTTAAATGTGCATTTGTGCGATCCCAGCGCGGGCCTGCCAAATATTGGTGCTGTGGTTTTGGCAGGCTCCATGCTCAGCTTCTGTGGGTGTTCGGGGCAGAGAAGAACCCCAGCACCTGCGGGCACAGATGCACCCTCTGCTCCCACCCCAAACCTCACAGCCCAGCCACACACGGCGAGCTTGGGCCGGCATGGGGCGACCTTGAAGGGCAGGAGGAGCACACATAGGTAGAAAAATGAGAAATAGCTGCTGTTGATCTATTCCACACACCACAATTTCATATTCTTTTCTGTTTCCTATCTAGAGCAGGAGGTTTGGAAGTGTGGTTTGGTGGCAGCCCGCAACAGAAGCTTCTCCTGTGAAGGTACTTTTAATATGGCCATGATGCAGGAAGCCAAATCTCATGGAAACAACCTTTTTTTTAGCCTAATCTGCCTCGAGAGAAATGGCAGATCCACCTCCAGCACTAATGAATGGATCTATTCCAACCTCACTTTACTTTCTAAGCCACTGTAAGAAAAATACATGGAATAACCTGTATACAAATATAGAGGGGTTGAACTCAATGATCCAACGTGTCCCTTACTATTTGAGATATCCTCTGAATTATGAAATAAAGGCTGCAGGTAAATACTGAATTTTAAAAATATTACTGCCACTAGATAGGACTTTTAAGCAACAACACGTGTGTTATCTCAATTTATCCCTGTCCTGGTGAATCAAGGTTCCCAGTCAGGTCAATTTGTTCCAAATTGTCTATGAATGGTTAAAGAAACTTGGAGGAACAGGAAGAGATCTCTGCGGAGGGTGGAGCAAGGAATGAGTGACAGCACAAGAGGAAAGAGCCTCAACTTACACCAGGGGAGGTTTAGTTTGGATATTCGGGAAAAATTTATTAACTGAAGGGATTGTCCAGCACTGGCATAGCAGGGAAAATGTTTAAACACCCTATTTGATTGAAAAAATTCCATTATTTCCAAGTCTGTGGAAATATTTCCTGAATATGTGTTCCCCAAAATATTTCATGATCTCATGAAATGATTTTAAGGTGGAAATAAATATCAAAGTTGTCCAACAGGCTGGAAAAAACTATTTTTGAACCAGGTTTGTATAAAACATCTGCAAAATGTGTGGAGATTCCATTCCCTACCGGGAGGATAAAGCCCAGCTGTTGTTCCACAGTTCAGAGCCATGAGGAATATCATAATTAAAAGACACTGACGGGACTCTCAGGTGGCACAATAAACTTACCTGTATTTTGTCTCTATGCCTATCAGAGACTCTTTATGAAAAGAGTGGTTAAAATTAACATTAAAACAGGGAAAAAAGGAAATACGTGCTTTTTGCTGCACAAATTCCCCCCTTTCAGCTTTATTTTCATTTGCAGCTGTGCAAGCTGAGTATAAAATGCAGCTATTTTGACTTTGTAGTGTTTTATGTCCAGTTTGAACAGGTGTAAAAAATTGATTCAAGGCAGCCAAGAATTGGCTCTCCCTTCCTCTGCTCGGTTTTATGTGGCACCTCTTCCACTAAACCAAAGGCACAGAGCAGCCTAAACAGTCAAATAAAAGCCTGCCATGCTCTACTAAATCTTATTACCCAAACTAGAATCATTTTAATGCCTTAAAGGTTTTATCCATTGGGTCCCCATGGGAGGACAATGCTGGGTTCAGAGCACGTTTATTTCCCCTAAATTTCTGAATTTCAATCAGGTTTGCTCTAATAACTGTCAGCTGACCTGATTAAAACCTACCTCTCTTGTAGTTGATTTAAATCAACTTGGCTGCCACACAGCAAGCTGAAATACAGGCTACTTTAGCTGGCCATCTGCTACACGAAATTCATTTATTTTGGAGAACTTTGCTTTAATTCAATTACCAGGACCATATTTCAAGGCAGGTGTAGGAGAGAAATCTGTATTTCAGGTTCCTACGTGGGATATGGTGTAGGCAAGCGTGGAGTGAGAGGAGGGCTTGGCTAATGGAAAGAAAGGAAAAAAGGATTTCCCTGAAAGCTTTAATTACAGTGTTAAAGCAGAAAACTTAAACAGGCTTTAGAACAAGAAATATTTAAAAGAATTGTATTGTGACCTTGCAAATTACTGCTGGTGTTACACACACTGCTGAACCACGAGAGAAATTATATAAATACTGTAACTTGGTTAACGTTTGCAGTGTCTGACTCAGAAATTACCATGAAAATGGTGAATATTTCAGGATCCAATGAGGTCTTTACCCATTGCTTGGCTTGGGGTTGTAGATCTGAAGGACAAAGCGTCAGAAACAGCTCATGTGTGGCTTTTCTGTGGCGTTCAGAGCCCTCTTGTCACATCTGTCAGCTGCTGGGAGGAGCTGGCAAAGACCCCCAAGTGTGTGTGGATGGCCTGATCCGATGGGAAAACGTGGAGCTGGTGGCTAAAAGCTCAAACAAGGGCTCCTGGTGGGCTCCCAACAACAATTGGGGCTCTTCTGAAAATAACATAAAGGTCCATTTTGGCCAGTGCTCAGGTTAAGAAAAATGGATTTAATGATGTCAGGGGAGGGGCAGGTTGGACATCAGGAGGAATTTCTCCCTGGAAAGGGTGGTCAGGCCTTGGCAGGGGCTGGCCAGGGAGGGTTGGAGTGCCCAGCCCTGGAGGTGCCCAAGGCAGGACTGGCTGTGGCACTCAGAGCTCTGGGCTGGGGAACAAGGTGGGCATCGGGCACAGGGTGGACTTGGTGACCTTGAAGGACTTTTCCATCCTTAATGATTCTGGGATTCTTTTGATCTGTCCTAAATGAAACCTCATTTTCTTCGATTCCTTTTGGTTTTATAACCCAGCTACTGTGTACTGAGATAAAACCAAAACGGACAACGCTGAATCAGTGTTGAAGATAAAGGAAGAAAACACTTTAGGAGACTGAGCATGAGTGTGTTTATTGATTGTAATTTCTACAATGCAATCCTAATTTGGGAGGAAAAACATGCAAGGCCCCAAATAACACCACGAGAAATTTATTTCTTGCCCAGCTCTACTCAGAGTGCAGATTCATTTCACTACAAACTAGGTTACCTTCTACTGAAAGGTCAAATCAAAATGGTCTTTTATTACTGGCCTGACATTTTATTAAAATTCTGCCTTTTGGATTGTGTATAAAAGAGAAGTGTTGGTGTGGGAGTGGACAAGAGGGGACAGGGAACCTCTGCCAGCTGTGGCTTCAGCCACCTTTGCTTCATTAAGGCAATGCCATCACAATTAGAGTAAGAATTAGTGCCTGCTCTGAGCCCTAGAATCAAAATTAATGGTTTTCATCTCTAAAACCATTTGATAGTTAATCAGGATGTGCTTAGTTAAACAAATGGGGCCGGCAAAGATTTATGGTGTTACCGAAATAGAAAGGAAGCAAACGAACCAAAAAGAAAAGAAAATAATATTGGTGGGTTTCATGTTAGTTGCTCCTTTAGGGAAAGGAACCATAAATCACTGCCCTACTACTGCTTTCACGTTTCTGATCAACTAGTTCGTATTCTGGTGGACAGAGGTTGTGAAATACATTCATTTTTTTCATCCCTCATTCAGATTTCCTCAAGTTTTCAATAGTTTTGTGGTGGCTGGATTTTGTCCCCTTTCATACCTGGTTTTCCTCGTAGTCTCGTGTGCCCAGTTAAAGCTGATGGGGATGTTGTGAGCAAGCAGATGTAAGAGCTATAGAAATGTAAAAATTCATTAAATACATTTTACCCAGGAAAAAACCATAATCTGAATTTTTTGGATTGGAAGAACCTCAAAGCCCACCCAGTGCCACCCCCTTCCATGGGCAGGGACACCTTCCACCAGCCCAGGTTGCTCCAAGCCCCGTCCAACCTGGCCTTGGGCACTCCCAGGGATGGACCATCCACAGCTTCTCTGGGCACCCTGTTCATTCCTACCACCCTCCAGCCCCTTCCCACACTCCCTGCGCCAGCCCATCCCTGTTTCCAAAGGGTTTCCTTCCAAGCAAGACAAGGAGTGTGAACTGGTAGTTTCAGCCAATTCTAATAAAAGGCAAATTTTCTAAGGGCTAAAAGCAATTTTGCCTTTGCAACGTATTCACAAGCTTCCATTAAATATTTGCTCTTTTTAATTGCAAATGTCAGCTCGGAATTGCTCTGTTTTTACTGCACTTAGGAGCATATTAGTTTTGTCCCTTCAGGGGAAGGAATGAATTTCCCCCCTCCAATCCAAGGAAATATGGAGCATTTAAATAATTTCTTTCACAAACACATTTTTCAGGCCCGCCTATGAATGAAAACAGATTTATTCTTTGTGCTGGATTTGTAGGGGTTTTTTTTTCCTTCTGCTTATATCTCTTAAATCTAAACGAAGCGATTTCTTAACGCAATTGTGAAATTCCAGTTTCCACAGCACATTTCTGACTGATCTCTACACATTTATCCAGAAGGGGGGAATGTAGAACTGAGGACATTTTTAGTGATACGTATCCCACTTCTTTGTGACTGATCGATATAATTGCAGCTCTCCACGTCCTATTGTGGTTGCAGGATGGGAGATATACTTTTATTTCAGTTTAGTATTTTGGAGCGATGCCTCCTGAGGAAGAAAGAAACTAATAATTTCTTGTCAGCTGCAAGCTGTAATTATATGTATTTATATTTAACCTTTCCAGATACCACTCATTAACATTTCCTTGGCACAGACACAGTTTACATTTTGATATACTCCTTTTGTGTAAAGGTTATAATGACTGTGGTAATCTTTGACTTGCTAATGGTGCCTCTCCTCGAAGCGCTGCGGCTACGTCAAAACATAAACTTGGGGAGAACAAGGCTTGAACTATGGATTTTACTTTATTCTGCTAAACAACCTCATTAAATTAGTCATGGCAATACTAATTCAGCGCAATAAAATCAACAAAAGCCATTAACAGCTTAAACCTTAATGCCGTGACACTGTAACTACTCCTTGGTTCTTGGAATAACTTCAGCTGAAGGGGCCTCTGGAGAACATCTGGCCAGACCTTCTGCTCAACACAGGACTGGCATCAAAGTTCGATTTAACTTCAAAGTTGGACTTAACTTCAAAGTTAGACCAGACTGCTCAGGGCCTTCGTCACATAATTTTGGAACATTTTCCAAGATTAAAGCCCCTGGTGTCCACCAAGGGACAGGAGAAGACACCGCTCAACCTCATTTCTCTTCCACCCTGGGCTCTGGAGGGACATCACCTTCTCTTTTTGCCCACCCCTTCAGCTGGAAATACTGTCCTGTGCCAAATTCTCCACCTTTCCATCTTCCCCAGAGGCATCCATTGAAAATAAAATGGTCACACAAGATTTTAGGTGGCAATAAAACAAAACCCTCATGACAGGGACTATTCTAATTATGGTGTAATTAGAAGAAAACAAGGGGAATACTTGGAAAGACACTTTCTCAGAAGGGGGGAATTTCATTGGTTTCATTTTTCCTTCTTCCCCAGATCCTCCCTCTTTGTTTGAAGAAAAGAAAAGCAAAGCAGTTTAGGAGAACTACTGGCTTTAAAATCAATTGGTAAAATCTCCTTTTGTAGATTCCAACCTTGCTTCTAGCAAAGTGAAATTCTCCATTTATATTCCCGGTGGACTCACTCAAAGACTAAGCATTTTTGGGACTGCCTGGTGTTGGGTGGTGCTCGTCAAACAGGTCCCATGTGATCCTCAGCCATCTCCTTGCAGGGGTTTGGTATTTCTAATTGGTGTGGCTTTATTAGCAGATAACGGTCTGCTCAAAGCCACTTGTGTAGAGCAGGGGAATTAATAACTCAGGAGACATTAGAGGGGATTAGGAAAAATAAAGTTCCTTATAAGACTGACTGCAAGTTACTTATTCTTTAAAATTTCAGTTCAGGTGGACAGGATGCTATCACCAAGAAAATGAAAAGTGAAGTGGTTGTTATTACTCAGCACATAGAATTGGCAAGTTAAAAACAAGACAAACAAACAAACTCCTCTCCAGATTGTACTTGATCAAATAACCAGAAAAAAAATAGTAGTTGAACATCTGATCATGAGATACAGAGTGAATTTTTCACCATTTCCATTAGAGTTAATTGCTGAAAAACTGGAGCAGGGAATGTGTGTTTGGTGGTCTTATTGACCTGGGATTTTTCACACATGATCTCAGCAGCTTTGAAATATCCTGGCAGTCAACAGGTGGAATAAAACAGTGATTATAGAGGGGAGGGGAAAGATGGAGATTACATTAAATTAAACTTGACTTTCATTCTGGTCAGAGAACAGCTACATGATCATACATTAATGTTTCATGGAGAAATTTGCTTAAAAGCAAATTGTGGAAGAGCAAGTAGAGCATTGGAATCTGAAGAGGCTGTAGAAACGTTATAGGAAAAAAATCCCTTAGAGTAAATTATTAAAAGCATATAGAAATTATAGAACAATGCAGAGTTTTAATAACTACTCTGTGCCACCCTTGTCCTTTGAGTCTCCAGCCTCTGAAGATCTAAGTGGACTCAGTTTCCAGGGAGAATTTGGAGTCGTGGCTTTTGCAAAACTCGGGGGATCAGCAGTGCCCAGGACACCCACATTGCTCCAGGAAGCTTCTCCCCATAATATCTGTTATTTTGAAAGTTCTTCCTATATCCTACAACAAAATTTAATATTACATTTTCATTTAAAATGACAAGCAGCTGTAATCCTATCAAATCTTGTCATAGGGAAACCCAATTTTTCATTTTAATAACTAAATAAAAACAGAGAGAAGTCTTAAAAGCATTAAGCCACATGCCAAAATCAGCATATCTGCCCACCTCCAACATTTGGGCATTGCATTGAAAAGTGGGGGTTTTTTGAGCAAAAGCAGGGTTATTCCAGCCTAATTCTGGAGGGTTCATGTTTAAAGAAATGCTTTGCTGTCAGCAGCCAAACACTGAAATGATTGTTCCCTAGGGCAGGAAAAACACCAGTTAAAATGCAGACACACACCCAGTTGCTCATTTTTAGAGCCCACTAAAAGTTTGATGCACGGGGGGCTGGCAGGATGATCAGGGAACCTGGAGGTCACAGAACAAACACTTGCTGGTGTCTCTGCACCGCCTGAAACCAAATTTTCGGGTGAGAATGATCCAGTGGTAGAAAATGCTGTGACTCACCCCAGTTTTACAAGGTGCTGAAAAGGTTACGATGGAGAAATGGAATGTGGCCAGTTCACAGAGGGTCCCTGCCTGCAGTTGTCAAAGGGCTGATATTCCCAGTTGGAAAGGACCCACAAGGATCACCAAGCCCAATTCTTAAAGGAATGGCCATACAGGGCACTAAACCCATACCCTGGTGTTATTAGCAGCAGGTTTTAACCAGCTGAGCTCATCTCAGGGTCATTTTATTTAACCTGTGGCCACAAGATGAGATGGCACCTCCAAAGCCTTCCCAGCATCCCAAACTTGCCCTTCCCACAGCCCTGCGTAGCCTGGATTGGTGATTAAATGGTTTCCTTAGCACAGCTGAGGTTCCCAAAGGTATAAGAATTATGCAAATCTACAAGGCCAGAGATGACACACCTGGAGATCTTTGGGCTAAGCCCAAAGAGGGAGGGGGAGTCATTGGGCCCAGCTGGAGGTTAGGGTGGGGTCAGGCTTAGGCTTAGATTTAAGACAGGAGAGGAGGGAAGAGTTGGCTTTTGTTCTCACAGGATGATTTAGGCTGTGGAAGAGCTCTAAAAATCATAATTTCTTTCTCCTTCTTAGTTCTCTGCCAAGTTCCAAGAGCCACATTGACTTCTGGAGAAGGAAGGGAAGGAGCTGTCTTTGGCCATGGTGTTCACAGTGATTAAGGTAATGTTTTTTCATGTGTTTTTTCTTTTTTTTTACATGTTTGCATTTGTGTCAATAATTATTTGTTGCATCTTCTGCTGCTGGCACCTGGGGTAAAAGCCTCAGCTTTGGCAATGCGTTTGATGTTCCTTAAGGTGTTAAAAACAACCAGAATTTATGTTTTCAACAGCATTTTGGCACAAGTCTCTTCAGAAGAGCTGTTTGTTAGGTACTCTGGCTAATGAAGTGTCCTTTGATAATTAATTTGTCAGATTCAATTTATTATTTCATAGGGAAAAAAAGAGCAATGTTGACAGTCTGGCTTTGCTGTGAAATTCAGGGTGAGCAGGTTCAGGCAAAGCTAAGAATAGTAAAAATTGGTGTCAGGGGGTTCAGCCTGGCCCTGTTGGGATTAATCAGCTTTGGCACTGGATTCAGTGCAGGAGGTGACCTGGGTTGTGTTGTGACTGTCTGTGATGTGGGAACACCAGACCCTTTCTCTCTGTGTAGCTTTATTTTGGGATTGTTCCACCCCAGGACTCGCTTTCTGTCGGCAGAATAATTGATGGGGTTTCTTGTATGGAGAGAAGATTGTCCTTTCATTCCTTGGTCTCAAATCTGTTGGAAAATCAGGGGCTTTGCAGGGAGAGGGCTTTTAGTGGAAGTGAGCATTAATGGGAGAGGTTTGCTCTGCACTGGGAGGCCTCCAGGACTGGATTTTCTGTGTCCAGGTGTCAACACAAGGGAGAGAGAAAAGATCCCAGGCAGATGAGCAGTGGTTGATGGGTTCTGGAGCTCATACCTTGGTGCTAAAATACTGATAAACTGTGAGTTCTGATTTTGTTTTTGGAAACAAATCTAAAATACAGCAAATGTGATGGAGCTGTGAGAGCCTGGAGTCAAGGAAGGAAAGCCTCTCCCCTGTGCTCCCTGCACACACTCCTTTCAGGAATGTTAATTAGATGCTAACTGATATGGAAGCTTTTATTTTTCTATTTTTTGGTAGTTCTCTCTGGAGATGTGGGTATTAATAAGCCTCTGTTTGGGTTATGGTTACCATGGCACTATTAATAATGACAGTCTGTTTCTATGGTAGAAATGAAGAATTTCTTTTGTGTAAAAAAAATGGTCAAAGACAAGAAACCCTCACTGTATTTTGTTGATAATGACGGATGTGAAGGCTTTGTTTGGAAGCTTATTAAAATTTTATTTATAAGCACTTTATTACGTTCATCTTGTTAATTGGGGCTGAAGGCAATTGTGCCCATGTGGCTTAAGAAATGTCCCCCTGTGAGAACTCGGCTTGGTTTAGGGCTCCTCCCCAGTTTCATCCAGGATGTCATTCCAAGCCCTGTGAATGATCTAGTCCAGGTGTAGTTTAATCAGCTGCAGAAGACTAACCTGAACTGTTGGCAGGGGGTTTTGGGGATGGGATGGGTTGCAATCATGTGTCTGCTCCCTTGGGAATATTGGGATTTTCTGCAAAAGAAAAAAGCAAAGTACTGGCTACTGTGTGTGATTTCAGGGAATTGCCAGCCCTAAGGGGATTAAAGTGTATTTATGCACCTCTCTACATGTTTTTTGTGTCCTCTAGAAGACTTGTTTTCCCTCTTATTCCATCTTCGACTGCTCTCCAGGAGTGCCACTGTTATTGATGCTCAGTCGGTTGTGGCTTGTTGTGTGCAAAGTACAAACTCCATGGTGGCCTCTGGTGCTTGGTGATGTTTTGTCCTTAAATTTTTTTAAGAAAAATCATTGCCATGAGCTTGGTTTTGGTTAGTTTTGTCCGCTGCATGTGTTTATGCCCTTACCATCCATTTTTAACCCCAGTGCTCTGCGGGAGATTCTGCGCGTCCATGGTGAGCTGCTTTTATTTCTGTGGTCACTGCATGAGACGGCACTAAAGATTTCCTTGGGTGTTGGAATGTTGCCTTTGGGCTCTTCGCGAGGAGGGAAGCCGGACTAAATCCAGGACTATTTCAAAGGGCTGCGAGGCTCTGCTCTCGCTGCCTCCATCCATCACTAGATGGCACAACGAGTGTAGGAATGCGCTCCTGCCAAGCGCTGCCCGCATTTGTGGAGGAGCCGAGCGGTGCCGGGCAGCCGAGTTGACTCGGAGGGAACGGGGTGAGCAAACAGCAGCTAAATTCGATTTTTGTTTGCTATTCCAAACGGTTGTGATCAAATGTGTTCCTTCAATCGCTGCAACTTTCTATATTTATATCATATGAAGAATTAAGCTTATAAGCAGACATAAAACCAGCACTCAGGGGTTTGAATGGCAGCACCAAGAGCCTGCTCTGTGCCCCCAGTGGCAACCCAAACCTGCCCTGGCTTATAAGAGGGAGTTCCTGCTTGTTTAATACTGAAAAAAAAATCCTGCTGCGATTTTGGGTCGTTAAATTCCATCTGATGGTTTTACTGACTCTTTTGAGGTGTTTCTAACTGAGCCCCATGTCCTGCATGCCCAGCTTTGCCATCCATGGGAGCAGTGCTGGAGGTGCCTCCCATGGGGTGGTTCTGTGCTGCTGTTTCTGGAAGTAATGTTGACTTGTCCTCAGTGCTTCTGGATCAGATGGTGTTTTCTGTCACTGGGAAGAAAGAAAAAGGTGGGGGTGGGGAAGGTGGGGGAAAATAAACATAACCACAAATAAATTAAACCTTCCCCATGCCCAACCCACACCTATGCACAGAAAGTGCAAGCATAGAATCCCAAAATGGTTTGGATTGGGAGAGACCTAAAAGACCATCTTGTTCCACCCCCTGCCATGGGCAGGGACACCTCCCACTGTCCCAGGTTTCTCCAAGCCCTGTCCAACCTGGCCTTGGACATTTCCAGAGATCCAGGGGCAGCCACAGCTTCTCTTGGCACCCTGTGCCAGGGCCTGCCCACCCTCCCAGCTAGGAATTTCTTTCACGCTTCTACTCTGCTGGAAGCCATTTCCTCTTGTCCTATCCAATATCCTTCTTAATGTCCTATTTATTATTAAACATGGTGTGATGATGCCGAGGTGTCCTGGGAGCCAGACTAGACATGAGAGTAGCAGGAACTTGAGCAAGCTCAGTGTTAAAGTGTGGGATGCCAAGGCTGTTAGAGGGGTCTCCAGCTCCCATTTATTACCCACAATACTGTCCCCACCTGTTTTTGATGAAATGTTGCACTCTCACTGATGCCTCTCGTTGTGTTTTGGGTTTAAACCCCTCTGAGAGCAAGAGGTGTCTTCTCTCTGTGTCTCCTGACTGGGATGCTGTGGTGGGGCAGATTGTGGCTAATTCTCTTCAAGAGGAGAAAGTTGGGTGATGAAAGGAATATTGATCTCTGTATTGGTGAGTGCTCTCCTTTGAGTTGAGGAGATTGATTCATCATGTTCGATCTCTTCAGCTTAAAGGCTATAAAGGAGATGGGACATTATTCCAAGGATTGTGACAATGTTTTGTCAAATGCCTGCAAGCCCTCTGATGTGATTCAAAGGCGCTGACTAATCTTTGATGGAGGCCCTGTTTCATGGATATTTTATATCTTGCCTCTGCTGGATACATTTTGGGCAACTTAATGACAATCCTAAACTTAAATTTCAGTGAGATCAACAGGCTGCAGAAGACTTTTGAGTTTTGCCTGTTTCTGTGCATAGCTGCCATGAAAACAGCATGGTGCACTCTATTTCTGATGCCATCAAGAGCTCCAAAAAGGCAGCATGTGTGGTCTGCATTGTGGGCAGCTGGATCAAGAAAATCTTGGAAAAATATGGCCACAGTATCCATGGGACTTTTAATGGGCTTTGGTAGTTTTATCACCCTTTGAAGAAAACCCCAGCACTGGAGTTAATAAAGGAACAAGCAAAACCCCAGATAAATGCAACAAAATCCAGATCTGGCTATCTAAAGAGCTAAAATCAAAGCTTTTTGTATAAACGTGGTGCTCCTCTGAAGCATGACTGCTTTTTTGAGAATTAGTTAATCAAAAATCCCTGGAAAATAGGGGGAATACAGCTTGGGTAGGAGGGCACAGTGACAGAAAAATGCCAGGGAACCCTTTGCAGGGTGCTGAAAGGATTTCCTCCAGTTGCATCACATTTCAGAAGAACCAGTTTGTGCAGGAGGAGTCTGAGACCTGAGCAGTGGTTGTGGTGAACTGGATAAGGTGCTGAAATAGAGATTGGCCTCTTGGCTTTAATTTTGGTTCTGGTTCCTCTGTCATGGTGCATCTGCATGTTCAAACATCAGAACACTGTCTCTGCCAGAGATCTCCTCTTTAAAATTAAGCATTGACTCAAAAAGGCATAACTTCCTTAAAGGCCACAGGAAGTTTCTCCTTGGGCCCTGATCTTTTTGATTAAATGCTTATTTGTAAATAAAGTCAAGATGTATTCTTATCCAGTAAGGGGCTTTAATATTAAAAATAAGTAAGCATGTGTGTTGTCACAGCAGCTCCTTCCTCTTGCTGCTTCTCTTGCAGCAGCCAGAATAGTCCTTAAATGAAAGGAGAGACTTCATTACATTCCTGGCAGCTCAGAAGTCCTGCTCAACTGGGTGCACTGGGAAACTTCAGCTGCATTCAATCTCTTTATTACTTTAATGTTATGCAGCTGATTTTTAAATGTTAGCACCTAATATGGTTATCAAGCTCCTGCTTCCTCTGGTTATGAAACCCCTGAAGTGAGGTCAGGCATGTTTATTTAATCATGGATTTTCTAGCTGGTCATTGCTGTGCTAACCAGTTATTTTTGATTGCCATTCAGCTCATAACATGCCCAGATCAGACTCTACTTTTCCTTTCAGGTTCATAATCCCTGGGGGACTTGGGAGGGGGGGATGGGGTGGAGAAGGAAATAATGAAAAGGAATATTAATTACCATTTTAATTTGTTCAGCAGAGCTTTGGGAAACATCAAACTTTGACTCCCCACATATTGAGCAGAAGCAGTTCATGTGACTATAGGTATGGCTGCTGTGGTGATGCAGGGTGATAGTCATTACACAAAAAAACAGGAATAAAGACAGTTGAATATCTTTCCTATCCAAAAGTTTTTCCACAAGATGTGCATCTCAACAGAAAGGGAGACTGTGTGTGTTCATTACAATACACAGGGCACACCTTGGCTTTCCACCTGCAAAGCTTCTGAAAAATAAGAATTGACAGTTTGGGTTTTCTTCATATGACTCTATCCTGTGTTGTGGTGAAATATGTGGGAAAAGCACTGCAAGTGGGTTTCAGCAAGGAATTGGATACTCTAACCATAAAATATAACTTATTTAATGTATATCACATTACCTACTTGCATATCTGTATAAAAGTGTTGCAGCTGGGGTGGTAAAAGATCTTGTAAAGAGCATAAAGGGCTGTTCTGGTGCTAAAAATGCAGGAGATACATTTTTTTCTTGTACAGCCTCTTCTGGAAGGAAGCATATTCTGAGGTCAGGAGGGTCATCCCTTGAGTGCTCATCATTGCTTGTCTTTAGAGCCTCCATAGAGTGGGATCCCTGCAACTGTAAAACATTTCAGCAGACCAAGTTTTGGTATAAACAACTGAGTTTAAATGGGATAAAAGATGGTAGATCAGGCAGTGATTTTGGTTAAAGTCTGTAATGCAGATAGAAACTTTTGTGCATGATAGAAGCTTTTGTGCATGAAAAATTATGTATGTATTTTAAAAGGAAGAATAAAAGGAAAAATAAAGTGGTTGGGGTCTGAAATGTTGGGGGGAAACCAGCACAAAGATGTAATGTGTGTATGAAACCCAGAATTGTCGTCCAGGGTTTCTGGAGTACAAAGCTAAACAGGGTAAGTGGTGATGGCATTGATATTTACACTAGTCCTGTGCTAATCCTGGGAATTATTTCTCCATTTCCAGCCTAGGAACAGACCACAATCCAACAATCATTGAAATAGAATCGCAGAATGGTTTGAGTTGGAAGGACCTTAAAGATCACCTCATTCCATCCCCTGCCATGGGCAGGGACACCTTCCAGTAGCCCAGGTTGCTCCAAGCCACATCCAGCCTGGCCTTGGACACTTCCAGGGATGAAGCAGCCACAGCTTCTCTGGGCACCCTGTGCCAGGGCCTGCCCACCCTCCCAGCCGGGAATTCCTTGCCAATATCCAATTTCAACCTGCCTTCCTTCAGCCAATGGCAAGGGGTGTGAGGTTGGTAGGGAAGGAGGCAGAAGTCTGGTGGGGTCTGGAGTGGGAAAAGCAGTTGAAAGCTCCTCAGATACCTTAACCTGGTTTGACTTTCCATCCGCTTAAAATCAAGTCAAGCGAAAGACACATGGTAATGGAATGAGTCTGAGAGTCATTCCAGGCTCTGCTGGGAGAGGAGCAGAGTCCCTGGAATCTCACCCAGAGCCCTTGTTCTGTGCATTGTCTAAAGCTGAATTCCAGCAGCCACTTCTTCACAGCCTTCCTATTGGGAGCAATGAGTCCTTGTAGGAATCCCACTCTGGACCTGGGATGTGGGATATTGATATGAGGTGGTTTATAGTGAAATTAATTTGAGCGAATATGGTGTACATTGCAACTAATAATTATTTCTCAATAGCAACACTCATTGCAGTTCTTTGCTTGAAATTTAAACATTCCCCAGAGAATCAAATGGAGTAATGCAACATAATTTATATCCTTATTTGAAGCTGTATCATCTGGTACATAATTCCTCTGAGCAGCTCTTTTATTGAGAAGTATTGCTGCTATCAATGCCACTTTTATGTTAGAATCTTTTTATACAAGCATACAATGCAAAGCTGGAAAGAAAAATGTATTATTTCTTTCAGTCACTCATCCCTGTAAACCCCAAAGACAAACAGCTGAAATGCCTGGGGGTGAGGCAGAAACATTTATCACTCCAAATTCTGGTACACAAAGCCCAGGAGATCAGCCTGCTTTCTGAATGCTGAAAGACAACTGACATTATACTTTAGGAAAAAAAGGAGGGGAAGGGTGGAATTTGCTTGAGAGCTTCCACAGTGGAAAAACAGGATGAAAAACATCATGTTACAGAAATAGAGGAGAGATGAGATTTAGCTGGGATTACTTCTTTTAAAATCCTAGGTGAGCTGAAATAATTCTTAAGAAATGGGTTAGGCCCTGTTGCTTTTTATTTAATAACCCTCAGTACAATACCAGCTCTGATCGAGCAGCTCATATATAGGGACCTCAAGGCAATGATATTTTTTCCCCCCTCTTTTATAGATAAGAGAATTAAGGGAAGCAAAGGTGAAGTTGGATGGCAGCAAGTGTCAAACAGGCAGCCCAGAGGGGGTTTGGGTGGAGGTTCCTTGATCTTAGGCAATTAGGATAGCTTGCTATGTTGTGTAACTAATAATTTAGTTCATTCTGGGCTAATCGCTTTATTGTGCAGAGTGATGGATGCTGGTACACACATGGATGTCTGCCCTGTCCTTTGGTGTCTGTGCTGGCTGGAGGTGGAATAAATGGTTCAGGAACAGGGGCAGGAAGAGAAGGAAGGTGTCCCTTCCTATGGCAGGGGAGCTGCAGATTGATTCTCTCTAAGGTTCTTTCCAACCCAAACCATTCCATGAGGCTCAGCCTCTGTGGCTGCTGCTTCCCCAGCTCCTCAGGGCACCCCTTGGTCTGTCTGGCCCACGTGTTGGCAGGAGATGTGCAGAACATGCTCGTTGGACATGAAGGGTGGTCTAAAAAGCCCTGTGCCCACAGCCTGCCCAAATGAACAGACCCTTAAATTCTCAGCTGCAGGGTTTTCCAGCTTGAGCAGGTCCCTTTGGATGCCAGATCTTATTTTCCTTACAATTCCATGCATTTCTGAAGCTCTGTAACCTGGGACATTGTATGATTTGTCCCTGAGTTTAATTGGAGAAGGACAAAGGTACCTTTCAGTGTGGTTTGTCCTGTTAAAAGTGTAACAATATTTGTCCCTGTCTATATGGCAAAAGGTTTTTTGGTTTTATTTTTTTAATGGCAGATTTCAGACAAATACAGTCAGTTTTCCTTTCTAATGGTGTTAAGTGAGGACTTTGGGCACTGAGACAACACATCTCATACCCCAAAGCAGATGCTACAATGATCACCATCATCTCTGCCCTGGGTCATTCCTTAGGCCAGTACCAGTATTAACAGGACAAGGGGGAATGATTTAATACTGAAAGAGTAGGTTTAGCTTGGTTTTCAGGAAGAAATTTCTCCTTGTTAGAGTGGGCAGGCCCTGGCACAGGGTGCCCAGAGAAGCTGTGGCTGCCCCTGGATCCCTGGAAGTGTCCAAGGCCAGGTTGGACGGGGCTTGGAGCAACCTGGGCAGGTGGAAGGTGTCCCTGCCTGTGGCATGGGGTGGCACTGGATGAGCTTTAAGGTGACTCTAAATACAAGTCCTGCTCAGTTGCGGGATGATCCCTGTCTACAAGATCAGGTTATACCAGTGTGGTCAAGCAGAATCATTTGGATTGAGGATAAATGGCATGTTTATACAGGGGGACAAGTGTTCATCTTAATTGTGAAACAATAGCAAATACCTGCTTCAGTCTAAGCAATTTATTTTAACAGCCACGAAAACCTCTAAGAAATTGTGTTTGTCCTTGCTGAAGGGAGTGGTAAAGTGTGAGGAGCTGAACAGAATAACTCAAGTCTTCACAGATATCATAATTCAAGTGGAAATATCGACTGCTTTTGATGGCAAGGCAGTCTGATATTCACAATTCTTGGCATACTTCATCACTGCTGGGAATTTAACGGCTTAACTCTAATTAATCTTTGACACATACATATACATCTCCAGGAAAGCAAACAGATCCTTTTCACACGGGTTTGGGACAGACTTTTATAAAACAGTCTTTGTTTTTTGAGCTGACAGGAACCCTCCTGACTTTTCTCCTTTCCACTAACCCAAGTGCTCTCAAAGTGCAGCTGCAGAGGCAGAAGATCTCTAGATCTAAACTGTATTAACCCCAAACACTGTTGAGATACTTTGTTCTCTCTCCTCTTTGAGTTAATTACCAGATCTCACAGCTGATTCAGTTTTAAGTAAATTCAGGTGTCTAAACAGTTTTAAAGCTGTTCTGAGATACAGTTGTTGCACTTGGGGAGGATTTTTTAGCAACTGCTTTAGTTTCATAATGCAGGCTGTGAATTATGAAGTGCTTTGCCCTTCCCGCACCAGTGGACCTTCCTTTGATATAGTTAAACACCTGAGAGGGGAGCCCTGGAGCTTCCCTCGCTGTGGGGAAGAAAGTGTGCATTATTTCTGCAGGTAAAAAAAAAGCCCAAACCACTGTGTTTGAAATGTGTTCAGTGAGGGAAGTGTGCAAGGTTACTGCAGCCCTGGGGCGACAGCAGCGTGAGCTCTGTGGCTCCGACATGGTGGGCTTTGGAAACAAAAAGCTGCTGCCAACAGAGGTCTGCACAGAACCTCTCGGTGGGCAACTCCCCCCAGATCCCTGGGATCCCGGGGACTTGAGGAATTAATGCAACGCCTGACTAGGCACTCTGAAGTGCTGGGGGTGTTCAGGAGAGGGCAACCTGACTTTGAGCTAAGGAAGGGTGGGGAGAACGTTTTTAAGTGGTGGAGTTTGTTCCTTCTGCTCAGACGGGCCACGGTGACCCTGAGGTGTTTGGTTTTGGTGGGGTCCAGTGGAGTGACCCTGTGCGAGAGTCTGGTCCTGGGTTGTCTTTCCTGAATGGGATCAGTGCAGTGCCCAAGAACTGCCAACAAATGCTGTATTTTTGGTAGGGTCACAGAATAACAGGATGGTTTAGTATGGAAGGGACTTCAAAACTCGTCTTGTTCTTATCCCTGCTGTGGACAGGGACACCTTCCACTGGCTCAGGTTGCTCAGAGCCACATCCAGCCTGGCCTTGAACACTTCCAGGGATAGGGAATATATTTCTTTACATGTCATTGATAAAAAGGCAGGATTTTTATTATGAATTCCAGCTGATGGAGTACGAAATCCTCAACTCGCGCTGCTGCTGAAAATGACTAAACATGTCAAGAAGTGAAACCTGTTGTGTTTGTTGCCATGCTGTGCCATCCTGGGAGATGAGATGTTTATCCAGAATAAAGCACAGCTCTGCAATGCAGCCTCGAGGCAGCTGAAACTCTGCAGCCCTGCTTTGTCAGTAATCCCAGACCAAGCCAGTGGTCAGGGGTCCTGCAGCCTGCCTGGGTGTGCAGCATGTAAGCGCTGTCCCAGCAGCTGTGACTCCGAAAGATAAATAAACCCGCCTTCCACACAGCTTTTCCTGACTCTGAAATCTCTCCAGCAGCTGAAACGTGTCCTCTGTGGTTGCTGGAGGGACCCTTGTCCCTGTGGGAAGTGTGTGATAGGGTGGAGAAGTGATTTCTTTCCTGAGCTGCGGTGGGCACCCTGTTAGGGGGAAATGCTGGCAATAAATCCATTGCTTTATTCTGAAATGGTCTCAAATTAGTGAAAACAACTGAGGGTTGTCCTAAAGCTCTTGTTCTTCCATGGGGTCTGCATTGTTTAATATAGTTAATTGGTCTGCCAAGACCTCATGGCCCTTGTGCTAGAGATCTGTCCGTTCTTTTTATTATTTTTATTTTAAATTAAGGAATAAAAGATAAGGTTTAAGTTCTTCCATGGTCTCTTAGCTTGCTATTCTGTTTTGTCAGGTTCCTCTTGCTCAGTGGGACAGGGCTGTGTGAGAGAAGGGTGTGGTGTTGTGACCACAAACAGAGTCAATCCTGTCAGTGTCTGCCCTAATCCAAACCCCTTCCAGTTCTTGGGAAAAACAACTTTTCACATCTTTGGGGATACCTGGGTTTTATTGTTGAAAATGGCTTTTTTTTTTTTGGGAGTGCAGCTGAGTTACAAATGGACCTTGGAAGTCTTTTCCAACCTTAATGATTCCATAAAAAACACACAAATAAATACAGTCCATGTCCTCAGGTCCCTGGGTTTTCTGGGATCACCAGGAAGCTTTTGGAGAACAAATGTGCAGGCAGTTGTGGAGCCAGTTCGTGTTGACAAATTAAGTGCCACATCTTTAATCATAATCTTTAATCCCAGTCCAACTTCAGGTTAATTATTCAGAACTTCTGGAAACAATCTTGAAGTGATGTAGGTCCTCAGGAAAGGACTTAAATGGAACACAGGACTACACATGTGTTTTTAAATACCCTTTTAAGTGCTGGTTCCTCAGAAATGCGCTGTGCATTTGGGGTCATGTGCCTGATTGGATGGAGAGGCTCTTAGAGGAGAAACAAGAGGAAAATTTAGGGCATTATTAAAGAGGAATCTCTTCCTTATCCAGTGGTAGTCGGACTAAACAGACCTTGGCCAAAATGTGCAAAGAAAATGGTTAAATTCAGTTGTTCTGCGTATTCTTGAAAGCATCCCTTGATCATGGGGTGGGTGGTTTGGTTTGTGGGGTTATTTGTGTGGGTTTGTGGTGTTTCCCTTGTCAGTGGTTTTGTTTTGAGGGGTTTTTCTGTACATTTGAACTAACGGTGGAGGGTTTTTCTGGCATAAACTGGTTTTGAGTCACCTGAAAAGAGCTGACTGTCAGTCCCTGGAGCATTTCTCCCACAGGCAACGGTAAATGGGACCTGCAGTCCAGAAATGTGATTTAAAACTTGTGACACTGAGTGATTTCCCCCTAAGAAAGACCAGAAAAACAAACAAATAAAACCTCTCCTCTGGATGGATGATGGAGAGGTTGAAGTGCACCTTCCATACCCATCAAAACCCAAAACTGTGCTCTCTATGCTGTGAAAAATAATACATTTAGGACTGATTTCTTTGAGGTGGTGCAACCCACAGGTGCATGGATGCTTGTGGTTGTTTTGCATGTATTTTTAACCTCACATACGTCCAGAACATTGCACAGTGTTGAGATTCCATCCCAAATAGACTGAGAATGTTGTAGCACAGTTTAACAAATTAGATCTCTTGTGATTCTCTAGCAGAGCTCTGATTTTTCTTTTAAATATTTGAATTTGATAACTTTTCTATAGATTTCTCTCCTTTTATTTCCTGTTACTGCTGTGGAAAACTCCAGAGGGAATTTATTAAACTGAGTTTGGAGAGGAATGTCACCTCTTGCAGAATGTGTTTTGTTGTATTGTCTGAAAAGAGGGTTATTTTGACAGTGGAAAAATGGAGATAGCCATGATTTAAAGAATGGGGGGAATTCATGACAGGAGTGGAGATCCATCCTTGCTGGGAGCCTGCGCTGGGAACTTGATCATGGCTATTGATTCAGCCCATCAGAAAGGGTTGCAGTAAATGTAATTTATGCTCTGACCTTCAGACAGTTCTCAGCTGGAATGGAAAAACATAGCACAGATACTTAGGTGGGCCGAGTTATCCCTTGCTCCAAGGAAAGGCAGGAGAGATGGGTGAATTCAAGCAGCCTCTGAGGTCTGGAGGGTGATGTGGAGGCAGGAAGGACTTGCCCGTGGAAAAAACCATCTGGAAATACCTGTTCTGTAGGCACTGCTGAGATGAAGTTCAGTCATGAAAGTCCTCAGACAGAAAATTGCAACTCCCAGAAAGCAAACTGCTCTTCCCTGCTTCCCCTTTCAATTCCGTTGTGATTTTATTTTCCTTATAGATACAAGGTGTTGTTAATTTTATTTGTTTAGGCTGATTCCAGGCCTGGGTATTGGATATGTAGGTGGGTGAGGTGCTTGGGAACATGGAGTTGGGATGGGAGTCTCTATCCATTGCAAGAGTGGAGGATATAATTAAAGTGAGTTTGAGGATGGCCTGAGCAGAAATGACTTACGCTGGACTAGCTTTGTATTTGATTAAAAACTCTTCTTTGCTGGCACCCTGGTCACGAAAACTTCACAAATCTTTCCAAAGAGGCTGTAGAAATTATGGTTTATTTCCAGAACTGTTTTTCTACCTCTAAGTCAGGCTCCCTTTATCACTAATTCAGTTGCAGACTGATGGAACTGTATCTTAGAGTCATACAATGGTTTGTGTTGGAAGGGACCTCAAAGCTCATCCCATTCCACCCCCTGCCATGGGCAGGGACACCTTCCACTAGCCCAGGTTGCTCCAAGCCCTGTCCAACCTGGCCTTGGACACTTCTATGGTGGGGCAGCCACAGCTTCTCTGGGCACCCTATCCATGTTAATATGGTATGGAAAAAAGAAATGTTATCTTTTGAGGTGGAAAAAGAGACAAGCACTGTGAGACTGAGTTCTCGGCTCAAAGGGCTGGGGAGGTTCCATGTGTTAGTAAAACTCAGTGACTTTGGAACGTGAATCCATTCACACATGGACCTTAAGTGGCGTCAAGGGCATGTGAAGTGCTGATTCGTGGTTTGCCCTGGCGAGGTGGGAACACCAAGTGTGGTGCGAGATGTACCTGTGAAAGAAGAGCTGCACATCCTGGAGCAAGTTCCAGGAATTGTGTTTGCTCTCCTGTAGGAAAGAGTACACAAGGATGTGAAAATGGGGGGGGTGAAAACACGGAATATTTTCTGTGTAGTTGTGTTTTTCTTTAAGCATCTCCAACCCCCAAAGGACCCCACAAAACAGACCACCACCAAACCACCCACCTTCTCGGGAAGGCACAATGCAAATCCAGGCACATCAATTATTTGCCCTGACAAACTAATGAGAACAGGGAAAGGTACAATCTCATTACCAACTTAATCTTCTGGCACTTCTTGGATGCACTACAAGTGATTCCATCAATCTAGAAACAAAAGGATTATTTTGGGGACAATTATTCAAGCTCAGATGCTCTCGACATATGAAGTGCTGATGTGCAAACCCACTGTCGAGGGCGGATGGGGTTGTGTTGGCAACATGTAATTTGTTTCTTTAATGGGATTATTTGTCATGTGAGCACTCAGAGCCTTCTGCCAGATGTGTCTGCTGTGCAGGGTGTGTTCTGTCTCTGCTGACTCACCTGCTGCAGAAACCACCTTTAGATGACCATTCCTATGATTTGAATCCCATTATTAGGTTCCTGACATCGGGGTGCAGTGGGTTCCTCCACAGCTGTTGTTTCCAAACCAGGCTTTAAAAAAAATCCTGCCTGGTGCTTTTTCCCCCTGATGTTTCCCTTTCTCAGGCTCCAAGTCCTGAAGCAATGCAACTCTGATTGATTAGCAGGGGCAACAGGCATTTAAAGAGGTGATGTTGCTGCTTTCTTTGTGCAGAAAACTTTAACAGAGTCTTAAAAACCACCAAGCACTTGGGGGAAACGTATAAATAGTCTCGTTTATCCTGGCAATGGAATAATGGAAAATAGGGAATAGAAGAGTGAATTTGAGGAATTTAACCTTTTTTTGGGTGTATGTTATAAAAAACTGTACAGAACTCTGGGGGCTTGGGTTCTTTTGTCTCATCTGAGCTGCTCAAAAAAGGGATGCTGTGCTGGCAGACTCTTCAGGTGTTGTGGATCCAGGCACTGGCCAGAGCACATGAAAGGACATCTGGAGGCCCTTTCTGTGTCCTGGCTGTCACCTCCTCATGGGACAGTGTCTGTGGCCTCTGTGCCCATGGCCCTGCCCTCCTTGGGGATGCCTGGTGGCACAGGTGGATTGTTATGTTCTTTAAGCACCAATTTATCCCAGATGAGTCCTGTGATACCAAATGGCTGCAATTTCGAATCTTAAGAGGTGAAGGGAACAACTCTTGGTTTAGCTATTTATTAGTTCATTTTTAAACGGGATTTGGCCATGTGCCTTTGAATTATTTGGGGAAAAATCCTCAGCTCAAGGTGTTTCATTGCAGTGATTAGTCTACAAAGGCCTTGCCTTCTTGGCCTGGCTTTTCTGTTTCCTTGTAATTACTGCCTGTAAGGAGGCCAACATAATTTAGCTAAATTCCCGGGGACTTGTTAAAAAAGAATAAAAACGTGGCCCTTCCCTCCACAAAATGCCTGGCTGAGTTGAAAAGGGACCATTTCTGTTTTGGTCAGAGAGGTTTTGGTGTCTCCAGGAAAGGGGGTGCTTGTGCTGCTGCCTGGGGAGTCCAGCTGGTTGGTGGGAATGGAGTTAAATGGAGCAGAGGAGTTGTAGAAGAAAAATTCCAGTTAAAAACCAGGGAATAAAGAGACCAATGTGACTATTTCCCCTCTCATAGAGTTCCTGAGCATCTTATAAATATTTCCTGATCTTCACTCTACTTTCCACAGCAATTTAATCAGTAAAGGGAGTTGCTTGCATTAGTTACAGGAGATTTTGGGAAGCATCTTTTCAGTCTAAGGCATATCCACACTTTGTCTTACTCTTATTTATTTTCCCCTGTGGATTGTTAAAATAGTTACTGTGTGTGTGTGGATTAAATTCTTTTAATGAATGATCATTGTTGCTGAAGAAGGGGTAGCAGCAGGCTGGCAGGACAGCTGGAGCATGCCAGAGGTGGCAGTAACGAATAAGCAATATTGCATTACAAAGAAATAATTTCCTTCTTTTCCTTAACCCAACATCAGGAATGTTTCCATGCTTAATAACTTTTTTTCCTGGATTGTTGAAACTGCTTTCAAACTAATTGGATGGGGTTTGAATGAGCAGCTGGCTAAGATACAGTCCTGAGGCAGGGCATTTTATTTTTTCCTGGCAAAGCAAATTCCACTGAATAAACATTAATTTTCTACTTGAAAAGCCTTGTCCTGCAGGTTAGGAGGGAAGTCCTTAGACAGTGATTTCAGTGGTACCAGCACATTAATGACACAGGATACTCAAACTACAGTAGCACTGATGGTGAGATCTAGTAGAAATATAGGGATTTTATCTATTTGCTCACTGTTTTTTTTAACAGTGTTAGATAGGGCTGCAATCTTGTCCATGCTGCTGCCCAACACATGGACTTGTTGATTTAGAAAGGATATGGTTAAATTTGCAATAGCTGTGCCTTCCTCATACCTGGAAGTGTCCAAGGCCAGGCTGGATGAGGCTTGGAGCAACCTGGGCTAGTGGAAGGTGTCCCTGCCTGTGGCAGGGAGTGGGAGTGCATGAGCTTTAGGGTTCCTTTCAACCCAAACCACTCTGGGATTCTGTGCATTCAGGCAGAAGGCAGAAATCTACTTGCTGGGATTGTCTGTGGGGTTGGAAGTTGTGGCAGCAGCATCTTTTGGTGCCTGCAGAGTGGGCAGAGACACCTCAGCCCAGTATTGAGGATGCATTAAGGGTATAGAGGAGCAGCCTGTGTTCCAACCACCTTTTCTGGCATCTCCAGAGCCACCAGGACAGCAAACTAAACCTGAATTGTGCCCTCCTTGCGAAGAGAGGTAGTTGAGGAATGGTCTCTCTCATCATCATTATCATCATCAGTGTGATCATCTCCCACTGCAGGTGCTCCTCAGGTGTCCTGTCATGTCTTTGGTTTTCTCCCCTCAGGGCTAAACTGAGCCAGACCTGCAGAGCCAGCTCTGACTGAGGGTGTTTGCTCTGGGACAGCTTTCAAGTACCTGCTCTTAAAATGCTGAGCCAAGTTAAGATCCTTGGATAGCTCGTTAAGACTTCAGTTCCTGGAGACTGTGCAGGCAAGAACAGCAGTCCCTCTGATGCCTGAGCGGTCAATAACGTGTGGCTCAGACCTGAAGGAGAGGTGAAACAGCCCAGATTTTGGTCTTGCTGCAGTAGCAGAACCAAACACAGGGAGCCCCATCCTATAGTCCCTCTGTGCCTTGGGAATTGCAAAGGCTACAGCATTCCAAGGGAAAACACGACATTGTTTGACTTTACTTGGCACAAGTTCTGCCTGAACTGGTATCATAAACTGGTTTCGCTTGGAAGGACCTTAAAGATCATCTCATCCACCCCCTGCCATGGGCAGGGACACCTTCCCCCAGCCCAGGTGGCTCCAAGCCCCATCCAGCCTGGCCTTGGACACTTCCAGGGATCCAGGGGCAGCCACAGCTTCTCTGGGCACCCTGTGCCAGGGCCTGCCCACCCTCAGAGCCAGGAATTGCCTCCCAATATCCCATCTAGCCCTGCCCTCTGGCAGGGGGAAGCCATTCCCCCTTGTCCTATCAATACCAGAATACTGTGTTCAGTTTTGATCCTTCTGTCCAAGAGTGGAAACAGCTGAGTACTAATGGCTTCTGAGAAAAATCTGTGTGGTCAAAAGAGGAAAGAAAGATAAAAGTAAGAGGGAAGGAAAGAAACATTAAACATTGGAATAAATTGGCCAGAGAAGTGTAGGACTGTCCCTTGCTGGAAAAGGCCAAGGCTTGGCTGGATGTGGACCTGGATGACAAAGTGACCCCCTTCAGTTTAGGGTTTGCTGCAGCTCCAAGGTTCTTCACTCTGGGGCCACACAGAGAAGTGTTTTGCAGCTTTTCTCTCACCCTTCTTCACAGTCAAACATTCTTATAAGCCTCAGGGTGAAAGCAGCTCAGGTTTGTTGCATGAAAATGTTTAAGGAATTTAAAAGTGCACAGTTTTCTAAAAACAGACACCCTTAGGCTTCTGCTTGAAGAGCTGGAGACAAGAATCCTGTTTCAAAGCTGCTTCAGCTGCACCATGGTCGTGCCATCAGAAAAGGATTCTGCTGGTGAGTGGCTGGTGCCTGCGGTGGATTTGAGCAGCTGAGAGCCCCCAGCTTTTGTGTCTGTTAGATTTGGAACAGGCAAATAAAAAGTATTATTTTGGGCCTTTATGTATGAGACAACCATGCCTGCAAACACAAGGGTTGTTATTGATTGAGATATTTTCCTTCCCCTGCTTTTGGTAGGAATACAGATACTGTTTTCAGGTTTGCTGGAGTTGAAATCCCCTTGCTGGTTGTTTTTTCCCCCCACAAATGGCATGGGTAATCAGTGCTGTGCATTTGAATTACTCTGGAATTAAGTTTCAAGTGGAACAGCATGGGAGCTATTTCATTATCTGGGAATTTATTCCAGATTTAGGAAACAACGTTTTCAAATTCCATTTTCTCATGTAGCTTCTCGAGACAGCACTTGTCTGTGATGGGCTGGGATGCAGCAGGAGCTGTTTTAATGTATTAATTGGAGGCAGCAGGCGTCGAAAGGTTCTGTGCTTGGCCGTGAATACATAGATATTTGCATCCCTTAACCAGAACAAATGGATGTCAGCACTTAGTCCCGCATTTTCAAAGGAGCTCAGGAAGTTATTTTTCTCTTTGAATATCTTAAACTTCATAGGAAATATCCCTCTGTGGTTTCATAACCATCAAGAGGAAATATTGATTATATAGTAACTCAGGTTCAGTGACTCCTTCTCCAGCCCAGCTCCTTGTGGTTATCTTGATACTCCCAGTGTACTTATCTCCAAGACTTTGTTGTCCACTGGTGTGTCCCAAGTTTGTCAGTAATATTTCTGAAATTCTCTCCTTTCTAAACAAATGATCAGCACCTTATCTGCAATCTGGGCTGTTGTGACTTCATTCAGTGGCCCATCCTTTATCTCTTGAACTCCCTTCCAGTCCTCTTTGCAGCTCAGGTCGTTGCTGTTGTCTCTGGCAGCCCCATGAATGTTATATCCCTTTAGCTGTCCCATTTCTTCCTACTGCATAAAGATAAACCTTTATTTTTATTTCTGAAGCCTTTGTTGTCTCTCTGGTGACAACTCTTATCATGTTGTCCTCTCGCTGTTGGTTCCAAGTGCTTTAGTGCTCTCTCAATGTGGATGATCCCAGATCTGCAGCACGGGCTGCTTGTCCATCACTCCCTTGTTTCAAGCATGGGGCATCCTGGCATCAGCATTTCCCGGTTCTGCAGGGCCCATCACTTGCCTACAGAATTAGAAAAATGCAGTAATTAAGCTTGAGCTGGTTGATTTAGAGCTCACCAAGGTGAACACAGACAGACACCTGCCCTTCCAGCCAGAGGATGTGTGCTGGGGAATTGCAGAGTGCCACCTTTCCTCTGGCACACTCAGAGGACATGCCATGCTTTGCAAGGGCATGGAAAACACCAAGGAGAACTTGGTGGTGGTGTGGGTAGTCCTACCCTTCCCTGTGAGGAAAGGCAAGTCCTGCTTTTCCTTGTGTCCTCCCTCCTGGGAGGGTGGTGTTTCCTTTTGCACTGCACAAAGCTGGGCAATTGAACCAATCTCTTGAGTGAGCCTTGGTGATGTGAGGGTAAGTTTGATCTTCCTATCGCTAATTCTTTGGCAGATTTTGTGTGCACCAGCCTGAATGCTGTGTTCCTGATGAGTTTTCTGTTGGGTTATTAAAAGTTTCTTCAGCTTCCCATGTCGCTTATTCCAAAAAATGCTAGTTATTCCAATGAGCCATTAGCTTCATCTCTGCTACCTGAGAATGGTGTGACTGAAACAGAGCTCAAACTCGAGCCTTGTGAAGAGGTGAATGTTTTTTGGAGGTGAGAGCTGCTGTCTTTGTGACTCACTCCCTCTGGGCATAACACAAACCTCTCTATGGGGGACAATCCACCTCTTATTTTTACTGCTCCCACTAAAGACACCTCTTGCTCTCTCCAGCACAGAATAGTCCTCTTGATAGCCTAGGGAACATGCTTAGTTGACATGTGCTGGCTTTGAATAGAGTCCCAATTTCTTCGGCCCCTTCCAAGGACAAGCAGTTGTTTCCAATAGCTGAGTAACACCTAAGTGAGCAAATCTACTTGTCCAAATAACCACACAACTCTGAAAAACTAGCATGGTATTGAATGGAATGGATCCATGGCAAAATAATTAACATCACTTGAATATTTGAGTGTGCAAAGGTGCATTTGATCCTGTTCCTATGAAGACCCGGCTCTATTATGGTAATGAGAGCCTTCTGAGGCACATTGTTGTTATGGGGAAACTTCTTTTGAATTCAGCACAGAAATAATTCACTTCCTTTGATCAGAAGAAATGTCAATTACATTCATTTTTGAGCTTGGAGATCGTATAAACAAGCCCAGTCCTTTGACTAGTGCATGGTTAATACAAAAAAGTAATTAAAGTGCTTCAATAGCATTTATCAAAAAGCCTATGTAGAGACTAACAAAGTACAGATCCCTACCCAGCTTCTCATTATTCTCTGGGCTAATAAAAGATATTTTTACATCAGCTTGATAGTTGTTCATGTACTCAAAACCCTTTCCTCCCTGGCAGTGTCAGATATTCATCCTTTCCTACCTTGTCTAAGAGCAGAAAAACACCTCTGTGGAATTGAACTGGTGAGAACATACCCAAATACCTTGGGATCTTTGGAGGGGTTCCATGGGATGACATCCATGTGAATTGTCCTCCTGCTGAATAAGGAACCTGGGGAATCTCGGCAGGAAGGTCAGCTGGACTCTTGACCCTTCTCAATTATAAAATTGAGTTCAAAATAGCAAATCTGTCATCACTTTTATGTCATGTAACTTCCTCACATGGGAGAGCAGCAGGAGGATGGAGGATGTTCTTGGTCTGTGTGCAGGAGGTGGGAGTTCTGTAACGCTGCTCTAGGGAAACTGAGGCATGTGTGTTTCTAAAGTCTGTTCTTTCATTATTAGATAATGATAAGTAGGTTACTTCAGAGTAAATAGTTCATATCTGTCCAGATTGGTATGAAACTGGCTGTCGAGAACTCCCTGGAAGCATCTACTGAAGGATGGAAAGCTCTTACAGCTCCTTATGCTTCCCCTTAGGGGTGCTCATGTGGAGTTCAATAACTATGGGGATTGTGTGCAAAGAGGAACAGTTTAATTAGGGAAGAGGGAAGACCCACTTGCTCCTGTGTTCCTCAATCCACAGGAGAATGGGTGCACAGAAGATTAGTTGGGATTTTTTTTGGCTGTCATCTTGGTGCCCAAAGGTGCCCAGGTCCATTTGGACAAAGCTCTCAGGTTCACGGTGGGGTTCTTGGGGCTGTCCATGCAGAGCCAGGAGCTGGGCTTGGATGGCCCTTGGTGGTCCCAGCTCAGGATACCCTGTGATTCCATCAGTGTCTGTCATAGCAGGGAATGTGGCTAAAATGGGCTTTTTAGGCACAGCAGCTGCTGCAGAAACAAGAGGGCAGGAAATGATGTTGAGTTGGGAGGTACTGAAGATGTGTAAATTAATCTATGAAGTAACTACAGGTGTAAATCACTAAGGAAAGCCCTTCCTTCCTAAAAATCACTAAGGAAATTCCTCCCTAAAAGGAAGTAATTTAAATACTGGTAGTTAACCTCTTCTGGGACAGGTTTACAATTCGAAAAGTGGACAAATGCTGACTAAAATCTTGTCTCTGACCAAAGCTGAATAGCAAAAAAACAGGGGAAATATTCCTTCTCCCCTGCAAAGCATCAGATGTGTGTTCCATGTCAGGGATGCACTTTGCTAAACACTTTTCAAGGCACAGCGACGCGTAGGGATTCTTTGAAATGCTTTATTAAGCATTACCTATTATTCATTTATGCAAGTGCATGGATAGAACTGGCTAAGTGGGCTCTAGTGGGAAGGATCCACCAAGAGAAAAGAGGACCCTGTTGTTATTCAGAGGAATTGTTTCAGTGCTGTGCAACACAGGGTTTGCACAGTGCATCTATCTCAGCAAGCAGACCTTGCTTTGTGTCACTGGCCAAAATTTTCATGGTCTGCTTCAACAGACAGAATTGCAGAATAATAAACAAGATTTTTTTGTGCGTGTGACTGCGGCAAATACTTGTTGACAGTAACTGCTGTATTTCTTTCAGAAGCCCTGCCAGCTTTAATTAACTCAGGTTTATTCTGAAGCACAGCGAGTTTAGGAACTTGTTTGCAATCTATTTGCATTGTAAAACACAAATCAGAACATAGTTGTCCTCTTGTCTTACTGACTGCAAAACCTGTTGTCTGGCTCTCCAGAAGTGGATTTGAGCTCTGGCCATCTTCTCTGCTCCATTTAGTTTCTGCTTTTTATCACAGGTTTGGGGACCCTGGCTGGCTTTGAGCAGTTGGGGAGCAGGGATTGCTGCCAGGCTGCCCGTGCCTGTCACACTGCACAGCCATCAATTCTCAGGGTTTCTTTTCAGATGTGTTTGTATCGTAGTTGATAGTTTTGCCACATTGCCTTCTCTTGGTGCCTTCTGTCTGTGAACACTTGGTGTCTCTGATTCAAGGACTAGACTCGAATATCCTCAAGGCAGAAGTGGCCTCAGCATGGCTGTGGAGTACTTGAGCAGGGAGGTGGATCCTGGGGGGTGTGTTGGGTGCAATCACACAAGAGTTGGATAAACACACTTTTTCATGCCTTTGACAGCTCTTCCTTAAAGCTCTGGGACAAACTCTCCCAGTATTTCACTATTCATCACTTTATCTGCAGACCTGGGATGAGCTGGGACAGTCAGTGAGGCTTCTCCAGGGTGGTTGCTGCACCTCCTTCTGCTTAAACCTGCACTCACTTAAAATATAAGCAGCTTGCTGAGAGTGAAGTTTGGGGTTGATGTGACAGCCAAGCACGTGGGCAGTGGCAGCACGATTGGCCAAAATGACAGTTCCCACTCTGGCTGGGACAGAGATTGATGCTTTTGTGCTACAGAGGGGAAAAAAGGGATAGCAGTGCTGTGGAGAGGAGGAAAAACACAGGGATAATGGAAAGGGAGGATAAGTAAGTGCTGCTACCGAGTTCATTAGCTGATCATGTTGAATTGGTTTGGACACGATTTGTGTTGGGGTTTTTTTTAGCTTTTTGCAAAGGGAAGGGAAAAGCAAAGTTCTTTTCACCACTGCCACAAAATGCATTGTGTACTTTTATTGTAGTGAAATTGGTTTCTAATGTTGATACATTTGAACTCCTCCCTCAACTTTCAGTGCTCTAGTTATTACTGAAAACCATAATTATCTGTATGAAAACATTGATAACCACAGGCCAGTCCCCAATAAAGCAGCTAAAACCCATCCTGTGCTGTCACCACCTCTCTGCTGGCGCTGAGTGCTGTTAGCTTGTTCTCTATGCTCACATGAAGGGAAAGAGTTTTACCTTGTGCCTTTTTAATAAAGTCCTTATCCCTCTGCTGACCTCCTGGTGCCATCCTCCCACCCCTGAGAAGAGCAGTGCTGCCCATGCCATGAGAGATGTGCTGGGAGGACGTGAGCTGTGGCTGGAACAGCTCTGGAAAGGGGACCTTCAGCCTGGGGTGTGGTACAGAGCTCTCCTTCATTTCTTCTGCTTGTTCCGAGCTGCTCTGGGTCAAGTGAACCACTTAACTAGTGGAGAGCCTCTCTGCTGAGAGCGAGTCTGCAGCCCCAGGACTGGTCCTGCTCTGTGATAAAAGCTCTCAGAACACGGTTGCTCTGTGTGGGTGGAAATAGAGATCTCAATGAATTTAAAAACAAACATTTCTTGCCCAGGAAGGCCAAAGACAGACTGACAGAACAGCCACCTGCTCATGCTCTTATTTGAAATGTAACCTGGGGCTCCTCTCCTGTCACAAGTGTTCTGAGTTACTGCCAGGTATCAAATACTAATATTATTTTGTATAATGGGCCCTTTTGTGCTCCTCTGAAGGCCCAGCACAACTATAGTCATTGCTGAGGGGTTTGAAAATTCCAAGTATTTTTGCTCTATAGTTCCACGAGGCTGTACTTTGAAAGGAGCTCTGCCCCAGGGGAGCCTGCCCTCCACACAGTAACACCAGTGGGGTGTGTGCCTGTGTGAGCACACCATATGAGTCCATGGAGCAAAGCTCAGCCTCAGCAATGTGAAACAGATAAAATCATCAAGGCCTGATTGTGATCTTGCCCAACATCAGTTTTAAAGTGAAGGATAGTGGGAGTTTCCTGCAGATTCACTCCCCATGTTAAAAGTGGATTGTTTCTTCCTCTTTGCTGCAGTCAGTCTTCTCACTCTGCTCAAAGGCTGAGCAGGTCCTTCTGGTTCATCAGCCAAACATGCACGGAGGGCAGGCTGCTGTCACCTCCAGAGCTCTGCTGTCCCCTCATGCTGGGGCTCCATCCATCAAGGGAACAGGTTGGAGGAAAACATGGGAGCTGTCTGAGCTGCCAGCCCTGAATAAATCACAGCTCCTCACTGCCATTGCTTCTGCCTTGGAGCTTGCCGTGGCACTGGCAGAGCTTGGCTTCAGTGCCAGGGCTTTCTGTGCCAGAGGCTGGAAGTGGCAGTGGCTGCAGGGCCTGGGTCTGCTCGGACCAGGGGACAATGTCTTGTGTCTCTCAGCCATCCCTGTGGTCTATCGGGGTATTATCAGGAATACAGGGTTGGGAGATGCTCATCCACAGAAGCTTGGGCAAAATGGCAGTACTGATTTTTAATTATTTTTAAAACAGCTTTTCCTCCATCGTATGTGTTCTGCACCTGGAGAAGCACAGGAATGCTGTCCTTTTCCTGGAATAAGGAATGCCAGTGTTCCTGTGCTGTGGTGGCACCACTCAGAAGTGCAGTGAGATTTGGAGGTCCTGCTTTGTAGTTTGTTCATGACTGGGATGTGTAATCAAGGGAACACTGATTCATGTATTTATGAAAAGTAGTAAACCCATGAAAAATAATCCAACTTTTTGGCAGCTCTTTTGCAGTTGTCAGTCACCAGAAAATCAAGGGTACAAGACTTATAGAAAAGTAAGGGTGGAAGAGGAGCCCTTCCCTTACTACTTTTCGTGGAAGGAACATTAAAAAAGACTACTTATCTTGAGGTTTTGAAAATATGCTGTGCATGATGAACCGTGACCAATCTCTCCTGGATGACACTAAGCAAAGGTACCAGCACTTTCCAAGTTTCATTTCTCCTGTTTGGGAGAGAGTGTGGCTCTTTCTTGAAGCTGTTTTGCTTCAAGGAACACTCAGTGGCTCTGGACAGGATGCAATGAAATATGATGAATAGTTGTGTGAACGCCCCTGATGATGCTGCATAAACATGCAAACACTCCTGGGTTGCATTGATGGAGGAGAACCAGGAGCTCCTCGGAGCGGGGGCTTGTGTGTCTTGGGAGGGGGCAAAGCTCCTGTCAAGAAAAAGGTCAAGTTAATTGCTATTAATATTTTTTTTCCAAGCTTTTTGAGTGTCCAACCTTGACTTCTAGACATTTAGCTTAAAAACAAGCCTGCTTTGATCCTTTTTCATGTTTTTATTTACTTTATAGAGGTTCATGTCATTCATTTTTTACACCACTAACAGGAGAACTCATGCTTAATATGATGCCTTTAATTCCTTCTTTTTGTTGTTCCTTTTGATAGCACACCTTGGGACACCTCTTTGCCACAAACCTTAATTTTCATCATGTTCTGAGAACAGCCTTTATATTATTGAAGCAATCTGGGTGGAATAAAAAATGGAAATTGAGATTTGTCCTTAATGGCTCTATTTACATGTGGAGCATTAGGAGATTTATTATGTTTCTGCTGTCAAGATAGGAAGTCCCAGCAATGCAGGCATTTGATGTAAGACACTGTACCTAATAGAGGTCGTTATAATGCACGTTTGGAAAGTAGAGTTATTGATGAGCTGCCTCTGCACAGAACCCAGATTGCCTTTCCAGTGAGCTTTCTGCTCATAAGTTGTTTTCTCAGTGGGGAATAAATTGTTTTCACTATGGGAAATGTTAGTTGTTTACTAATAAGTTGTTTTCTCGGTGGGGATAGATTTTGGGTGTTAAGATAGAAGATGGTGCTTTTCTTTGTGCTGGTGACAGAAGGGCAATATGCCCGAAGTCCTTGAGCTGTTGGGACTTTTAAAACAAGATTTACGATGTCCTGTGTCCATCTTGCGCCTTTTAAGAGGACACTACAGGAACTCAGAACTGGGGGGGGTGAGTTGTGGTCGAGCAGGTGATGGTAGGGGAGGATGGATTTCCCTTGGGTTCATCTGCATCTTTTCCAGAGAAATAATCTGTTTGTAGGTGGCACATAGTCCTGAGATGCCCATGAATGGAGCTAAATGTGGCGTGTCTGTGTCTAATTCCTTGCTGACAAACCCGCCTGGATTCATTAAAACCCAAAGAAAATGCCCTCTGTGTGGTGGTGTGAGCACTGGATGGACGTTTACTTCTGGAGGTGTTTGGGCAGAACCCACCCTGTCTGAAATTCATTCAGTGGAACAAGTGTTTCATGGCCAGAAAAATATAACTGAGGGGGGAAAATATTCAGAAATTAACTTACTTCTAAAATTTTTCTTCAAAATTTGGTTCTGTGTGTCAAAGTAACTTTTTGATGACATGTTTTGATGTAAGATAACTAAACCATCATCCCAGAGTTCATAGAATCATCATAGGAGGGTTTGGATTGGTTCAGTGTTACAAGGGGCTGCTCAGGGAGGTGGTGGAGTCCCCATCCCTGGAGGAGACAAGGTGGGGATCAGTCACAAGTTGGATTGGGTAATCCTGGAGATGTTTTCCAAACTCAGTGATTCAATGAATCCATGATTCTATACACAGCAGTTATGTTGAATTCTCGTGGAAGACACAGGTAGTGGTTTATCAGGGAAACTGATTAAAACTTAGTTCAGTAATTTATTTTGTTGCACTTTAGAACAACCTGGTCTTTTCCAGCCTCGATGATTCTGTGGTAGTACTGAAGTCAAAAAGACACAGAAATCCTAATTATAGAAGCAACAGCTTTTAAACTTCCCTCTCTTCCTTTGTTGAATAAATCAGGCTTGAAGGAATAAGCCCATAATCCAAGCAGCAAACCAGTGCAGAAAATAACTCGGAGCTCTGCAGAATGGCACTGAAAGCACTTGGTGGTGGCAGCCGCGGGGTCAGGGGACATTGCATACATCAAACCTCAGACAGTGTCTGCAGGCACAGGAGTGCAGCACCTAAAAACAGAAATGCCAGGCGGGTCGTGCTGGCACTCACACTTCGGGGTTATAAATCACGGCTTCAGTGAAAAGGTGACAGACAGCACTGAATGAGATCTTGCTGTAGATGGGAATTGAGGAATTTCATTTCATCTGTTGTTAAAAACCTGTAATCCGTAGTTCTGGTGAGAAAACCACACTTTTGAACAGTTTAGGAATTGTATATTGGTGCTGTAAAGGGAATTTTAAGAGATAACAAAGCTGAGGAGGGGCTCTGAAGGGGCTTGGGACAGTCTGGCTGGTCAGTTCTGCACATTTCCAAAGCTGGATCCAGAAGGATCACATTCCAGGTTTTTTATTAGCTTTGGAGAGACTGAGCACCTTTAAGAATGGAGATTTTTGCCTGGCAGCATTTATACCAGAACCTTTTAAAATAATTCCCTTTAATGATGAAATAATGGTAATTACAGGAGCTGGAGAGAAGAAAATGTGAAGTTAAGCCAATGCTTCACAAACTCCAGACTTGTACCAGAGATTGCATCATGTACTCTAAAACCAAAAAAATTATAAAATCATGGAATCCTTTAGGTTGGAAAAGCCCTCTGAGGTCAAGTTCAACCATTCCCCCAGCACTGCCAGGCCACCACAAAACCACATCCCCAAGTGCCACATCCACACGTCCTTTAAATCCTTCCAGGGATGTTGGCCAAGAAAAAATTTTAGAGGAAAAGAATATTTAAAAGCTTTGAGTAGAAATGGAGATTTGTGTTTTTAAGGGGACGTGAAGTTTGATCTTCATGTGGCAAAATGGAATTTTAACCTGGATAACTATATTTTCCAAACTCAGACATAGAAAAAAAGCCTTAACCACAAAGGAGACAATTTAGGTCACCTTCTTTTTGGTCCTGCAAACATTGAGACAAACCCATTAAGATGGCAAATGGTCCTGAGTGTTGTAGGCTGGCTATGTGAAATGTGTATTTAGAGAATACCTTTCGAATAGATTAACAAGGATGATTTATAACTACTCAGCAGCTGAACTAAAATGGAATTTTATTTTCTTTTCCTTTTAAAAATAGAGCTGCAGCAAGACTTACTGGGAGCTCCAAAAAAAGATGTAATCCTTTGAAATTCCTATATAAAGCCCCAGTTCCCCTGGATGTTTCTCTACCTTTAATAGAGACTTTAGACACTTCTCCCTTACCTTGAGATAAATTGTATGTATTGAAGTAAAAAGAATGTAACAGCACAAAGTGGAATCTAAGAACAGGTAGATAACTATTTTTGCTGACTTTTTAGATAACTTTTAGTGGCTTGGTGCGTTTCTCCTAGGTTATGATGAAGTGTATTCCTTTTTTAGGTCGTTTCACTGTAGCACAGATAAAAAAAAATATGTATATTCCCATTCCAAGTCTCAGTTCAGCTGGAAATGTGTGAAAGGCACAACAGTGAGGTTGTTGGGGGTTTGAGGAGCACAAGTGGATTTTGGGGGGATTAAGGTGCCTGCAGGTGAACTGCAAGGGTGTTTCTGCATGGCCAGGCTGAGCTCCTGGAGAAACCATGGCCACAGACACCCAGGATCTCATTCCAACTCCTTGGAAAAGAGCCTTCTAAGTATTCCAGCTCTGTTTTACAGCAACTTGGTTGTGTCTCTTGTTCTTCCACATTGGTCCTTCGGGGTCAGATGGTTATTCTCAGTTCTGGGGTACAGATTGTGGTAGTAAGTCATAAAAAGCTCAGGCAAAGGTGATGTAGTGTCACTGCACAGGGTCTGGGATGCTCTTGTGTGCTCATGTTGAGTCTGTGCCCACAGACCAAGAAGCCAATGGCATCTTGGGTGGCATTTAATAGATTTTGTTGTTGTTGTGACATTGCTGTCAAACTTGTTTGTTTATCAAACACGCCTAAGGCAGGGGAGCTGGAAACTCTTGATGTGCAAAGGTCTCCAAGGAACAGATTTTTCCAGGAAACGGGGGGTGGTGGGCTTGCTGGGCTCTCTGACAACATCAGATCTCGAGGTGTGATCTCAGCCATCTATATTTCTGTAGAGGTGGCCGAGGTGAAGGAATTAGCTCAGGAATATCCGCAACGGCTCATCAGGGATCTAAAGACCTTTGAGTTGAAAGATTTTTCAGTTCATTAAGAAATCAAAGTAAGTAAAAGTTAACTACTAAATAATCACTTCCTTCTGAAGACAATTTGCCCTCAAATTGAGAAGGAAGGACTCTTGGAACTCCTCTAAAAGCACCTTTGAGGGATGTTTTTCCTCCCACGGTGAACAGCTCATGTTCACTTTTAGCCTGTGACGTTTCCACCCCGTAACATCAGCTGGGTGCCCTGCATAGTCTTGCCAATCACATTCCCACTTGATCCATGGGGATAAATTAGGAAACTGCTCTTTTCCCTGTGCTGTGCTTAATGTGGGAGGGAGACAAGGGAATTCAAAGGGATAAAATGGCTCCTCTGGCTCCAATTCCTTTGAAATTCCAGCTTATTCTCTGCAGTGGAAGACTTTGGGTGGTCTGTTTGAAGGAGGATCAAGGGTGGTCTGTTTGAAGGAGGATCAAAGGTGCTCTGTTCTCCAGCATGACAAAAAGAGACAATTTAGGGTCGTGTATTTTTGTAGCCCATGATAGATTTGGTAGTGAGTTGCGGATGAAGTTTGACTTTGGTGTTTTCTCTTTAAGGTGTGGTAATTTTGGTGATTGTCCAAATTTTTTGTAAACTATCAGGACTTGAATGTCTTGGAGGAAATTTGATTTCTTAGATACCTACAGTTGTGTTTCTCTCCTGAGTAACTGAGCTGTTACTTCATGAACAAAATTCAGTGTAGGATGAAACAAGTGCCACTGTTTAATGGCACGAAATAAACTCAACTATGGCTCAAGAATTTCTTTCCATATTCATATATTCTGCACCCTCACTTCTTTCTGCCCCAGAAACCCAACCCAAAAATCTGTATTTTAAACATAGTAATAAAACTTTGTATAAAGCTAAATGTATGTAAGATAATCTGTCATACGTGATTATTTAATTGCTCTGATAAAGCTGTGGAATAGAGTATAAAGATTACTGGAAAAGTGGATGCAACTTTGCCTTTTATTTACACCAGTTTCTGTGCCCCTGAAAATGTCTTTTTTGAGCTTGGTTTTAACCTTCTAAACCTTAAAGTTTGATCTATACCACTCTGGGGTGTTAGTCAATATATATAAATAATAAATGTAATATATATTTTATTTATTAAACCTTCTTTGGGGTGGAAGTGTGGGGAGGAGCCCCCAGAGATTTAGTTGCTACCCCTTCATTAATTATTGCCACTTCTCTTGATATAATATTGGAATTTCTTTCTCAACCTGACTGCATTTTCTCTTCAATTCCAGGCATTTTTTTTTTTACTTAATAAACTTGATTAGTGAGTAGGATGTTTGACAGGCACAGAAGAAGCTGGATAAGAGAATGGACTGAAAGAAACAAAATCATTTTGTGATGCTTTTAAGCCCTTCCCGTGTTTTGAATCCTGGAGGTGCCTCCTTGGGCCAGTCTGGAGATGCCACTGAAAGATTTGTTGGGCCCACCAGGGTCAGTGGTCACTGATTTGACACCAGAGAAACTGTTAATCTGTTTACCTGTCTTGTGTACATATAGCTTTTATGAGCTTAGAGATTCAACTAGAGCAAAGGCTTCAGTATAAGGCTTAAAAATGATTTTGCTAACACCTTCATGGGCATTAAAATAAGAGTATTTGAGTCCAGTCCTATCTATAGACAAGTTATTAATAGGTTCCAGCATGAAAATAATTTGTCACTATTATTAATTATTAAATCATTATAAAACTTCCCAGTTAAATCCAAGTTCTAACCTTTCACTTGAAAACAGAGAGGGGTGAATTATTATTTTAGGTTTCATCTGGGTCATTTTCAGCCATGAATAAAACATTTGCCTTGCACAAATCATTCATCTCCACAAAACCTTATTGAAGGGTTGAAGAAATGACCAGCAAAGGTGAAGATGCTTGTGCAGATTTCTTGGTGATGGAAAGGCTTTTTAGAAACAAGGGTAGAAAGCAAAATGTGAGAAGAAATGCAACTGTAGGGGAAGAAAATAGAGTGCTTGACTCAAATGGCAAAAAATTAGTCAGGTTCTGAAGGCTTATTTTCAGCAAAATATGTTCTCTTGGATATTAAGAGTGTCCTCATGAGGAATTCCTGCTGTGTGCAGCATCAGTCACAGGCCAATCTTCTTGTTGCATTGAAATGGCTCTGGGAAAAGGTGATTTAAAGCCTGCAGTGATTGTTACTCTATCACATGTGAGGGAGCAGCGAAATGGGTAAAGCTTTACTGTCTATACCTCACCTGCAAATTGGCATGACATTAAATCATGTCCCTCGGTCATAAATCAGAGCTGGGCAGACCCAAGATGAAGGTGCTGTGTCCTGTTACTGGGCTTGCTTTGTGGCCGTGCTCATCCCACCTTCTCAGCTAATGCTGCCTAAAATTCACCTGGGGATGCTGGGAAAGGAAATCCTCAAAGCATCAGTGCCATTAACAGTTCATACGTAGGAACAGTATTTTGGGGGAACTACTTCAAATGCTTGTCAAAGGGCAATGGCTGGACAGAAGGCATGGAGGAATAATTCCTAATTAGAAAATCTAAATACTGTCTCTGGACATTCAGGTTATTTGTTCTGATGGGCATTTTGGGGGATGAATAAATCAGAAAGTTAAATTTGTAATGTGACATAAAAAACCCCTCCTTGTATTGCATCAAACAATAGTAATGTTTTGAGGGTTTGCTGCTGGCTCAGATAAAATTAGTGAGAATATACTTTGGTCACCCAATTATGAAGTTTTAAGAAGAAGAAAATCTATCACAGAAGGGTTTGGGTTGGGAGGGACCTCAAAACTTATCCAGTTCCACCCCTGCCATGGGCAGGGACATCTTCCACCAGCCCAGGTTGCTCCAAGCCCTGTCCAACCTGGCCTGGGGCACTTCCAGGGATCCAGGGGCAGCCACAGCTTCTCTGCCCAACGTCTGCCAGGGCCTGCTCACCTTCACAGGGAGGAATTCCATCCCAATATCCCACCTGCCCCTGTCTTCTGGCAGTGGGAAGCCCATTCCCCTTGTCCTATCGCTCCATGCACTTTGGAAAAGCCAATTCCATCCTTTCCTGTAAGTCCCCTTTAGGTTGTTCTATTGTTTAGGCAAAACCAAAGAAAAATAAGTTCATGAAGGAAAATTTGATATGTTTCTTTTTGTGTTTTAGCTTCCTCAGATACCTCATTAAAATTAAGGAGTCTCCTCCTTAGATGTCTATGTTGTTGCTCTTGTGGTCACCTCGATGTCAGGAGGCAGCACAGTTTTGGTAGCACTAAAAGGAGGTATGGAATGTAAAAATGGGGTTCCACACTTGCCTGCAATAACAATTCTTAAGGTCCACAAAGAAACAATAAAAAAACCCAAACCACTCTGCTATTAATTTGAGTGATATTATTATTTCCATGTGTTTTATTTCATTTGGGCTTTAGAGGATTTAATTTACTGAGTCTCAACAGAAATGCTGATTGTACTGAAATTACCTTAAATCAGTCAGGAAAAATGGACTTTAGTGTCAAGCTCCTCCTGTTCCTTTTTTGTCTATGAAAGTTTTTCCTGCTTTTCAGCATGCTTTCTGTCCTTATAAAAATGTTGAATTTCTGGAGTTTTCAGAAAGTCTTAACCCAGCTGGGTTTGGTTTCTCACATTTGGCTACATTATGGTTTTAAAATTGGTATTTAAAGGTCTATAACATGAAGATTTGGGGCTAGGGAGACCTATATATGTGTTTTTGGAAGGTGCTAAAGTATCTCAGGGATTTCTGGTGTGTGAAAAGGATTTCAGTGATGCTCAGGTCTCTCACACTGTGGCTCTTGGATCCCCAGAATGGATGGATGGGTTGGTGCCAGCAGTGTGGTTGTCCTTCTGACACTTTCATGACCGGTGGATGTCTGCTGTTGGATTCAGCACCAAATGATCCAAGGCAGGGCATTATTTAGGAACTTGATTTCCAAAGGAGGAGTAAACTCCATGCGAATGAGCTGGATTTGGAACCAGCCACGGGCAGGAACCTCTGGTCTTGATTTTTCCTTGGTTTTTTTAGCTATTACTTCAGAAATTTCAGTATTCCCAACAATCTGTGGTGGCTGTTTGTTTTCAACCGGTGCATTTTCGTTTGTATTGATGACTTTTCCTGCCAATATCCCTTGCTGGCAGATGTATGGGATACTGGGATCTGCTGGCCATCCTTAGGTATTTTGTGGTAACAGCGAAGTGTTTCGTGGCAGAACAGCTCAGCTGGCAAAAGAAATCACTCTTACAGCAGCCACCTGAAATCTTAACTCCAGCCCCTCATTCCAAACCCGTGTTTCTGACACTTCCATTATTCCTCCTGTCACCCAGTAGCTGTGGATAATTGCTGTGTGCTGATACAGGCGTTGCTCTGGAAAACCTGGGAAGCTGGAGTCCACAGCTGCCAATTAACACCACTTAGCAGCTGTTAAAAGGGATAATTGCCTGATGTTAGCATCACCTAGCGTTATTTTTAATGCTAATTACGCCCAATTTACTCTCCCTAAACTCTCCCAGCTCCAGGTATGTTTCCAAACGTGCTAGCAGCAATATTTGTATTCCTGCCAGCTGCCTCTGTGGAGATGGAGATGGAATTTGGAGGGTCCTATGGCTGTGCTGGGAAATCAGAGCTCAATATTCCTTGCTGGAGGATCATCCCAGTGCGTGACGTGGGTGCTTTGGGAGTGGGGATGTGGTGGTGTCCCCCTGTCTGCTCCCTGTGGGTGTCATTGCAGCATTGGGAGGGGGGAAGAAAATAACCCACAAAAAAACTCCGCAGCTCAGCAGACAGCTAAAGCTTTCCTTAAGATGTTTTCCCAAAGAAATTTTGCAACGGGATATTTATCATCCTTTTTAAGGAACTTCATCCTGCAAGTCCATAGTCCTGTTCATTCAAACCTTCTTGACTTCACTGAGTTCCCAGCATGGAGAATTTATAAGAGCACATCTATAATTTTTCTTTAAAATCCAGCCTCTTGATGGTTTCTGTGAATTCCAGGAGGTGTTGTTTTAAAGCAGTGTTTTAGGTTTATTTTCTCCATAATCTCCTGCTAACAGCAGTCTAAACTTTCCCAATTTATATAAATTTCTCGTTCTCCAGCTTCTGTACAGTTTTACATACTGAATGAAGCAGCATAAATTACCCAGTTAGGAAAGGTCTTATTGAATGTTAACATTTTACATTCAGCATCAAATTGAAATAATTGCCTGAAAGGCAAAAGCCTGAAACAAATGATGGCCACGGAAAATAGGTATCAGAGTTTCAAATCAAACTAGATAGACAGTCCTTCAGAAGCTGTGGTGGATGAATGGCTGCTTGGGTTGGCAAGCGGGGATTTATTAGCTTGTGTGGAGGGTGATGAAAGTTATCTGTGAAAATAATTGTCTCATTTTGGGAAAATAAGGCAGTCCATTAAAACTGCTGCATGCAATGATCACAGGAATAAGAATTTGGCTGTTAAATTCCTCTGATTTTTTTTTAGCACTCCCAAACCCAGTCCAAATTCCAGGCAAGGGGGGTAATTCAGGTCATCCATAGTACTTTCTTTGCGCATCTATGGGAACATACTCATAGATATTGTGAACCCCCCTGTGCCATCAGCTTTGGGCCACTGGAAGCCTCTCCAGAGATTCCAAGAGCAGGCAGGGAGAGATCAGGTGTTGGCATGGAGTGTTTACAATTGATTTTTGGGGTGAAATCACATGGAAAAGGGAGTTTGCCTTCCCAAAAAAGTGCCTAACCAGAACACAGCCCTTCACCAGCTCCGTGTCCAGCGCAGAAGGAATTGTGTGTGTTGAGGCAGGGAAACAGTGCTGGGGTCACTAGCTGGGACACAGGGAAATCATGTTTTCCTTTGTGCTTTTAGAGACAGACAAAGAACACAGATGTGAATAAAATAGATGTGCTTTGGTTTTGGGGCAGAAATAGGTGAAACCAAGCATTGCTCACTAAGGTGGAAAATGGGGTGGAAACGCTTCATTGGCATTCATGTATTTTCTGTAGGTTTGACAGAGACAGGAAAACACTTTTTACCTGTTCAATCATTCTCTTGCATACTTAGATCAATCATCTAAATATGCAATTAACCAGGTATACAATTAATCAAAACATTGGGAGATGAATGGAATATCATTATTTAATTTCATTAATAAGTTAGTGCCTTGACAGAGTCTTTTCTTGGAAGATTTTTTCAATACCTGCTTCAGAATTGGTTTCAAAATGAGGAATGATGTTCCACATGGAGTCATTTCCAAAGATGCTGCAGTTTTTAAGTGTGGGAAAGCTGAAGCCTTTTGGTGTTGCACCTCCTGCAGCAATAAAGGAAAAAAAACCTGTAGAACAGACTCCTAGATATTCTAGTAAAGAAAAATGCACAGGGGAAAAGTGCGAGTGAGAACAGAGTAGGTGAAGGGCAAAATGTTGCTCACTCTTCTACATATTATTGCACTTAATAAAATTTTCTCATAATGAGCCCAGGCAGGTCAGGAAGTCTCAGTGCTTTGCATTTTGGAAATGCAGATGTGCAAACCTTCCCAACCCTGATTTATGAATCTTTGTGCCTTTTCTTTCTGACCAAATAAGAGAGTTTTGGTTCCTCCTCCCACCTCCATTCCAGTTTTCAGACTCTGCTGTGGTTGGACAAGTGATCTTTGTCATTCTTGGTGCCAGGGAGAAAATCTGTGGGGAAAAATGAACATTGAATGAAGTATGGCCTTGGTAGATACCATTTTCAAAAGGAAAATATCCTGCACTTTGATGGCTCCTGAAGATTCTTTGTCATCCTTGAAGCATCACTTTCAATATATGGGAATAGTGGATTTTGATGGTTTTGTTTTCAGGGCTCAGTCTTAGCTTAAGCTTTGCCTTCTCCTCCTCTGCTTACTGAGTGCTGGTGGGATTTCCCAGGACCTCCTGTTCATGAGATGCAGTGCAAATCTGAATCTTTCCTCAAAAATAAGATTGAGCTCTGCCTTACCCTTTTTTTCCCCTCCTTCTGGTGGATTTGCAGGTGAGCATATTTCTTGCCCAGCTAAAGCTAGTATGGAAATTGGAACATTTTTATTTTTAGAGGAAATCCAAATGAACTCCACTGTAATGCCTGCTCATATCTCTAATGTAAAACATGAATTGGCATGGAATTGATTTTACTTTTGCAGTAAACAGCCCCATAAAATATATATAAAATTGAGAAAGGTAGAGTGTGAAAATACCCATGTTGGTCTGAGATAAACATACATAATTCATAAAAAAAATCTTCCCAAACTTGAACAAAACCCTCTCACACGGGGGGCAATTCTGCAGGTGAAGAGGACTAACCAAAGCAAACTTTGGGGTAGTAAGGTTGCAGTTGTGTGATACTTTCAGAAAATGGTGTTTTTGAAAATGACTTGTGACTGGGTAAAAGTTTCTTAGGGAATGAGGCTTGTTTTTCAAACAAAAATACCCTAGAAGATGAAAATTTACTGTCCTGCTCGTGCCAGCACCAGCTTTTCTTGTGTTACTTAATCAAAAGGTGACACCTCTGGTTGTTACACAGCACGGAAAACTCCGCCTGAACTGAGCTCAGCATTAAAAAATGCAGCTCTTTGAAAGGTCCTGCTCTACTCCAAAGCCCCTGCCTGCTTCCCAAAATGCCTCTGGCAACTCCATTTGTCACCGGAGCAAATGGGCAGAGTGGTGAAGTCCCTGCCAGGAGCGGAGGGAAGGAACAGGATGATGGATGGTGGGTGCCCTCAGCTCAGCAAGTGCCCAGCTCCTGCCACGTGCTCAGGGCTTGTCACACTGGTGCCTGCAGCTCCTTGGAGCCACATTCCAGGGAAAACCTGCAGATATTCCATGCTGAGATCATGAGCGAAGTTAAGTGAAGGCAAATCTTTCCTGTAAGGAAATCGGCTCAGTGTGGCAACTGCTGATGTTGGATCTTTTCCCCATGTGAGTTCCTTTGGGCAAAAGAGGGACGTCACAGGCACTGTGTGGGACCTGACTGGTGTTACCTCTCACTTTCTTCAGGCTGTGGAGTCCTGTTCCCTCCCCGAAGTGTCACTGTGGGAGAAGGTCACCTGCTGGAGGCAGGGACACTTCTCAATCTCACTTTAATATAAGCAAATATAATATCCCCAAGTCATTTAATAAGGTCACAATAATAAGTTACGTGACAACAAGATTGTTTCCAACACACAAAAAGCTGTTTGAAGCAAATACTGACTGGAATCTTCATAGAATATGCTGAGTTGGAAGGGACCCATGAGGATCTTGGAGTCCAACTCATGGCCCTGCACAGGACAGCCCAAAAATGACACCTTGTGCCCAAGACCATTGTCCAAATACACCTTCATGGGTTTAAACCAGGTCCTAAGGTCTTAGATTTTGCTTTTCCCCTCCAAATGTATTGGAGAGAGGTGTTGGCACTGCAGGAGAACACAGGGTACCACTGTGTTTCCTTAAGCTCTTTTCCAGAGCTGCACTTCCCACCATGAGTAGGAACCCAGTTCCTTGCTGTACTGGGTGGGAAAGAAATTGGTTTTGTCTGGGTTTCTCCAAACTCATTTCCCAAGCTGAGTTCAATGGTCAAATGCACACTGGAGCTGGGAAAGGGCGAGAAGCAGCATGGAGGGGAGCACCTGGCAGCCTGTGAGCTCTCCTCTGCTTCAGCCAAGAAGGTCAAAATTAATTGTGTTACTCTTTAATATGAGCTCAGAGCAACCAAAGAGATAAAATGTGGTATAACAGACCAGAGCAGGGAGCTCACCAAATTCTGGGCTGTAGCACAGCACAGGAAGACACAAACCATGCGAAGCATCAGGCTGACACGTGATGCTCTTCAGGATATTTGCGTGTGGTCTTCTACCCTTGAAATTCCAAGGGATGGAGAAGGAAGTCCAGTTCAAAGCCACAAAATCCAGAGAGGTGGCCTGTGTGTTCTTCTGATGGCTGGTGGTGCCGTGTTTTTTTGGAATTGCTTAAAATAGGGGAGCTGATGAAAGTGATTTCTTTCAGAGACTGGAAATGCTGTAAAGCCACAGCGTTTTGATTCTTTGCCAAAGAGCAGCAGCAAGTATGAGTGTTATTGGTAAAAATAACAGGAGAAAATGATGTTTGAGGTTGTGGCCTCATCTGTACACCAATGTATCAAACAAGGTATTTTCCTTTGGGTGGAAAAACCCTCTTTTCAGTGGAGTGGGAGAAAACCTTCAGAAGCTGTGCCTGACACAGCCTTCATTAAATGCTGTCTGTAGACTGATAACCTCAGGGATGCAACCTGTGTTTTATTTCTGATAAAGCTCAAATATGAATATTAAACATAGTCTATACTCTGCCCTTTGCCTTGACAGATGTCTTGTCTGGGATTAAATTAATTACTAAATGTCTTTCCTGTCTGACAGTTGGGAATTTCAGGCTTCAGAGGTAAATAGGTTTTGAAGCAATCCAGTAATAGGCTTTACAAGGCTGAGAGGCAACAGAGCTGAAAAGTGAAAAAATCAAGAAGCTGGACCATTAATACCTTCTTGAAAAGTTAATCAGTTCATGACAAGAGCCTGGAATCCAAAAAGTGGCTGTGCAGGGGGCTGTGTCACATCCAAATTTTGCACCATGTGCTGGGGTATGGGATATTTAGAGTTCTGTGCTGTGTGTTAAATGTTTGGGGTTAAGGACCTTTGTAGTGAAGATGTGATGTGATCTTAGCAGGTTTTCCTGAATTACTTGAAGGGGTAAATGTCCTTCAAAGTAAGTTGTCACTGCCTGGCAGATGCTGTCTTGTATGCCCTGAACTTAGGGGTTTGTCCTGGGTTTTGTTTTGGTGCCGAGATGATCAAGGCCTGATGGAGTCACTGACTCCAAACACCCAGGAGAGGATAATGCCAAAGGACTATCAGTGAAGGCTGAGGTTGGCTCTTCCAAGCCTTGTCCAGGAAGGTAACAGTGTTGGTTGGTGACAGTGGCTCCAGTGGTGGCAAGAGGAAAAGCAGAATATGAGATCTCTGGTGGCTTTGGGGACCAGGGAAGAGGCCGCAGGAGTTCGGGATTTTACACCCCACTTTCCACTGTTTTTTCCCTGCATACGCTCCCTGACTTCTCCATGAGCCTGATACCCTCCTCTGTCATCTCTGATTGAAAGGCTTCCCTTGGCCACGTGAAGTGTGCAAGTTGTGCTTGTCACGCTGGTGCTTTACAAAGAGGGGAAACAAATGACTGGTAGAGACCAGACAGCAGCCACAGAGGTGGGGGAACATCTGTTTGCCTCGTGGCAGGAGCAGCTGCATCCCCAGCACCAGAGGATGGCTCCTGTAAAGCTCCTTCTGTCTGGTGTGTGTGTGGTGGCTTCAGATGGCCATGCTGAGAGCAGGACGTGGAGCCTCCCTTAATTAAACACTTGGAAATGAAGGAAGGGGAAATTGATATCCATTTCTACACAAATAGGTTGTTGAGGCAACTGAGAGTGGCTTCCTGAGAGAGGAAATGCCCCTTCCTGGTGATGTTCTTCTCTTCAGCATTTTCTATTCACTAATTTGGAATCCCCTACTCGGCCTATGGCTTTTATGGTATTTATTTGTAGGATCACAGTCACAGGATAGCTGAGGTTGGAGAAGACCTCCAAGACCAACAAGTCCAACCTTTGACAAGTCACCACCTTGTCCCCCAGCCCAGAGCACTGAATGCCATGTCTAGTCATTCCCTGAACATCTCCAGGGCTGGGATCTCCACCACCTTCATGGACCGCCCATTCCAATGTTTAACAGCCCTTTCCATTAGCAAATTCTTCCTGATGTTCCTCCTAAATGTCCCCTGGTGCAGCTTGAGGCTGTGTCCTCTTGTCCTGTCCTTGGCTGCCTGGGAGAAGAGGCCATCCCTGCAGAGAAGAGGTAACCTGGATATAAATAGACATCTGGAATCACTTGGATTGTCCAAAATACACTGGGCTGGTGTGTCTACCAGCCCTTCCAGGATTGCTGCTGCCTCCTGGAGTGGGACCTTGTACCCTGCTGAAGTCAGGATGGAACTGGGCATATGTGCATAGGCAATGGATAAACTCCTTCCTAGATCTCCTTTCTAGCTCTGGTGCTGCCTGGGAACAAACCCAGCTCTTAAGGGTTTCACTTTATATTTTGCCACTTGTCTCACACTGTTCTTAACATCCTTTGGATGGTGGATGCAGCTTTTCAAGGAGGTGAGAAGTTTCAGTGGAACAGATCTATGAGCGTGTGATGGCACAGCCTGTGTGCTGATCCTGCTCAGTTCACACTGAACAAACATCATTAAAACTTTTTTAGGAGCACTTGGTTGAGAAGTTCTTTTTGCACAGATCAACCTTCCCTGCCTTGGTTATGCACCTGAGTAATTTGTACAGTTATTTGTATTATCTTCCTCAGTATTTTTGTCACTTCACTGATATCCCTTTTTATATTATTCCATCATTTTCATGCATTCACCATCTGCACCAAGGATCACATCCTTCTGGAAAGAAATGTGATGTGCAACAAATACTCTTATTAGCTTGGACTGGAGTTTCAAAGGGAGCTGGATGTGATCTGACGATCCTTTTATGATCAAGAGCTTGACTTGGACGGGCACATATTTCCTGAAAAGTATGAAGTGGATCATGTACCATGGCATGGACACTCTCCCTGTCCTACCTGTCTCCTGATGGGAGAGGTGGGACCTGTTTGTTGGCAGTGTGATGACAGCTGGGCATAAGCTGAAACCTCTGCCTTGGTTCCTTGCCCAAACATAAAACCCCCCAAAGTTTATCTTAAGAAAAGCAGATAAACAGATGTAGAACTTTCACAGGTGTCTTTAAAGTGTAAGGAAACTTTAGCAAGTGTTCAATGAAAAAGTGGCAAACAGCTGTTGTACTGATGCAGGTAACTCATGCAGATAAATAATTCCCCTGTCCATAAATTAATAAGTGTTGTTCCCTCTCCATTTCAAGCTTTGATTGGATGGCTGAGACATAAATCAAAACCAGTTTATACCATTGTCAATTATTTTAATAGACCTTTGTCTTTTGCCTCTTCACAGATCAGTAGCAATTTATCATCCACTTAATTGCATAAAAATGCTCTGAGTGTTGAGTTCACCAGGGAAGTGGCTCCTTCCCTTTGATCCTGAGGATATGAGCTGAGGGGCGAATTTCCACTGCCTTTTCCTGCCCCAGAGCCAGCCCATACCTAATGACTCACTTGCCTTAAATGAACACTGCTTAAACAAAAGAGGAATTCAGTCAGAAGGGCCATGTAAGGATGATGCACGGTCCAAATTAAAAACTGTCTTGTCATTTTGTGGTGATATCAAACCAAAATGCACTCGTATCTTTTTGGCTTGAAACGCTTTCCTTGTGAATAATTCCATCCTTGCAGCTTTGCACTTGTTTCACTCTGCAGTTTCCAGGGCAGATGTCCCTGGAGGAAAAGCTGCTGCCGAGCTCCGTGCCCTGGGATTTTTCTAATTAAAGGTTACCAAATGCTTGTTAGAAAGCTCACAGGCAAGTGACAAAAAACAAGGAAACAGCGAAACAGCTTTTCTGGGGAGAATAATAGGGATGTGAGAAGCGGGATGAGACTCTTTAGGGACAACGGAGGACTTGGTGATCCCACTGCAGGTACCAGTTTGAGGTCACACCTGGAAGCTGAGGGACTGAGGGAAGCAATGGGAGATCTAATGAACTGGGAGGCTGGTGGTGTCTATATAAACATCTGGATGCTCCCTCCCACTGCCCAAGGGTGTTGTGAGCTCTGGGAGTGCTTCCTCCATGGATACAAACCACAGCTGTCCTGGAGCAGCCACCTCCCTTCTCCAAGCCTCCTCAGGCACATTTAGGGCAAGTATTTGCCTTCTAGCACTGTTTCTGCATATCTCAATTTACTGTATGCTCACTGAGAAGGAAAGGATATTATGGCAGCACAAACATTCCTGAAAAGCCTTTTTGTCCTTTCCAAATGCTCCTGCTGGGATTCCTGTGCTGTGACACGTCCCTGCTACAGGGCATTTGATGTGTTCTGAGCCTCGTCTCTTTGCATAATATTGTATAAATGCCTGGATTCTGGTAGCCTTTTCCATACTCTGATTTTCCAAGGCGATCCAGCCTAACAGCAGCCTGTGTGCAAGCACTAGTGCAACTGCTGGAGGAGTTTTCTCATTTAACTCAAGCTGGAACTGCAAAGAGTGGCCATGTGCCAGCTCATAAACACAGGAGGTATCAGCCAAACAAAAACCCTCCCCGAGGAAGCAGAGGATGTGTAACAACAGCTCCAGGCACATCCAGGTGGGAGAGCAGGAGATCTGGAAAGATGGACAGCAGCTGAGCACCTCCCACCACTGGATCTTGCAGGTGGTGTGTAATGGCAGTGAATTCTTCCCATCAGGCTGATCTACTGGAATTTAAGATGGGAAATGACTCCTTGGAGAAATAGGAAAGGAGATACAGATGCAAAGTGCATTAATGTGTACAAATTAAAGTCAGTCCAGTGCGATATTAACCTGCCAGCATGTACTAATTCTATAGTTTATGTTACAGGGAATATAAATGAGGAAAACCACCTGGATTTAACTTTTTCACTGTCAGTTTATGCATAGCAGACAGGTTGGCAAGGTTTGCTTCTGCCTCTAGGTTAGTATTAAAAAAGAGAGTGTCTGGGGCAGGGAAGGGTCTGGAGCAGCTGGGGGGGCTCAGCCTGGAGAAAAGGAGGCTCAGGGGGGACCTTCTACCTCTGCAAGTCCCTGCCAGGAGGGGTTGGGCTCTGCTCACAGGGAACAGGGACAGGAGGAGAGGGAAACAGCCTCGGGCTGGGCCAGGGCAGGGGCAGGTTGATCAACAGGAAGAATTCCTTCCCTAAAAGGGTGGTTCAGCACTGAATGGGCTTCCCAGGGCTGTGGTGGAGTCCCCACTCCTGGAAGTCTTCATAAAACCAGTAGATGTGGCACTTCATGACATGGTTTAGTGGGCAGGGTGGTGTTTGGTCAAAAGTTGGACTTGTGATGATCTTGGAGGTGTTTTCCAGCTTTAGTGGTTCTGTGACCCTGTGCTGTCTGTCAATGAGGACCCTCCAGACAGACCATGGGCTTTGTTGCCTCGTTACAATCCACTTAAAGTTCTGTTCAAAGGGAATATTTACTTGAGGAACAGACACTTCATCCTTTCTTTCCACAATGATAGAAACTATGTGCATATCTGATGAAATATGAAAGGTCCTATCTCTTATTCATGGCTGCTGAAAGTTACTCAGCAGCCGTCTTCAAATACACCTCTGCAAGAGCCCAACTCGACAATTTATGTGACAAGTGATGACATGCAAACATCTCTGAAAGTTAAGTATTTGTGTTAATAATTAAAGAGAGACATTTGAAGTGACAGACTGAATGAACACTCTCTGGAAAGCCACCAGACTTCTGCTGATGGGAAGGAGACCTACAGAAGCTCTGTGAAATATTTAGCTGGAGAAGTTATAATTTAGTTCCTGTGTACTGCCTCTTTAAATATATTGGGCTCTGATGCCTGATGAAAGCTGATGCTGATTCTTCAAGCAAGCCTATGGCCTGTTGTAGAAGGCATTGTCTGTAGACATTTGCTTCCATTCCATGGTTTTCCTAATGATTTTCCACTGCTGGAATGAGCTGAAGGGGTTCTGCTGACAGGAGGATGTATGGGAAGGATATTAGTAGAAAATCACCATAAAGCACAGACCATCTTGTGTGTTGGGTTTACTTTGGGTTTAGGGGGTGAAGCAGCTGCTTGTGCTGCTTGTCACCCACTGTTGTGGGGACAGGAGGCTTCTTGAGAGACCCTGGGTACAAAGGGACCTTACAAATCATCCAGTGCCATCCCTGCCATGGGCAGGGACACCTTCCACCAGCCCAGGTTGCTCCAAGCCCCATCCAACCTGGCCTTGGACACTCCCAGGGCTGGGGCAGCTACAGCTTCTCTGGGCACCCTGTGCCAGGGCCTGCCCACCCTCCCAGGGAAGGATTTCTTTCCAATTTTAATTGAAATCTCTCCTAATTCAGCTAAAAATGTTCCCTCTTGTCCCGTCAGAATTTCCCTCTGTAAAAGTCTCTTCTTTTTTATACCCCCTTTCAGGTACTGGAGTGCCACAATAAGGTTTTCCCAGAGCTTTCTCCAGGCTAGACAATCCCAGCTCTCCCAGCCTGTCTCCACAGGAGAGATGCTCCAGACTCTGGAAGGTCTCTCAGAACTCCCATTATTGTTACTCAGGGGGTTTTGTGCTGTAAATATAAATACTGCTGGTGTTTCAGCTCTGGTTCCAGCCTGTCCATCACCACGTGCCCTCCACAGGGGGAATCCTCATGGGAACACAGAACTGAACAAATCTCCCCGATTCTCCTCAAGTTTTAATGGACTTGTTTAACTGTAAAGGAAAAAGAATCTGCTCCAAAGTTTCTCTCAGCTGGCATTAAAATTCCTTAGAAATGACTGTGTGTGCTACTACACTGCTTAAGTTTCATCCCTTTTGTATTCCAGCAGGCTTAGCCACGCTACAATGTTCCCAGAAATAATAAAAAAATCAGAGTAGGGCAATCTTAGATGGCAGAAATTCAAACTCTTACGGCTCCTCTTTTTTCCAGCTCATTTGAAAGCCTCCTCTCTTACACGCTGACAGCCGCTCCCCAGCACGATCTGTGGCACTTTGATGTCACCCTGCCACACGGCAAAGGCAGAGTTATGTCTTGGAGGGAGGAAGAACGTTCACTGGACATGAGAACTCTTTCAGGTTTTGTAGGAATACAACAATCGTGGGAACATCCGAGGCTGCCACGGGGAATGTGATTTTCAAAGTGTTTTTTTTCTTTTTTTTTTTTTCCTGCTCCGGTGCTTTGAGTTTGTTCCCCTAATTTGATTTACGTGCTTGTCATAGCTGAGAGCTTTGATTCTCAACAATGGGCCCATCCCCTTGTAGAAATGTCAAGTAATTTTCTGCTTTAATTGAAAAATATCACTTCTTTTATCTGCTGCCTTGTGCTTAGTGATAAACATCGCTATCATCATCAAGACCACTTGCAAGGAAGGTGTGCATGTGACAATAATGTAAATTCTGTAGAATGTGGATGGAAAATGGATTGAAGGATGACAGTGTGCAAAATTTGCCTGAATATATTTTGGTTTTTCTATTTAGCCAGTAGTTTTCATTGCTTAATGAAAGCAATGAAGTGACTCTTTACCCTATTCCATATTAAAATTCACTGTCAGGTTTTTATCCTGAATATTAGAGCCAAATCAATATTTTTAATTGTCCAAGGAGCCAGTCTCCCATCTGTTTTATACATATATTTATATATAAACCAACCAATGGAAGTTACAGCAGTTGTGTGGCAATTCCCATAAAACCAACCTGATAATTTGACTTTCTGTGATAATCAGGCTTTTCCAAGGAACTAAAGCAGGTCCCTTCATATTTCCTTCTTGAACAAAAAAGTATATTTCTACTTTCTTAAATAGAATTGCTCTGTTTTATTTACTGCAATGCCCTTCTTTAGTCGTTGCCTCTCTTGAAGAAAGTGAACAAACCCAGTCGTTGGGTCTCCTGGGGATCCAGTGGTGATATTTTACTGTATGTTTATATGTAGAGGCAATAAAAGTGCATAAAACAGTGTGTTTGCAACTACCCTAGAAAGAACCATCAGAAAATATTGATAATTTTGGGAGCTGACTTAATGGTATTGATTTATAGATATCCAGAAAAAAAAATGACGGGGCTTGATGTAGAGATATTTGAATAGTAGGATCTCTTTTGGCTGCAGTACAAGGCAGGAGTGGAACAGAACCTGGTTCCTGTTGAACCACAGCAGTTTGAGCAAGGGGAAGAGATTCATTCTGGTCATAGAAATATTGTGATATTTTAAGGTTATCTTTTCCATTTATTTCAGTGAAAATAAGGTTTCCCAAAGGAGCCAGGCTGATACCCCAGAGAATGAAATACTGTGTTTTTTAGCCAGGAGCGCAGGCTGTGCCAGGAAAAACCTTCTTCCCACCAATTTTTCCCTTGGAAAGAGGAGATGCATTTGCTCTCTCAGCTCAGAGCTCTGGTTAAAGCTTTGCTCCCCAGCATTGTGAGAACTTGGACTCCTTTAGGAATTTTAGCGCCTGGGGAAGTCTCTGTGTATTTGGAATGTCACTGAAGTTGGAAGGGACTCCAGATTTCTTTGCCATGCTCCAACTAGACCTTAGTTTTAAAATTCCTGGGTGCTCTGCTAATGCCAGCTTTCAGCGGAGTCTCCCATGGGACATTCCCTTCTGTCTGAGGGGCTTTCTCAGGACAGCCCTAACCCCCCAAATCAGCCTTGGCACCAAACACAGTGAGAGATGAGAAGATTGAGCAGTTGCAGGGCTCACCCCTGGTATTTAGCAGCTCCACTGCTAAACAGCGACTTTTACCTTCCGTTAATTTTGTGTCTTTAACACTAATTGTTAAAATATGCCCTCCTTCTGTGACCAGGATGCTCCTAAAAGTCACAGAATCGTGGAATTCTTTGGGTTGGGTTGGAAGGGACCCTGAAGACCACCTCATTCCACCGTGTGCCATGGACAGGGACACCTCCCATAGACCGGGTTCCTCCAAGTCCCATCCCACGCAGTTTTCACCATAACCGGCATCAATCTCGATTATCCCACACCTACTGAGTTACTGAAACCCAAACAAGGGGATTAGTGTTTTCTTTCCTCCTGGAAAAATCTTTCCTGCAGCTTTGTTTTACTTTGTAAAAATGCTCCTCAGTGCTGCGTTGGGCTGCAATAAGGAATGAAGCTGCAATTGTGTGTGAGTAGCTGATATATCAATTTAAATATATTTGGCCATTAATTAAGCCTCCCTCTTTTTGCATGCAAATAGATTTCTCTCCAGGGAATTAATTACAGAACAAATTTCAAGCTAATCTATCTTTGCAGTCCAATATAACATTAAGCTATAAAACCCACTTTCGCAATGAAGCTTCTTGCCATTTAATGAATTGCTATCAAATGTTTCTAAACAATTTGGCACAACACAGTTAAACAAAAGCAAGAGTCAGAGTGGAAGTGACTCTTAAACACACCAGTGCAATGCAGGGGCACTGGGGGATATGATTGCACAAGGATTTGAGAGAACAGTTGATGGAGTCAGAGATGATCTCTTTTTGATTTTTTTAACTGGCTTATTGAAGTTTGGGGTTTATTTGGATTTTTTTTTTTTGTTATTGAATGTAAAACTTAAGTTTTCCATGGAAACAGATTAAGGCATAAGATTAGAAGTATTTTATTTATTTTATTCTGGCTTATCCATGTCTTAAAAAAACCTTAATCTCCCCATAATCTTTCTAATCAAACTGTGATTATTCCTGTCAAGACAAGAATATTCTTTCTCTTAGCAATATCTCATTTCCTCCAATGAAGACTAATATGTTCTGTATTTTTGATCCTACAAAGCCTTATCCATGTACTTATATTTAGTGATGTCAGTAATAGTCAGCCCTGGGGAGACTTCCCTACAATGAGTCATCCAACGTTCCTTAAAGACATGGAAAACTGGTTGGGTGTCCTTGACTGATGCCAAAAACTCCTAATTCTTGACAACAACCTCATTTATGCTCGGGGGGGGGGGGGGGGGGGGGACCGTGGTGGGTGT
>VWZF01004881.1:284960-417769 GCA_013396755.1 Sclerurus mexicanus | reverse complement strand
AAATCCATGTGCGTGTGTATTTTTTATTTATTTTGCAATACAAAGACAGTATCTAATAGTGGCTCAGACTGAAGGACTCGGTGGTGCCGTTCTCATGTTCTGCCTCTCCAAAATCCAAAGGATAGGGATGTGTTGGGGCTTTTATTCTGGAAAGATGACAGGATGTAACATGGAATACGACTGCAGTCTCGAGTTTTGGATGGATCCAGCTTCATTGGCAAACCTTCCTTCTTTCCCCATTTGATTTGCCTTTGCTCTGAGCATTCACCTTTAGGCAGCTCTATTAAGTGGAATCACTTTCCATTTGGTCCCTCTTTTTAACAGCTTTCTGTTTTCCTTGTGTTTTCCTCCCAGGAAAGGTTAAGTAGAGGTGATCTCAATCCCATTTCCCTTATTCCCCACTTCGCTGCGTTCCGGCATCTCTCTCCTCCAAGGGAGAATTTATCATTGCTGATCTCATTTGGTTCATGTAATAACCCAAAACCTGCTTTTACATTTTCTTCTCTTTAACTTTCCAAACTTCCACAAAGCCGTGTCCTCATTCACAGCCCTCATCACTTCCAGGACAGTTGTTTGCAAATGGATGGTTAAAACTGTTTTGCAGAACACATGTGTTTTTTTTTGGTGACAAGCTTCTTTTATGTGGCGTCTCATGGAGTTATTTCCATTCATCTTATTTATTAAATTTTATTTATTACTTGCATGGAGAAGGTTGTGTGGAGACCTCACAGCACCTGGAGAGGGACTGTTCCTCAGGAATTGTACAGATAGGACAAAGAGGAACAGATTCTAACTGAAAGAGGGGAAATTTAAGTTAGATCTGTGGAGGGAATCCTTCCCTGGGAGGGTGGGCAAGCCCTGGCACAGGTTTGCCCAGTGAAGCTGTGGCTGCCCCATCCGTAGAAGTGTCCAAAGCCAGGCTGGAGCAACCTGGGCTGGTGGAAGGTGACCCTGCCCATGGTGAGATGGTGGAACCAAACAGATGATGTTTAAGGTCCCTTCCACCCCAAACCATTCAGTGATTCCATGTTTAAAATAAACGTGCTAATAACAACTGCGTGGCAGTTTCCTTTAGCTGTGTTGGCTGCTGCTGAATTTAGGAAGCACAGAAAGGGATTGATTCAACAGCTAAAAAGTTTCAGAGTTGTTTCTTGTACCTTGAGGGTAGTTTTCTTTTTCTTAGCAGCTCAAAAGTAAAAGCACAGTAAAGATCCTGCACTTATTTCTACTGTGGGGCAAAACTACCTTGAGTGTCCTTCGTGGTAAAACTGAAGGGACCTTCACATGCTCTGCGTTCACCTTGGGACAATATTCTTGAAGCACCTGAAGGTAGAAGTGATAGAAAACAACACAACTAAAAATCTACACCTTCTTTAGCCTTGAAGACAGACAGGCTCATAGAGCAGCAGGAACTGCAGAGCTGTAATAAAACTGGAACTTTTATTAGTTATCGAGAGAAGTGAAGAGGCTGAGAGAGGACAGAGGCCTGGGGAGAGAAAAACAGCTTTTCTGTGGGATGTTTTGGTGTGTTATAACCCCAGGAAAATGGGGAGAGACACCTAAAATTGTGGTTGGAGTGGTAAACAGCAAATACTACTATTAAAAGTATGAATATGTATGAATGAATATATAGAGAGACAAATGCATGTATATGCACGTATTTGTTTGCCCCAAGGGCGTGTGAATGGAGATGAAAGTGCTTTGGAGCTGGTCCCTGAATGCAGAGGGAGGGAAAACACGGACAAAGAGAAGTGTAAATGGTGAGAGGACAGGACACGGACAACTGGTGACAAGCACAGAATCATGGAATTGTTTAGGTTGGGGAAGAACTCTGGGAATGAGTCCAGCCATGAACCCAACACTGCCAGGTCCTCTGCTAACCCCTGTCCCCAAGTGCCACATCTGCGTGGTCTTGAAGACTTCCAGGGATGGTGGTTCCACTAGGACAGCCTGTTCCCAGGCCTGACCACGCTTTCAGGGAAGAAATTTTCCTTAATATCCAATCAAACCTCTCCTGGCACAACCTGAGGCCATTTGCTCTTGTCCTACGGACCTCGCCTGCCTTGGTGACGGTCAAATGTGGTTTTCTTCAGTTTGCAAAGTTCATTTTCTTTTCTTCTTCTCTTTATTCCAAGGAAATGTTGGGCTGGTGTTGTGTGGGCTGCAGGAGGAAGGAACAAAGGGGGTTCTTGCTGGCAAACAGCTGGAGTGCTGTGAACAGCAGCCCAGCAGAGAGGAGAGGGATGGACTGATGTTCCTGGAGTAGCAGCAGGACGAGGATGTTCCTCAGCAATCAGAGCTGGGGCTCTGCACCCTGTGTGTGGGGAATAAACTGATCAGATTTATTGTGGTTTTTTCTTTTTATAAAGGATTTCCTGCTCAGAACATGAACTGGCAGATGTTGCATGCTGGAGGTGCGTGGTTTGAAAAGAAATTGTATTTGTGTTTTTAAACAGAATAACAAATATTTACACTTGTCGTAAATGTGAAAATTGCCTCCCAATGAGGAATCGGGGAGTCTGAATAAAACTAGAGTTTAAAGGGAAGTGAAACTTTAAGAAGGGCTTTTTAAAATGTTATATTACAGGAAAAAAATCTGAGAATATCTGGTGTGTGTGAGAGTTTGGGCTGTTTATGGTGAGTCTTGAGTGCTGATTTTCCTGGCAAGGAGGAGTTTCTCTTTCTTCTCACGATGACACCCTTTAGAAGAAAGGATTTACATTGGTGCAGAGAAATAGAATCATAAGAAGAGTTTGCATGTAGTAAAGTTTTCATGTGGTTTGTAGACTTGAAGGATAATGGATGTTTCAAAAAATGATACGAAAAACTACTTGCAAGACAGAATTAAAAATAGATGGAAGGAAAAAGATGAGAGAGGGAACCTCCCCTGTGAATTGATGTCCTTTTGATTTATCTGGAAGGAAAACTGAGTTCTTGTGGCAGGAGTGGAAAGGGCTTTAAGTTCCTCCTGACTGACCTTAAGATATTCTGAATTTCCAGTAGTCAATGCATGGGCTGGAACGTGGGAACTTGGCTGTTAAAAAGTCTGATTTTTCATTTGGTCTTCACTGTATTTTCTGGTTTTGTGGCTTTCATCAATACAAGCAAGATGGAATTTCTCCCGGAATGAAATTATGTTGTCATGAATTGGGGGTTGGTGCCTTTAAGAGATTTGCATTTAAGATATTTGTACAGTGAGTGGTTTTAGGATTCATACGATTTAGGGTTTGTAGGATTGTAGGAAATCCCACTTCCTTCAGCCATGCCTAACCCCCCCCAACAGCTGATCCATTCCAAACTTTTTACTTTGGGAAGGGTTTTCTTGCTTTATACTTTAAAATTGGTGTTTTAACCTCTTCCGTGATGAAATGTGGTGCTGCTCTGTAGGCTCTGAGTTCATTACCGTTGGATGGCTCACTCAGTGTGTCCGTGTGTGATGTTTTTTGGCTACAGAGCCCATTTGTGCCCTCCCCTGTTTCTTTTGGTGGCAGACAGGCAGCCAGGAGAAGTGTCCAGTGAAACCCCCTGCCTCTCTGCCCTTTTCTAATACTTTTAATAAAGCATAATTTCATTCTAATAAGGGAGGTGACATTTCCAGCAGCCCTTTCTCAGCAGATTCCCTGCAGGGAGTTTCAGAAGATTTGATGTAGGACTTGTCAGCTTTTGCTCTCTTTTGCATCTTCTCTGACCATTTGCCTCTCATTTTCTTGGCCCCCAGTGGTGCCTTGGCCCCGGAAAGGTGTTTTTTGTGACAGCTCTGCTGCTGCTGTCTCTTGACTCCTTGTCCAGACACTTGGCTGCACTTTTGCTTAAATAAAAGCCATAAATGAACTAATTTGTTTGCATTTTAACACCAACTATATAATCTCTAATAATGATATATACGAATCCTGCAATTCCTAAATCAAACCAAGCTAATCAAGGGATGAGAAATATTTTCCTGCACGTTAGAAATGGTAAATAAAGCCCCTTTCCTGAACTCTGGCATTTGGAAAATTAAACCTGAGGACCCTCAAACTTCCCACAGAGACTCACTGATGCTTTGGGCTCTCTCTCCCATCCTGTCAACTTTCCAAACACTGGACTTGCTAATCAGGGCAAAGGGTTTTCTGTTCTTTGTCTGACTCTTCTCTAGTCCTTACAACTAAAATTCATCTCTTAAACTGATGCATCTCTAGTTTTGCCCAATTTGTGCAATTTCAGATTAACAGGCCTTTGAATGCGTAATGTTGGGCTTCAGTTTGTACCCAGTAAGAACCCAAGGAGAATATTGCCTGTTCAACATCCCCTTCTCTCTGAAATAATGGCAGTATTTTACTCTCCATGCTGATGTTACTGATTCATTTATAGAGCTTTAGCACTGCCTTCTGAATTCCTTTCAAAGTATCAGAGAAGTAGTTTATCATCCTTTCCTAGTTTTGATTTATTTGAACTCTTCTTCTCTTTCTCCAGCCATATGTTTGATGCTTCTTGTTTCCTTCCCACGATTGAAATTATTCATGTGTAAGAATTGAATCCCATTATGGCTCAGCTACAAGAGTTTTACATTAGCCAAAATACAAACCCCAGATTTATAGCAGATTCTCGAAAGGCAGAGATTGTAAATTGTATTGACTTGTTGTGTTTAGGGAAATCTTTCCTTACTACTGTCCATTTGCACAATGTAAACTGATTCTTTTCTCTCCTCTCATGAGACCACGTTCCATTCAGGGAAATACATTAAAGCTTAAATTATTCAGCATCCTTTGCTTTTAATGTTCTGAAATCAAATATAGCAAATAAATCCCTTCTTATGTATTAACAATGGAATAAATATGAGTGTTTTGCTAATAGAAGTTACTCTTTGTTTAGGTTTTTCTGTTTGTTTAGTTTTGACTTTTCAAAGGGAAGTGGGGACTCTGTTTTTACTACAACAGTCCTGTGTTTGGGTGTGACTCTACCCTGGGCTTAGGAAGCTTTTCTGCCACTGAAGAGCAGCATGTTTTTCAAATACCATGCAAGTTTTGTGACATATATTTGATAGTGGGCTAGGCAGCACTTTTCAAGGTAGTAGTACCCAGTTGGAATCCGAGTTCCCCATAGTTATTGTGTTACTGCAAACTGAAGATTTAATACAAAACATAAACCCATTTCTGACTTTGCTGCAAGTATTTCTAGTGAAGACTGTAGTTCTTTGGTACTGCCAGTAGGTGTGGGGTGTGACACCTGGTGATGGTTTGAGGTTCAACCCTTCTGGAGTGTGAAGGTGCTCAGGAGGTGGGAGTTGGGTTCTTCTCCCAGGCAACTAGTGATGGCACATGGAGAAATGGCTTCAGTTGTGCCAGGGGAGGTTCAGGTCAGATGTCAGGAAAAATTTCTTCACTCCGAGAGTGGTGAAGCATTGAACAGGCTGCCCAGGGAAGTGGTGGGGTCACCATCCCTGGAGGTGTTCAAAATACGAGTAGAAGTGGCACTTCACCGAATGGTTTTCCTGGGCATGGTGGTACTTGGTGAAATGTTGGCCTTGATGATCTTGGAGGTCTTTCCCAACCTGAACAATTCTATGACTCTATAAGCAGTTTTTTCTCAAAATATTATAGAAATTATATGAAATGAGTAACATGCACTTAGTTCTGTAGTAGCATCACATCTGTGATGGATTTCTCAGTAAAAATGGACTGGTTTTCCAGGATGTGCTACTGGTCTTACTTGACAGGGAGGGGACAGTGTCCACAAAGAAGGGCAGAGCAAGGAGTGACATCTCCTGAGTTCCTGGACCAGCCTGAGATGTTCACACTGGCTTTGCTCCTCAGCCTTCAGCTGTAATTTAAAGACATTCCCGCTGACAGTCCTGGCCTTTCTGGAAATAGCTCAAGTTTGGAATGGATGAGGAGATGGAGAAGCTTTTTTGGCTTTCTTTGGAGACCTTTGAGCAGGAGATATTTGGGTGTTGGCCACTGTGGTAGCAAAGACTCAACAGAGAGCTGTGGCATGGGAATGGGTTTATTTAGGTCCTGCTAACTCTCCTAGAGAATTTCTGGAGTTTTTACTCCAGATGTGTTTGTTTCATGGACAGAAATCCTGGGATTCCAGAGCTGAGGGTGGTGGATGTGGGAACGCTCTCCATGTTGCTGTCGTGTTGCAGAATTCACTGCAATGTCTGTCATTGCTTTTTTGCCTTGTTTTTCCTCTTTTCCCCGTTCTTTCATCTGCACAAAATTGGCTGCCCTTGAGTTTCCAAACTGGGTATTTTTCTGTGTAGAATTAACTTTGTCTGCAGAGAAGAGGCGACACCACTGACTCATGTGGTGCCTGTGTTAAACAGATTGTTTGATGTATTTACCTTCATTTACTTGAGCCTCTTACTGTCAGTTTTTATCCTTCTCTGACCTTCGCAGAGTTTATGCCTGGTTTCAAAGCTAATAATATCTGCTAAAACAGGCGTCTGCTAGAAATCATACGCTGTGCTGCAAATCACTGCAGAACAGGTTTGAATTCAGCTGGAAAATTGAGGAGAACTCTGTTAACTTTATGCAACCTGTTAACTGCCTGCCTATAATAATAAAGTATATGTTGGTTTTATAGAAGTGGTTAATGATCACCTTGAAAGAACAGCTTGAGGGCAGGAAGACACTTAAAATACACAGTGAAGGCAACAGACATTTTTTTTCCTCTTTATTTTTTTTTGTCTTTTTGAAAATCTATGGAAATTATAATATAAGAATATTTAATTTAAGAATTGTCAGGGAGAACCAGCTGCTGCAATGACAAGGGGAGTTTAAGAAGTTTGTGCATCCCTATTTTAGAACTTTGCAGAGCTGTACTTCTGGTGACCTAGACCTTGTTCTTGCAAGCCAGCTTTACGCTTCCTTCAGTTTCAGAAACAGAGAGGGTGAAAATAAATACTTTTAAGATCCTGATCATGTTTTTCAGGATGAATAAAACCTGTAGCTGCAGACTGACTTTGTAATCCAGTCTTTGCGCTATATTTTGATATAAAATTCTGATGAAGAAGGTCTTCCCCCTCTGGTTTTACTGTGCTGTGGGAGTGGTTTTGGCTGGGATAGAGATGATTTTCCTCCTAGTGATGAGTCTTCATGGCAGATCCATGTTTGGAGATCATGGAATGATTTGTGTTGAAAGGGACTTTAAAGGGTCATTCAGTTTCAAAACTCTTTCACTGGCCCAGGTTGCTCCAACCTGGCCTTGGACACTCCCAGGGATGGGGCAGCCCCAGCTCCTCTGGACACCCTGTGCCAGGGCCTCAACACCCTCCCAGCCAGGGAAACTTGTGTTTTCCTCTCGTGGTTTATGCTGAGAGCAGCAAAGTTGCTGTTTGCAGTGAGACCCTGGAATGCCAAATTCCTCAGGAAAACTCATTGTACAAAAATTTAAGTCTCTTCCCTGTTCTCTGAGGAGACACTTTCACATACACTAATATTGAACTAACCCCTCACAAATAATGCCTTTTTCTTCGGATTGGCTACATGAACGGATAAAATCACCTTCTCATTCAGAATAAGGATTTTGTCTTGCCCTGCATATTTCCATCAAATGTGTTTCCACAAACATTCCATTTGTTAGACCATGGAACTCCTTATTCTTTAATTCAACAGGACTTTATACACTGTTGTTCATCCCTGAAAGATTTTTAACTTTAGTGAAGTCTCTCTGTGAATTATCAAAAAATTCCTTCTTTTTTTCTCCAAAGAAGACTTGAAGAGCTTGGATCATTTAATCAGGAATGTTGCTGTTATATATTTTATAAGGTAGGAGCAAAATTTCCTTCACCTGTCCAAGGCCATTCAAGAGTATCCACAGAATGGCTGCAATTTTCCATTGATTACACGGGAATTTTTCTCAAGGGAAAGATGGTTTTCTTCTTTCTTGATGAATTTCTGATGTGATTAGAAATTTTAGGGAATTGTCACTTTGGGAATCTCTACCAATCATTTACACAGATTTTGGGTGTATACTAATATTTCACGTAATGCCCTTGGTTTGTTGGTAGGAAATAACAGAAGGGCAATGTGAAAACTGGTTTAAGCTGGTATAATTTTGCAGCGTCAAGGTTTGTATTTGTCATCCTCTCGTCAGAAAAGGGACTTTGGAGGGAGGCTCAGGTTTCCCTTGGCTTCATTTTATGCATCTCAAACTCAGCACTTTCTGGCAAGGTCTTTGACAAGGGAGAGATTTGCTGGCCAGGACTCCTCAGCACTGGAAGACCCTGGGAATCAAGTCTTGAGATATATATTTTCTTAAGAAAAGCTTTTTAACAGACAGCAGAGCTGAGAGAACATTTCTAGACCATGAGAAACACCAGGAGTTTTGGTATTTTTGCTGAACTCTGGGCAAGAAGTTGAAAATGAAGAAGTTCTAAAAGCACTGATTAACTTCTAAGTTTATCCAATTCTGTCAGATTGGATATTCTGTTACAGTGTTTGACTGCAACAAAATATTTTGACATTCCAACAGTAGAAATATTTTATTCATCTTACTCAAAATGCTTGATTGAGTGAAAGCTTTCACCAGTGTTGAGCTCCGTGTTCAGGGAGAAACATCAACCCACTCAAGTTCTGGTGATAACTTGGAGTACTGGATGTCTCCGTTGGGTGTCTAAAAATACCCTTCTGGTACACGGGTGATAACACATTTCATTCCTTGCCATTTTTAGTGGAGGAATTGTGAGATTCTGCTTTGGGAGTGGAAACAGCCAGGAGGTCGTAGGGGGACGGAGAGTTGGAGAAGGAGGCAGAGGTAGAGCTCAACTGGAGCACCTTAATTAGTCTTTAAAACCAGTGCTGGCTTTGCTCTGATAATCATAAAATCCCAGAATGGGTTGAAAGGGAAATTAAAGCTCATCTCGTTCCACCCCCTGCCATGGGCAGGGACACCTTCCACTTGCCCAGGTTGCTCCAAGCCCCGTCCAACCTGGCCTTGGACGCTCCCAGGGCTCCAGGGGCAGCCGCAGCTTCTCTGGGCACCCTGTGCCAGGGCCTGCCCACCCTCCCAGCCAGGAATTCCTTGCCAATATCCCATCTCACCCTGCCCTCTGGCAGTGGGAAGATGTTCCCCCTTGTCCTGTCCCTCCCTGCCCTTATCCCAAGTCCCTCTCCAGCTCTGTTGTGCAAGTTTCATGCTCTTAAAATGCTCTAGCACTTATTTGTTGTGCTCAGTATTCCAGCCTTCCATGGAAACTGCATTGGGAAGGTGAATTCTGTCGTGTGTCTGTGAATGCCAGCAGTGTTTCCTCCTGGACACTCCACTTCCAATGAGCTCCATCCTCTTGTTTCTCCCTGCTGCCAGTGGCTCTCTCAGCTCACCCAGCACGGCTCCTCCTGCTTTTTAATTTATTTTCTTTTCCTTTGGTGCTTTCTGGTTTGTTTTTTTTTCTCCCCGTTTAAGCAGCAGGTTTGTGTTGGCAGAGAGGTCTGGAGCAGGGCGCTATCCAAAAGAAAAAAAAAGCAGAGTCCTTCCCAGAAGAGTGAGAATTCTCATTTCCAGGCAGAGCAAAGCATCCCCTGAGCCTTGTGGGGACAAGGGAGGGTGTTGATGGGAAACACCACGATAGTTCTTTAATGCAACAAGAGCAAATGAGGGATGAGGAGACACAGCTGGTAAATGGATCTAAATCAGAAGACAGGGAGATGCCAGTGGGGTAGGAGAGCCCCTGACACTAATTTATCTGTGCTTGCCACTGGTGTGTATATCCCATGTATTTATGGATGCTGTGCTGGAGATCTATTGTCCCCCAGCGCTGGGGAGCGGAGCTCGGCGGGGGTGAGAATTACTGCTTCCAGGGGGGAAAACTGCCATCCAGAGCTGTGAAAAATTACTCAATGGGATTAAGGACAGCCCAGCAGCTTTTATGTGGCTTTAGTGTTATTGCTGAAGAGAGGCTTTTTCCTCCTTTTGTTTAATTCTTCCCAGCACGCTGGATGCAGCAGCGGGCTCTGGATGTACTCGCTGTGGTGTGCTCGGATTGCATTTTGGTTTTATCTTGATTACTGCACATCCCCAGAGCCATTTTTGTATCTTGTTGCTTCCAGTCCTGCCTCTGTTGTGCATCGGAAAGTTCCTTTTTATCTCTTTGCCAATGTTAGTGCTCTCTCTAAAATATGAGCAGCAAGAGGAATTTGATGAAGGGACAGAGCTGCCTTAGTACCCTGCTGGCCCCCTCTCTAACACTGATGCCCTTTAGGGATGAATTTTACCATGTTTTGGGGTGGTTTGCTCAGCTAAGAAAAGGAAACCCCTGGGTTCAGCTCCAGTTCCCTGTTTCCTCACAGATTTCACGTTTCACTTTCAGCTGAACATCCAGGCTGCTCTGGGGAGCTTGGCCCTTACAATGCCATTGCTCAGGTCCCTCACTGCAGCCCCTCAATGAATGAGACACACCCTGAGCCCACCACAGTCTCCCTCTTTTGGTAATTATTGATTTGGGAACTGCAGGCAACTTCTAAATGAGTTAGCAAGTTCTAATTCAAAACATTCATCTTCCATTACGTTTTTTCCTTCAGTTTCTGCAGCTTTGAAACATCTTGCTATAAACTAATTTTTAAAAAATATATCATTTAATTACTGTTGATAAGGAAGAAATCCTCAGGCTCAGTTCCAAGCCTAATCCCTTCTTCCCTGGCAAGACCTGGTTGTTTATTGCCAGCTCAAATCACCTGCAGACTTTTGGAGGCAGCTGAGCCCAACCAGCCCAGCCTGGGGTCCTCAGTCCTGCTCCAGCAGTGCCTGAGGAGGAGATGGGTTTTGTTGTAAAACCCAGGGAATGAGGTTTAGTCTAGACTGTCTTTCCATTTATCGTGTGCAGGAGGGGAGTCTGGCAGTGTCACAGCAAGCTCAGAGTCCTGTGGCTCTTCAGTGTCTTTCTCAGTGAATAATGGAACATCATTTCGGTTCCCTTTGTACAAAGAACTGCAGAACTTCTCTTACAGAGCTGTTGGGGGGATTTGCCGCCAGCTGTGCAGCCGTGAAAAAGAAGAAAAAGATCTAGAAGTACATGTCGTATTTGTAGATGAACTTTATTTTGCTCAAATATCTGACAACCCTCTCCAAATATTGTCTTTAGGTTACGTGCTGTTCCCAGCTCAATATTGCCATGTCTGTGAATTGGACCTTGTATTATTTAGGGTTCATTTGCTGCTGCGGGCATTGAGGTTGATGCATTTCCTTATTTGTATTTTATTTTTGTTAGTGTTAAGTCCATAAGATGTTTGCCTTCTCCAGCTTCTCATTCTGACAATATTTGTCCTTTTGTTTCTGGAGTGTCCCAAATTGCTCCTGGTCACAGCAATATCATTTCACTTCCCATTCCATCCCGTATTTATATCCTTTTTTAGGGCACTATTGTTCATGCTCACAGGTTTCAGTGTTATCCTTCTGCTGACAATTCCCAAATCTGTTTTTTGGGACCCACTGACCCAGTGCTGGCTCTCCCTTTGCTGCCTGATTGTCTCCATGACATTCCGCTTTGGAGTGGATGTCACCAAACCTTCTCAAGCTGAATGCAGACACACAAATGAGTTGTAGCTTGAAGAGCTGTCTCAGCATTGCTTTTAGAGCTACATTTCTTGGTTTCCAGTGACTTTGATGGATGCCTGCAAAGTCTCCTGGGATTACTATAAGATCTGTAGTTAATATGAATATATTATTGCTGTTTCATCATGGAAGTCTTAACAGGAAATAAGTGTTATAGTAGATGGTGCATAATCCTTCAAAACAGGGCCTTAGGATACAATTCTGATAATCAAATGGTGAAATTGCACAACTGGAATATATCCAGTGGATAAGGATGTTGACCAGGTTATTAACATCCTGTTAAAATATTTTCTCTTGGGAAAACCAGTTCAATATGAAACTTTAAATGATAATATTTAGGAAATCTTTATGGGCACATAAACTAACCACCCAAATGTGCATGCCCAGCACATTCTGGGTGTGCACACCAGCTGTGAACCAAGAGAAGTGGCACCTGCAGAGCCTCACGGAAGGAGCTGTGAATCCTGGAGCTCTGAGGAAACACCTGACCTGCCATCAGGGAACATCCCAGACGCGCTGGCTCATGTGGAATTGCGTTTATGAAAATATGAAGTGCTGACCAGTGTGTTTAAGATGCATAACAATTAGTGGAAATTGTTGCTGTGAAAGTTCAGCAGTCTCTGGGAGTCTTCAGGAGTCTCTGGGACGTGACATTTTGGGAGGCAAAAGGAGGTTGGTTCTGGGTGACTTCATGCCCAGTCATTTAGAAAGACTGAAGAACTTGATTAATGTTACTTTTAAAAACTCCTCAGATTTAGTTTGTAATGTAGAGGTGATTAAAACTAAGTTCTACTTTATGATTTCCTGCGTGGTTAAGTCCAGAGTAGACAATAGTTTTCTATAAATTTTCCACTTTATTTCAGTCTTTACCCTTATCTGCTCTTCCACTGATCTCTCTCCTCTCTCAAGCCTCAGTGTTTATGGAATAACATAATTCCTTATCACACTCGTACTGAGGGATCTCTGCTGACTTCTCTGCAAAGATTGCTCTAACGCTTCTCCCCTTTGCTTGCAGAGTAATTTGCTCCATCTGAGGGTTCTCTTTTGGCTTCCCAACTCTGGGTTTTACATCCAGCCCCTTTAGAAAAGGAGCTGTTACATTTATACATTCACTTCTCCTATTGTACTTCTGAACACCTAAGTTCAGGATCCATCCAGGCTTTCAAATATCTGAGCACAGTTTGCAGAGCAGCTTCAAATCAATCCACTCTTGGAACACCAACATCCAGAAATTGGTATTATCCAAAAAAATTATGCTTAAAATTAAGAACATCTGGGCCAGTGGTCATGAGCTGAGAGGCGAAAGCAGTTAGAGTTGAGAGGCAGGAGTTCAAGGTGATTATCCTGAGGAGACCTGGAGGGCAGATGTTGTACTTGCAAGACCTTGCCCTGTTATCCACCTCAAAGCTGGAGTGTTGACGTGTGAGCAGATGGCTGGAAGGCAGAGGGAAAGCACTTAATACCTGCAAAAAACCGCAGCAGAGGATTTTTTTTTCCCCCAGTGCCAGTGAATATCATTCCTTGGGAGTGTCCCTGCATGGGAAGGGGATCACAGTGTAAGAGCTGGCACTGAGGAGGCATTACTGAACATTCAGCCTTTTCCATGGCACTGGCATCCTTCTCACCTTCTTGGGTTTTAGTCTTTGGATGTATTTTCACTTACATTTTGTCTTCTGGCTTGTTTGTCTAGTTCTGAATTCTCATTGAGTATTCCCTAATTAGATTTCTTTTGGGATCCTCTGTACAAAGAGGATGTTGTGCATTGAACAGTGAGTGCCTTTTACCATCTTCACCTTCCCTTCTTGTGTGTCCAACATGTTGTTTGCTGTTTAATGAATTACTTCAGCCACACAAGAGTTCACTTAAGTGTTTCCAGTACTTAAAGGGGGCTTACAAAAAGGAGGGAGAGTGACTTTTGACATGGGCAGGTAGTGGTGGGACAAGGGGGAATGATTTTAAACTGAAAGAGGAGAGATTTAGATAAGGTTGGGAAGAAATCCTTCCCTGGGAGGGTGGGGAGGCCCTGACACATCCCTGGGAGTGTCCAAGGCCAGGCTGGAGCAACCTGGGCTCGTGGCAGGTGTCCCTGCCCATGGCAGGGCTGGAATGAGAGGAGTTTTAAGGTCCCTCCGACTCAAACCATTCTGGGATTTCTATGATTTGTCTTTGATCATTTAGGATTGAACACTGGCCACCCCTGCAGAGGAGCAATAATTAAGCCATTTCTGGTTGTTTTGAGGAGCTGTAGGAGTAGAAATCCCCTAAAAAGGTAACAAAATATGCTGTTCAACTCGGTATAAATTAATTCACTGGTGTACTAAACACTTTATCTTCTCTGAGATAAATTATAGCTCCTCCATCTTAACTTCTCATTAATTTACACTCCATGATTACCAAAAATGATAATAACACACCGCACATTTGGCTGCTGAGCATGTTCTAAAAGGAGTGCATGGTAATTGTTTGTAAGTCCATGGAATTTAATTAAACTGTGTTTAAATGCCTTAGAAAGCGATGACTGAAAATCAGCTAAATAAAATGTTTACAAATGGGCATATAAATATTCATCTATGGGTAGGAACGAGGCTGTTTGCAGTGCTGGGCTCATCTGTTTGCAAAGGCAACATCCAGTACAGCATGTCTCTGATAATTACATTTGGCTTAATAAACAGAAAGGGGAAGGATGCTTATTTTTGATTATGTTAATATTGTCTTTTTTTGATGAATCTCGCTAATATGGTGCACAGAGAGATGCTTGGCTTGCGGAAGAGTGAAACACCTCAATACTCAGAATAGAGGCACCTCAATATTCAGAATTGAAACACCTCAATATTTGGAATTGGGGAGGAAAAAGAAGGGATGAGTTTTCATCCTTTATGTAAAATTTAGGGCCCATTTCCAGCCTGCTCTGATCCCATGAGATTTCTCCAAGGCACATGGAGTTGTTTGTACATTAGAGGGATATTTTACATTTATTCAGCAGTTGTCACTCCAGAAGGTTTGGTCTGTATCAGATGCCTGCGTTGATGTGTATGTGGAAATAGATGCGCATGTTTGGGATACCAAAGGATGACAAGACACAGGGAATGGCTTCCCACTGCCAGAGGGCAGGGCTAGATGGGATATTGGGAAGGAATTCCTGGTTGTGAGGGTGGGCAGGCCCTGGCACAGGGTGCCCAGAGAAGCTGTGGCTGCCCATCCCTGAAAGTGTCCAAGGCCAGGTTGGAGCCACCTGGGCTGGTGGAAGGTGTCCCTGCCCAGGGCAGGGGGTGGCACTGGGTGAGCTTTAAGGTTTAAGAGCCTGGATCTAGCCAAGAATCCCTCTTTTCCTTTCCATTTTTCTTTGTCTGTCACATTTGTAAAAGACAGGGGAGTTAAGGCTTTACACACACATTTAATAATTGAATTTTTGACATTTTTTAAAATGCTTTGCTGGGGAAAAAAAAAAAAGAAGTAAAAATTAAAAAATCCAGTCGAGCAGGATATTGCCAGGGATTTATCCATGTAAATTGGCTTTCTGGGTTCAAATTAACTTTTCAGAAATGTCACAAGACAGTCACAAATGAAATGCAGTTCTGTTCCAATTAGACAAAATTTGTTCCTGGTTGTTATATTTGAGGTAAAAAATGAGACTTAAATCACTTTTTTTGAGACCGAAACAGTAAGAGTGAATTTTGCAGTAAGAAAATCCATCTCCCAAGAACAGCCATAACAATTCCCACCAAAAGAAAATGAAAGGGAGCACAAGCTTCATGGAGACTTTAGAAGTATCACTTTTTGACTTGATTTTGTGATAATGGGAAATTGTATTGACTGGTTCAAGCTGAGCACTTGGAATGAGTGCTGGGAACTCCATCCTGGCCTATTTTTATCCCTCCTGAGTTTATTTATAGCTGAAGTAGAATGTTGCTGTTGTGTTGCTATAGCCTCTCATTCTTTCATTTCAAGGTGTGACAATCTGGAAGCTGTGGGACAATGAAACTATTGGTTTTCTCATGTGTTATCTTTCCTGTCCAGTGTTAAATATGAAAATATGAATGTTCATTTATCTATTTTCCTGAGTCCTATGCAATTGTCGGGAGCTGGAGGAACAATGTACATCATCTCAATGAATTAATCTGATAATCCACCACTCTCTTGTGCAAAACATGAGAGGAATTAACAACTGACATCTTAAGAGTGGTGGGGTGAAGGGTCTGTCCTCCATGTGTGGTTAAAATGTCCTTGAAAACATGTCAGAGGAATTTCTGCAATTCCACAGAGCCCTGGTGAGATCTTTGCTCCTGGACCAGGGATTGCAGAACTGGGGCAGTCAGGAAACTGGGTGAAATGTTTAGTCAAATAGTCATGGATACTACTCTGTTTGCTCTAGATGTCGTTAAATAATTTAAGAAGTGTATTCACAGGGAAAAAGAAAAAAGTGATTAATAATGGCGCTATTTCCCAGTTTTAATGAGATTCCTCAGGGGCACGGCAATGCATAGTGGTACATCTCATTATCTCATTACATGACTTGGGCTAATATCAGGAGCAATTTGGATTAAACCAATGTGCTCCCTGAATCAAATGGCCTGGCATCAGCAAATGTCCAATTTAAAAAAAAAAAGTTTTCTTGACATTTGTTATTTTTCCTGGGTTGGGTGAAAAATGGTTTCAATTAAGAAAATGAAGCTCACACAGAACTAGGGGTACATGCTGCTCCCATTGCAATTTAGGGCTTTATATACCTTTGTACGGGTTAAGAATTCAGGAGATTTCCTCTTTCAAGTGTGCTGTGGAAAAAAAAAGGTGAGCTCACAAAAAAATGAGAGTGGGATAATTATCACATTGATAATATTTGACTTGCAAAGCACGTGCTACAACATGCACCGGGTCCTGAGCAACTTGGGGGTGTTTTTTGATTGAACACATCAATAAAATTACAAATAAATGAAGTAACCACAGAACTGAAAGAAAACAAGGAGCAGGAGGTGACTTTAGAAGGTTTTTTCAGAGCTTCTGTTTAACTGATGGGGATTAAATTACTTGGTTTTGGTGCTGAGCAGGGCTGGAGACAGAATCCCTGTGTGGGGAGTGAAAAAGTGGGTGAAAGTCCAAGAAAAAGACTTGAATATGATCATTCTGACATAAAACCTCACGTGATGGGAGTCTGAAGGCCTGGCTGTTGCTCTGGACTTCCCATGGGATAAAGATGACTTTTGGGTTCTCTGGCCTGTTTGTGTCCCTCCTTTCCCCTGTGTGTACGCATTGCTCGGTTACCACTAATTGCATATCAAATGGTGATCTTTGTGTTGTTTCAATACTGAACTGCAAAAGAACGGAAGATGGTTTGACTCTAAAAGAAACGTCATCGGGTAGCCAATTAAATGGTGCAACCATGGATGTTGTAACAGTGGGTTTAGTCCATATATCATTTTCCTTCCAAGAAACCCACACTGGATAGAGCACAATTTGTCAGGTGTCTCTTCAAGGGTACCAGGAGTATTTAAAAAGCTGTGTGCATAATAAAACTACAGCTTCCTCAGAGGTACAGAGATAACAGCTAGACAGGCATCACAAAACCCAGGTATTTTGTCTAATGACAGGGAACTCGGGGGAGCTCAGACTTCTATTAATAAATGCTTCTGAGCGCTCTGTATCCTTGCAGGGAAGCTGAGAGCTTCACCTGGGAGTCAAGGATCACATTTAACCCATATTTCTTCAGCTCTCCTCTTTTGCTGCCAATATGTGCTCCTGACCCCTGGGATATATGAAAAAAAATCATAAAATTCACTGTCATAACTTTACACTGCCAGTTTTGCTTTTTTTTTTCTTCATCCTTAAAGATTTGCAGTACCAAGGTATCAAGGTCTGACTTGATGAAAACACAGGTTTGGAGGGGTGAGTTGTGGGGTTTTTTTGTGTGTAAAGGACTATTTAGGCTTCTGGTTTTGGTCCAATAGAAAAACAAACCAGCTTTTAAAATCCTGGGGGAAATTGCTGATCTCCAGCAGCCAAATCCAGGTGACTTTTAAGGTTTAACTGCAGCATTTGTAATTTAGCAAATTCCATGGCGAAAAGAAATCAGTAAGTGGTTAAATATATTTAAAATTCAGAGATCTGGAGTCTTCTGAATTTCTGTCTGCAGTGGATATCTTACGGGGCCGCTATCAGAGCTGTTGGGAACTCTCATTCCATGAGTAGGAGTCTGATATTTCCACTTTATGCAACTCCTTTTTTTGCCTTCCGTGGCTCAGGATCAGGCTGCAGAGATGGGAGATAGAAGCCCTGTGATATGGGTTATTTTTGTCAATAGCAATCACGGGTAATGAGATGTATCTCTCAGTTTCATTTGAATTTTAAAAGATGTTTCAAGTTATTTTTAAAACTTTATCATGAATGCCTGAACCAGAAGATAAGACAGTGAGTTTAGGACACTTTTGGAAACTGCTTTGGAGATGGACTGGATAAAGGGTGTGACTGGAAGTGGAAGGGTGATGTCAGTGTCACGCTAGTAACTGAATTAGTAAATATAAGTATGCAGGTCATTACATTTCTCAGTGCTATCAATTATTGCAACATTTCTTGCTGCAACATGAGGAAACATTGTATTGCTTTCACAATTCATTTCAGTTGTGCCAGTTAATGGGTTTCCTTGCACACAAAAAGAGAGATAAGACATTCATTGTTTGCTCTTCATTGATGAGAGGTGCTTACTGGAACAAGGTTTTACTGGCATGTTCTTTTGTGAAAAGAGAGTTTTCCCCTGTAAATCATCAGTTGAAAATACTTTTAACTGTAGTTTTGTCATTTTTTTACTGGTGACCGATAAACCATTGCCATTACTGTGAGAACAGTCTATACCAGAGTGAGTTTTCTTAAATTTCTGCTCAGAAAACCTTTGTTTGCTCCTCTGGAGCCTGTTGGAGCTGCCTGAGCCATTGGTGGCTCTTGGCCAGTGGCTGGGTCTGTGCAGAGGGTGGTGATCCCTGGCTATGCTGAGAGGTGATAGTGTTTATAATGAATGTGGACAGAGACTCCCAGCACCATAATCTGTGTGAGTTATGAAAACACATACATAGAAGGCCGTGTATTATATATGTATATATATATACACACACACACACAACTCACTTAAGCTGTATCATGATGGAAATATCTGCTTGTTCCCATGAGTATTTATCAGGAAAGGTTTAGGTTGGATCTCAGGAAAAGGTTCTTCCCCCAGAGGGTGGTGGGCACTGCCCGGGCTCCCCAGGGCAGTGGGCACGGCCCCAAGGCTGCCAGAGCTGCAGGAGGGTTTGGCTGATGGAACAGGGACAGGATGGCATTGCTGGCATGTCTGTGCAGGAGTTGGACCGGATGACCCCTGTGGATCCCTCCCAACTCAGGCTATTCTGTGGTTTTCCCAGAGAACAACAGAACTGATTTATCCCTGTATTAATCCGAGTCAGAGGTCATTTTCTTAAGCATGAGACTAAAAGATTTGTGTTACTACATCGCTCTAGCTCTGAACTCCCTCCTGCCCATGAGCTGGAGTAGGTTGCTTAAGCTATTTTATGCCATGAGGGGATCCAAGTGGTTTTTAATAAGCACAGACCTGTCAGACATTAAGCCCACATGCAGTAATGAGCATACAGTCCCTGCCAGACTGGCTTGCACATATTAAACCCCCCATATATTAAATATACACTTGAGAAGCACGACCCAGCCAGCGCTCCAGTCGAGGCATATGCTGCTGAGAATATTCAGCAATTTAAGACTCAATCATATGTTCTCCAAGGAAACCCACTGATACCTAATTACAGGAAGATTACAAACGATAATGACAACATAATGAATTACAGAACCTTTATGACTTATTAGCACAATTTCCTGCTATGCGTCGAGACATCTACATGAAATGTGAGGAGAGCTTGGAGTGGCATTTGCTGTGTCTTCTGTGATGAGCCCGAGGGGAATTGCAAAATTGAGTGCTGTGGGTTTTCTGAGGGTGGCGTAAGTTCTTGTGCCCACGCTTTTATGAACTTGGAGGCAGGAATGGAATAATTATGGTATTTCCTTCCCCTTTGCCATCTCTGTGGGGGACAGGGTGTCCTACGTCGTGGCTGATTTTCCAATTAGTGCTTTTCTGTGGCCCACATTTTCCTTTTAGCCTTTGTCAGAGTCCTCTCGTTTATTCAGTTGGCTTTGGTGTCCAGGAGTTGGGCTTGATGATCCTTGCGGGTGCCTCCAACTCAGGATATTCTGAGTCACTTGAGTTGTTTTCATTTCTTCTGAAATATTCTCAGATATTTTTCTTCTCTTGCCTTGTTGTTGCTCTTGTGCCTGTTAATCAGAGAGGGAGAGTGGCAAAAATAAGACACAGAAGGTAAATCATTATATTTTCCTAATTATGTTCCGTGAGCCCCAGTTGCCTTCACGTTGAGAGGAGGCTCCTGGTACTGCTGCTACTGTTGGAACAGCAAAAACTGCGATTAAAAGGAACAAACAATTCCTCGAGATAAACTCTTAATAAAAGGTCTTGCAAAGAAATCAACTCATCCGGCTAAGGGAGCTTTAAAAGCAGCAAAGAGTGCAATAACTCCAGACCCTCCCCCGGAGCGCGTGGCTGGGCTCACATTCTCCAATTTGCATCCCAGTGTGCCACAGCCATTAAACTGGGCACAGCACACATGGCAGTGCCAGGCAGGGGAGCTCCTGGCCAGCAGCGAGGCCAGGCTGGAGCGATGGGAGACCACAGGAGCCTTCCCAGTGGTGGGCGGCTGGAGCTGGGGGCATCCCTGCAGAAAAGCATGAGGAATGAAACTTGGGGGAGAGATGGATTAGCAGCAGTTTGGAAAACCAGGGAGAAAAGCAAATTAGAATTTGCAAAACATTGCAGGCAGGAAAGAGGCTCGAGGTACGTGAAATAAGCAGAGTAACTGGAGGTGGGAAGGATCCCCTTTGCACAAGGGGAACATCATGAGAGGTTGTGAATTTTTCTGTGTATATTGAGTGTCCTCAAAGAATATACACAGAAGAGTTAAATCTAACACAGTATTTAAGAAATCTTAATTTGTACGCTTATGAATGCAAGGCAATAAGACCCCAGATTAATAAACTCTTCTGACAACAAGTTTTTGTATTTTGAATGGTGATAATCCTTTTAATTTAGTCCCAGATTCCTATAACCTTTATTAATCCATTTCAGCATATGCTACGTGTTAATTTCGTGGGAGAACCTCATGACCGTGGGGGAAGAGCCAGGTTATGTCTCTATTTGTCATATTTTAATTCTCTTGTTCTCTTTATTTCTGAGGCCTGGCCACTTTTGTCAGAATTCTCAAGGTGTTAAACCTACATAAACATGTCAAAGCAGTCCTCTTATCTTTTCAGCTTTAGAAATTACTCTCTTAAATCAGAAGTCCTGGGTCTTAATTTCTGTATGGAAAGGTCATATTGAATGAATAAAAAAGTTATAATTTGAGGGGTTTCTTAATGGGGGGAATTCTGTAGAAGACAGTAATTATGATTTTGGACATGCTGAGCTGTGGAGTTGTGTGGGCTTCCAGGCACCCAAAGCTATCAAATTTGCTTTTGAGCCAGAGTGCCACAAATTCACAGAGGAACGCATTTGATTTCTTTTCTAATGTACGTGAATTATATACAAAAAAAAAAAGAAAGATATTGTATTCTACTTGCTGGAATAGAAATAACTGGCAGATTGTTCTGATGTTTCGGGCACTACAGCCCAAGAATCGAGTGCAAGGCATTGATTTTCCTTTCCGCAATTGTTCCAAAGAAAACCAGTTTATTCCTCAAAAGAGACCGGGACAGATGACTGTGCGCACGTCAGCCAAAACCTCGTCGTAATACGTGATGCTTCATATTGATAAATAGATGGACAGAGAAAGTCGGGAAACCTGAAGCCGGAGTCAGTAATTTCCTTATGAAATAATGATTAGATTTACCAAAAGCACTCACATAAAAGGATTTCAGTGTGGGGTAATAAGGAGTTCAGTCTGGAAATGCAGAGTTGGAAGCCTGGCTGGAATACCTGCAGCACCTTCCTGCAGCCAGGATAAAGAAGGCACAAATCTCCAGGTATTTGTTCAGCACGTTTTTTAATTTCATTTTTACATCTGTTCTGCAACCTTTCAGCCTGTTCTCGTAGTTAAGGCAGCAATTCCAAATGGCTGGAGTGGAAAACATTCGCTCTGATTCCGAGCTGGAAAATTGAAGCAGCGGGTGAGCACAGGTAGGCGAGTGCTTTATGGGAAGAGCAAATGGTTGTGTGATTGCTGAAGTAAAACTGCTCCTGGAGACCAGAAAATATGTAAGAAAATATCTGAGAAACCAATCACAAGCCTTAGCAGCTGCAGGCTCGTCCTGCCTTTACAGGGGAAAGGAGCAATTTTTGGGGCGTGTTGCGAGATTGGCTGCGGTTCAATTTCCAGGGTTTCTTTAGTCCTTCCACTCAGCGTATTGTGCAAAAAAACCTCTGGCATCAGCCGAGTGGCTTCTCCTTTTGCTTCCCAGTGATTCAGTTCTGCTTGTTTATCATTTCATTAAATAGCCCAGCTATTCAGAACTGGAAAGGACACTTATTTATGAGTGTGCATCTGGGTGGGATCCAGGGCACGTTGGGATGATGTTTGCAAGTTTTCTCAAAGAACATTTCTCACCTATTGCCAGAGAAGAAAGTATTATCCAGCATATGCTTCGTAGAGCTTATACATCCTAAAATCAATTTAAAATGTCTCTCTTGATACACTGAAGAACTGGAGAGGCTTTACATGCATCTCAATGTTTTATTACTGCTTCAATTTGAAAGGTTAATTTGAAAAACATGCCCTCATCCTAATAATTGATATTTTTTTTTTATTTACAAGGGTTCTTCAGTGGTTTGTTTATTAATCCAATTGCAAACAGATGGCAGAGAGTTGTCTTTTTTTTTTTTTCCTGGCTGTATTTCTCTCCCATCTGACCTCATTCAGAGGTTTCCCAGTCAACTGGGTGGTGTTGGCTGAATGGGTAACATTTGCTTTGTGTTTGAGATTCAAGACAGGTCTTTGAAAGAAGGTGGGAAGATAATGAGTAATAAAAACAACACCTGAAATTGCCTCTGAGAGACAGAGCAGTTCTCATCTGTTTCACATCTGTAGAAAAAAACCTGGGGAAGGGTTTTGTCAGTGTGAGAATAAAGTAAAAAATAAGTGACCTGCCCAGGTGGAGGCTGAGCCCCCAAAACTCCAGTTTGAAACAACCAGATGCAAAGGTTCTCTTTGTCTCTTTACTATAGTCTTAGCCCATGAGTTTCCCTGCTTGCCCTTGACAGCACGATGGCAGCAGATGCACCTTCCTTTTCTCCACCAAATATTTTGCTAATTGAACAAACCTTGATCTTAAAATATTTAAGAAGAATTTATGTTGCATGAGCTGAAGTTGCTCCTGTAATAATTTTATGTTGCTTTTTTTTTTCTTGCATTGCAATGAAGATAGATTGGATCAGAGAAGCCTCATCCATGTATGAGACTTGAGCAATTTGACTTTATAAATGCAAAGTTCAGAATTGCTGAAATTCATCACTTTTTTCTCTCATTAATACTAAAGGAAGAAAACAGTCGTCTCTGATAAAGCCCAATAATATTTTATCTAATGAAGAATACTTGTGCCTCCTTTATTTTTGCAAAAGTCCTCACCCTTTAAATAGCTTATAAATAGCAACAATAATAATATTAATAATTACTTTTTTTGAGAACCAGGCCTTTCCATCGTTCATCCTTGTGCTCTTTGAAGCAAGGTAGCCTTGGTGATACACAAGGTGTATAATCCAGACAGGGAGAGAGCTGGAAATCTGAGATGTTCAGTAACAGCTCTTTAGTATTTAAAGAAACGATGCTCAAGTTTTATAAATACATTATTTAAGCCAAGCAAAACCAACTCTTGAGTGAAGGAGAGCAGAGGGTGTTGGATCTTGCGTTACTGAAGAGTCAACTTGTGTTTTTAACAGGCTTTAATGCATTACTGTAAATATTGGCAGTGTGGTTCCTTGGTGGCAGTGACAAACGCTCAGCCTGGGGAGCTGGGGGGCAATGACTGTGAGCTGCTGCTCTTGCTCCAGTCTGGAACTCAGATCACACCTCATTTTTGTGCACATTGTGCTGGGGAGGCTGTTGGGGTGGAGGGTTCCACCCTCTGCCTGAAGGGCCACCCGTCCCAACAGCATCGTGTGGGGAGGGATGTTCAGCCAGGGACTGAGAATGCATCTTGAGAATATCTCTAGCCTCGATTGCCTCAAACATTTACCAGCAATGATTTACCACAAAGCTGGTTTTTGGAAGGACAGAGATGACAGTCAAGGCTGGTGAAGTTTGGTTTTTGGAAAGGTCCTCTCTGGACATCGCTCTCAGCTGCGCATTTGGGCTGTTGTACGTTCTAGTTGGTGTTGAGAGTTACTGCTCTGAGGTGCAGTGCTTTTGTTTGATTTTTCTGCCTTTGGAAATGTAGCAGTGACTGTGTGATGTTTTATCTCCCCATAAATTTAATTTATTGCTCTCACTACCCACCTACAGTAGATTTCCAAGCAGAGAACTAATGTGACCTCGCTGGGTTTGCATAGAGTGTGTCACTGGCCATTATGTGTGGTTTATGATTTAATCCATTTTAAACTCTTCCTGTAAGTACTTATATTTTTCACTTAATTGTATCCGTTTGATCCCCAGCAGTCCTTCAGGAGGCAAAGTTATTGGAGCATCATCTAGTTTGAAGCATTGATTTGTGCTATATAAAGAACGTATGGATCTTGCTCTTTGAAAATGGCAAGACCTCTTTGTACTTGATCTTGTAAATAGGAGAATACTTTTCCCTTTGTGAACTTGAGGCTGAAATCCGTCCAGATCTTGACTTTATTTCTGTTTAATAATATGCTGCCTGTAACACCCTTATAAATAGTGTTTTGGATTCTTCTTTGTGACCTTTGAATGGGGATATTTATAGTCCAACGAAGAGGTGTGCCTAAAACAAGAAGAGAAGAGCTATTCGCAGGGTATTATTTGGATTTTGTGTTCCTAAAACCACTGGGTTGAGGTGGAGCTGCCAGTTGATGTGACCAAAGGAACTGGTCCATCTGGGTGAGCATTTCCAAACATCAGTGGCTGCAAACAGTGTCTCTTCAGCACCAGCAGATTTAGCAGTGGGAACTACACAGCCAGCCTGGTTGCAATAGGAGTCTGGAAAGAGCATCACCTTGCTAGTTGAGGAATTCAGCTCGTATTCCAGAAAAATCCGCTGGTTGGATGCACTCAGTGCATACAACACATTTCTTGGGCCACTCAACGTCTTTGTTGCAGTTCCAAAAATTAGTGGGTGCTTTTCAACCTTTCCTAGAACAAATGTGAAGTGTTCTTTGTACCAACTCATGCCCAGAGAATCAATGCGAGGGTGAATTTTTGGCAGAAGTCTCACCTTTTAAGCTTTTGTGACTGCCTGGGCCTCTCTAGATCTGCTGTTGGAGCAACATTCTGTGCACAGCCCCCAGGCATGTAGATAAAAGTAGCCTGAAAAAGCAAATTTAGGGTTCCTGTTAGTGAAGTAAAAGGGAAGGAGATGTAAGGGTTTCCGTAGGGGATTTCCCCACGTCTCAGATGAGTATTTTGCAGGCAGAAGGCAAACGCAGCAGAAGCAGATGGATCTGGGATTGGTAAAGGGTTTGATGGAAAAGCTCTCTTCACATTTTATTTGTCTCAAGGAGTCACTGGTGTGGCATTATGGAGAAAGATGTGTGCTGCAAAGCCTCCTTCTGCTGTGGGGAAATTTAAATGGGTGTGTGTTATGCTTGAAGGCTTGTTACAAGATCACTGAAGGTTTCAGAAAAAAACCCAAACAAAACTTTTTTGAGGGTTTTCCTGAATAAAGGTTAAATAATAAATTACAAAGAAAAAAATGTTAAGGGAGGATTTGAGTTTATTTCAACTGATGATATGAATATAGTGAAAATTTTGCTTACAGGTCCACTTAAGACAAAACTGGATTCCAGTGACTCCCCACCCTCACAGGGAAGAATTTCTTCTCAATATCCCATCTATCCCTGCCCTCTGGCAGTGGGAAACCATTTCCCCCTTGTCCTGTCCCTCCATCCCTTGTCCCCAGTCCCTCTCCAGCTCTCCTGGAGCCCCTTTAGGCACTGGAAGGGGCTCTCAGGTCTCCCTGGAGCCTTCCCTTCACCAGGTGAACCCCCCCAGCTCTCCCAGGTGTGTCCATAGCAGACATATTCCAGCACCTGGAGCATCCTTGTGGTCTCCTGCAGCAGGTCCGTGTAGGTTATTACTCATAGTTATGTCTAAATGAAGGCTGAGACCACATGAATGTGGTGGAAGGAGCAATCCCTGTCCTGAGGGGTGTGCTGATTGTTGCAGAGGTCAGGATGGGAATACACAAGATATTCCCCTCTTGGATGGCTAATGTATGGATATGGGCTCACCCTAATAAAGCAAGATGAGGAGCACGACAAAACAGATGCAATAGCTGTAAGGGAGCCTCAGTAGCATTGCTGTGGACAAGTATTCCTGTGAAGGGCAGGTCCAAGGTGCAGCAGGCAGGGCAGGAACAGCAGTGGAAGCGAAGGGCTCCCTGGGCCTCCCGAGATTGATGGGAATGCTCATCTGGAGCTTGTTACTAATTAACATGTGCCACAAATCTCCTGCCCGTCTCTGGCAGACTGGAGCATTGCAGCCCTTCACAGCCATTTATTCCTTTGTCTGTGTGTTAATATTCAGCAAAGCCATTTTTCTGCCCTCCTGGGATGGCTCTGCCCGTGGCACACCACACTCAGAGCTTTGTTCAAGACATTAGGCATGATCTGCTGTTAATATTCCTTCCGCTGAGGTGGCACTGAGATGCCACAGTCACAGGCGGAGATAATGCTGCCTGGCATCAGACACGGGCACAGCTTCCAGTTAACGGAGCCTGCGAGGCTTGGTACGTAAACGGGGTTGTGGTGGAACCCCTGGAAGTGTTCAGAGAGCCAGTGGAAGTGGCACTTTGTGACGCGGGGCAGTGGCAGAGTTGTATTCAGTCAAAGGCTGGACTTGATGATCTTGGAGGTCTTTTGCATTCTGTGATTCCTTGCTGGTTGTGTGGGTTACTGGGGCATCACTCCCAGCACCCATTCCAGTTGAGGACTGGAGTGACCTTGACCTGCTTTGTGCACATAACCCTTTGTTCTGCTCCTTTATTCCCCTCATCCTTAGTTCAGGCCATGCCGTGTCCCATGAGAGCCTGGATTTCCTGCCCTCTGCCTGCAGCTGCTGCCACTCACTTCTTCCAGCACTAACCTGTTGTGTCTCCTGCAGTCTGTGCTGCCTTCAGCTATTTTAAGAAGAGGAAGGCGAGTTCAGGTGTTCAGGCAGTGTGTGCAGTACATGTGGCAGTGTTTGTTCTCTTTTGCTCACAATGCATTGCAGGAGATTTAAAAATATTAGCAGTGTTTCTAGGCACGCACATCACTCCAGATACACTCTGGTAAAATATTCATATTTAATGTATTTATCATACCCACGAACAGGCACATCAGTCAAGTGAATTGTGGATTTTTTTTAAAAAGAATATTACTTTATTTTCTTACCACTTTTATGACTAATTTTGGGGAATGGTCATTTCACCGTTTAGATGGGATTGGGAATTAGCTAGGAACTGTCTTTGCATGCTTTTGTACTGACAGAGTTTTATTCTACTGAAGAGTGTTTCTGTTTGGTTCTTCAATACAAAATGCTCATAATAAGAAATATCAGGAAGATTTGGTTGTACCTTTCCTGAAATTCATAGATTTCTAGAATATGCTGAGCTGAAAGGGACCTACCAGGATCATCAAAGTCCAACTCCTGGCCCTGCACAGGACAACCCCACCGGTCCCACCCTGTGCCTGGAAACATTGTCCAGTTGAAGTTGTCCGGTTAAAACCCATCATTGATCTCCTAAGCAATATCCATACCTGCCACCAACCCATACATTCCTTTTCCAAGCTGTAACACGCTGTTTTCTACATTCCAGATCCTTTCTCCTTCTAAATGTGTAACGAATGTTGCTGCTGTGTTTTCCTATGCTGTTGTTTGTTATGTGGTGTGCTTTAATTTGCTGCACAGTGCACTTGTGTCTGCTGACTAGAGCTAAACTCAAGCTGACAGCACCTTATGGTGATGTGGCAAATAAGAAGACCGCTTTGTTATCAAGAAAGTAATTTAAAATACATAAAGAAGAATTCATTATAATCTGTTATAAAAGCAATAAAACAACATTTCATAAGGCCATAAAACATGGCTGATGGAATTAACCTTACAGCACAATCAAACTAGGAGTAAATGATGCCATAAAATAAGCCTTGCCATCCTTAATTGCTTAATTAGCATTATATTTTAAACCAGGATGTTAATATAAGGTGTTGCTAAGCACTGGAGAGATTCACCTGAGATAAAATTTAGGCAAGTGAAGTAATTTCTGAGGTGTTTACAGCAGACCTCATGTCAGCCTTTCCTGCAGCTGTTATTCCAGGGATCATTCTTGACTCCCAGTCTGGGACGTGGTGGGGCAGGACACACCAAAACATGCTGCAGAGTAGCCTGGGCTGCGGGGCTGCCACCTCCCAGCTCCTTTGGCTGGAAGAGTGATGTTATCAGCACAAGACTATAGAGATATTTTTAGAGGGTATCTATTTTTTAATCCCTTGTGTCTCCATGGGATGGTGTCCAGAGTGATCCAGAGACAGACCCGCTAATGCCTGAGCTGGGGGAAGTGGTCAGGTCTGGAGTGGTGTGTGGTGGAGCTTCATTAATTAATGTTTGTTGAGTGCTGTGGCATCTTTTCTTGAAGGCAGCTCTGTGTGTTGGTGCTGTTATTGGGTCTGTGCAACAGTGGTGCAAGTGCTAAGTTGGATTTAAGGAAACATCCCTTGCTCTCTACACCTCCATCCAAGGAGGGGGTAGCCAGGTGGAAGTTGGTCTTTTTTCCCAGTTTAATAAGTGGTAGGACAAGAGGAAACAGCTTCACGTTGCACCAGAGGATATTAGGGAAAATTCCTTCATCCAGAGGGCTGTAAAGCACTGGAAAAGGCTGCCCAGGGAAGTGTGGAGTCACCATAAACATGTGGATGTGGGGTTTAGGGGTGGACCTGGCAGTGCTGAGTTAATGGTTGGACTTGGTAATCTCGGAGGTCTTTTCCAGCCTGGCTGATTAGAGTCATGGCTTGGAAGTGCTGTGTGATACCAGGCAGAAACCATGGAAAAAGTCTAATTTTTCTCTTCTTTTGTTTTGTGGTTTTTTTGGTTTGGTTTTGTTCTTGGGTTTTGTTGGGGTTTGGTTTTTTGGTTGTTGTTTTGGCCATGGTGAAACACAAAGAGACTGGGAAAAGCAGGATCTGTCTTTATCAAACCTACCACATTTTATGATGTTCCCATTCAGGAGATCCAGCAGCTCAGTGACAGAGTCATTCATCAACTTCATTAACTCGGTGGCAGTTCAGGTCTAATCTCTGGATTTACAGGTGACACTTTCCCAGACAGGGACTGATGGAACACTCTTTTGACTGATGGTTTAATGTTACTTTGCCACCTGAAATTAAGCAAATAAATGAGCTGTAAGTTTTGTGGGAAAGGGAAATGCAGCTGGAAGAGGATGCACAAGCCCACACAGAGGGGTGTAGGCTTTGCAAAAATTCAAAGGATCCAGTTTAACCAATTAATGGCAACATTATTTCTCTTACAGTTAGAAATGTATATGCTCCTGTGCTGCTCTTGGAAACACATTCCAAAGGGAAATGTTTGGATGGAAGACTTGAAAAATAATTATTTGTTTTCCTGAAAGATACACTGTGCAATCTAAGCAAATAGAAATAGCAATCCTAAAATAGCAAGTATTGTTTCTCTTTGTGCTGCTTCATCAGCTAAACCACTTTATGATGCTGTTTCTTTATCAAAGAGACATTTAAATCGAGGAAATGATTTTTAATACTAGGGCAGAAATTAATTTCATGCATCTGCTAGCAAATGCCTACTATCAAGAACTGAGTAAACAAACATTTGCACATCTGCTCCCACTATATGGCAACAGGATCTTGGATTATAAATGAAGTTGGGGCTTGCTTTTTTAATTTTTTAATGGTGTAGTTTGCTGTTTAAAATGTTGTGAGGCACGATGGAAATACAGAACATCATTTTGCACCCAGGATGAGGTAGAAAAATGCCCTTGATGATGATCTCGTGAAGCTTTAGTAGAAGCTGCTGCTTTTTAGTTCAGTGGGTTAGAATTTTAGTTTAGTGCTTGAGCAAGTCCAAGTCCTGCCCGTGGGAGAAGTGGTTCCAAGGATGGAAACTGCTTTTGAGCAGTTGGGTGGCAAAAGCTGAGATAGAAAATCAGTGTTGGCCAGGCCAGTCTTAACATTTGAAATGTCCTGTTCCCACCCTTTATTCCACTTGGAGAAGCTGTAGCCATAAACCTGGCAGATTCCTGGGGCAGGGAGGCAGAGGAGCTTGTGCTGCTGGAGATGAGAGCAAGCCAAAAGCAACAGGTTTGTGCTCTGTCTGTTCTGAGTGTTTTAGGAACTTTCAAGGTTTTGGTGTTATTTATTGCAGCCATCTTTTGAGTGGAATAAAGGCATTGTGGGAGGAGAAATGTATCAAAAAGCACTAAGTTTAGGCTGATGTGCAGTTATCTATAGCAGGTATTTATTTACTATTTTATACTCTTTTATGACATTCACCACTGCACAAAAAGGCTGCTGGAAAATTCTGCTTTACTGGTTTAAATATAAAATGTTAATGCCAAGACTCTTCATAAGAAATCCAAGCCTGTAAGTGGTGGGACTGTGTAGGAACAGTGGGAGAGCCCCTCACTACAGCTGGTGGCCCAGCCTGGTCTGTGTGCCCCGTGCCCTGGCTCCCGTTCCTGGTGCCCACCTGTGCCCAGCCAACCTCTGACAGAGGAGGGTCCACGAGGAACAAAGGGAATCAATTAAGAACACTGAGGACTTTTCCCACATATTTAATGAAGGGAAACCACTGTTGGACTGAGTGTGTCAACATGTCACCTCTCTGGTGCCTGAGCAACGTGGGGCTGAGAGAACAGAGAGCAACTTCTCAGGACATGGAAATAGTTTTATGTCAGTCTGGGTGAAGGAAGAGAGAAGATCAGAGAGGTGAGTCTGGAGCTGGTGTTAGGTTAGACCTTTAATTTTCTAGATACAAATGATAATCTCGTTAGACCTGACAGACTAAATACATTTGTTCATAGAATGGTTTGGGTTGGGAGGGACCTTAAAGCTCATCTTGTTCCACCCCCTGCCTTGGGCAGGGACATCCTCTCCTAGCCCAAGTTGCTCCAAGCCCCTTCCAACCTGGTCTCGTACACTTCCAGGGATCCAGGGGCAGCCACAGCTTCTCTGGGCACCCTGTGCCAGGACCAAGAATTCCTTCCCAATATCCATCTATCCCTGCTCTCTGGCAGTTTGAAGCCATTGCCCGTTGTCTTGGTTCATCTCTCAAGGGACCTGAGTTCTGTTGGCTGAAAAGACTCCTGGTGGGAAGTTTTGGCTTTAGCCTGGCTCTGTTTGCTCTCCCAAATGTCAGGTGGCTCATGCTACACTTTAGATCATGTGACAGAGTGAGAAAGGGTCTCTGAAGGAGAGCCCTTTGCCTCTGAACTTCTGCAGTAATACTGAATAGAAAATAAATGTCCTTTGGCTGTAAATTCACTGATAGTGTATTTCGGGAGGTGTTTATATTCCATGAATAGCCACGGAGGCACCAGAAAATATGTGGATGTCTATATAGGAAGGATTGTGCTAGACATCTGATTGCACACTATAAATAGAGATTTAAATATGCTTTAAGTAGTCCTTGCAAGGCATCATTTAAATCAGTCATAGACACTCATACGCAGTACAAGCATAACAACATATTTTATCTCTGGCAGTGAGTTAGTCCTCAGGTTGGAGTTATCTACATTTGGCTTCTCACAACAAATCCCCCAAAAAGTCCTAACAAAGAACGAACTCTGATCTTGCTCAATGAATTAAGCTGAAGAGCCTGTACATGATTAGCTGTGATCCACCATTTAATGGCCTTGCTAAAATAAAAGCAGAAAAAATCCCCACCCCAAATCTAAGCATTAAAGGTAACACTGGTTTTAGATCTTCAGAAACACTGAGGAGGAAGGTTTAGGGCATATGATTTATTATTATTAGAATACAACTGATGCTTTTAAGTCACATTCACAAATCCTCCTGGTTTGCTTGCTTTTCTATGATCTGTGTAGTAAATAGAAATCATTACAGAAGGTAAATAATGAACCAGAGGTGTCATTCACTCAAACTGCTCCTCAGCACATGAGGAAAAAGGAAATTAGAGCATTTTTTTTGCCCATTAACTGCAGTGGAAACAATTCCAGTTTCCTTGAAGTCTATGAGACTTTTCCCATTATTCTTCCGTGGGGCCCAGATTTCCCCCTGTCAATCACTGAGGTAGAGTTTAATGGGAAACCTATTGAAGTCGATGGAATTCCTTCCCCTGGTTTTAATGGCTCTTGCCTGGGGCTCAGAAAGGACATGGTGTTAATATTACATGTGGTGTTGACTCAAAATGCTGAGCTCTCATTTTTTTTGGCTTCCAAACAATAAAATACAGTTTGTTAACAACAAGAAGACAATTCTGTTCTGGGCTGTTGGGAACCCTCTGACTCTACCTTTGGAGGAATTAGAGGGTGCTCTGCATCATTTAACCCCAAAAACTCACTGGTGGGTGGCACCTTGTATAGAACTAACTTGCATTTCAGCCACCCCAATTTGGCATAAGGCAAAGAGAAAATTGAAAAAAAAAAATTCTCAGTTAAAGGCAGTAAATCTTAATAGGGAGAAAACGAGTCGGACACAAATCTCTTGAATGAAAATAACTGTGTCTTTGCATGGGCGAAGCAGAGCATGGAGTAAATCTACTCAGCTGAAATGTCAGCACTCTGGGGGATTAGTTGCATGCTCTATTTCCCTCTCACAAATGTGCCACGGAGGGCTGGGCAATCCCCCTCCCCGTGCCGTGGTGAAGGTGTGTTATCTCCCTGATGCAGATACAGCCAGGCGTTGTCAACTTGTTGAACTCGGCGCTTTGAAATTGTAGTTGCTTATTAAAGATGACAAAGCGATCACAGGGTGGAAAATAATAGTATTTTTCATCGAACCCAACGCAACCGTGCACTCGAGCAAAATGTGATGTGTTAATTAATTTGGAGCCCCTCTTTTAAACCGGCTGTACACTGTGTAACTGAGGGGGTTGCATCTTGTTTTATTTACTGCTTGGGAGTGGAATACTTGGAGAACAGACTGTTGTTACAGCATCCAAGAAAGGAGCATTATTAACACTGCAGGGACACGCAGGATATTTCTTGCTCTGTCTCTGCTCTGCTGTATTGAGGCAAAAGCTTGTGCCTTATTTATTTCCTTCCACTCCTTCCTATCCCTTTTCTTTGCCCCCACCTGAAGCCTTTCCCTCTGCACCCAAGATGATTTCAGCAGCTCTCTGACTTTGCCACCTGCAATGCAGAGAGGAGTGCAGGGCAGGGGAATGTATATTACTTTAGACTGGAAAAATATGCATGCCCTGTGTGTTGCTTTTGATGGATGATTTGCTATAAAGTTGGCTCATAAAGACTTTTATATCAGACAGAAATACAGAAAAGGCAAAAACAGCGACCTGAGGAAGGAGTGTGGCTTCAGTAGGTGGTCTGGTTTATAGTCACAAAAAAGTCTCAGATTTCTTTTTGTGACAATGCATTTGCCAAACCTGAGGTGAGCAAAATTTCCTGGCCCTCAGCAGAGATGTGCAGAAGGCTTGGGGTAGGTAAGAGCAAGCCTGGAGTAACTTGCCCCCTGAGATAGTAAGAAATGCCAACTGTTGCGTGTCTGCTGTGAGAACAAAAGGGGAGACAGGCTGCACATTGGAGTTTTGGTTGGTTTGAATCTGCCCAAGCCATATGAACCTTAGAAGAAAGGAAGATACTCTTGCCCTGCCCTGAAGAAAACCTGTAATAGATGAACATCAAACCTTTCTGGTGTGCTAAAGGAGGGGGGGACCAGTGCCCATTCCTGGCTGGCAAGTAGTGACTGACACCGATTACATGGCCATGTCCAGGTCCTACCACTGCCTCACCACAGCAGAGCAAGAGTTGGACAATTACCTTTAGTCCCTGCTGAGGCCTCCATGGAAACTCAGAAGCTCTGGGGACTCTGCTCAGGGAGGAAACAGCCTAATCTGAAACATTCTCCAGCTGCTAATCAAGGAATGAGGTCCCTGTCCATCATTAGAGGGAGATGGACACCACTTGCACACCTCTGGTCATTTCTCTGCCTATGGAATATCTTCTTGTTAATCCTCCTGAAGGAGGAGATGTTTATAAGGGAACAGGCAAATCTGCAGCTGCTGTCACTGTTAAATGTCACCTTGTTTTGTAGGATAGCTGTAGATTCATTTCAGGGGATATAAGAACCAAATTCATAGAGAAAACAGGAATCTGCCCCGGAATTCGAGCGTGTCCAAGGTGTATTACATCAAAGTTGACCTTTACATGAAACTAAATCAGGAAAAATCAGCGAGAACAGAGCAAAGAACGTCATTTGTCACCAGATAAACCCTTGCTGTGCCCGCAGCTTGAGCAGGATGTGCTGTCTCAGTTCCTGCACCTTGGGAGGGACATGAGAAGTTGGAGAAGTTCCCAGGGAGGGTCAGTAAAACCATCAGGGGTTGGAGCAGAAGGTGCAGGAGGGATGTGATGCCTCACCTTGTGGAGGAGAAGCCCACTGGTTGCACTCCCACAAGGGGGGGGTGAAGCTCTCAACAGATTGCACTTCTCCCCTGCTATTTCTCCACGCATGGATTTTAAAAGTTGTTAACATTCTGCGTTCTCCTATTTTGGACATTAGATCTTTATAAATTGTACATATAATTTCTTCTCTTGAAAGAGAGATTGCATATTTCCAGGCAGGGATTGTGAGTAGTTAAATTCAATGCTCTTCTGTGGTAAAATAAGGGCTGTGGAGAACAGTGCTTGAAGAAGGGAACTGTAAAACATCAGTACGCTGTCTGCCTCTAAAATCTGACCTCACAGCAGGGCAGCTAAACCCATCCAGTTACTAAATGATTTTGCTCTATAAAAGTCTTTGGAAAGAGATTTTATTTTATTTTTTTTTTCTCCTCAGGAACATATCAGAGCAGAGGAATTGTTTTTTTGGAAAGAAAATAAGCTCCATGGTGTAAAATATGTTAATTGCTGAGTAAAATGCCAATATTATAGGTATTCAGGCCAACTTATGTTGAGATGCTCTGCTAAAACTGCCCTCTTGTAGTTAAATACATATGGGAACAGCTTTAAGGAGTAGTTTAATGTGTTATTTTTTTTACTGGAAAGTAGGATTGAGTTTTAGAAGAAGTGATTGCATATGGAATAAGTTGCTTGACCCATTTAACCCACCCAGGATTATTCTTGAAATATTCTTTCAAACCACATGGAGCCTTCATTCTGTTTTCTCTAGACAAGGAATACTCCTGGAGAACTTCCATGAGGTGTTGACATTGGAGGAAAAGTAGGATGAGGGTGCTGCTTCCTGGGAACACAAACTGAGAGGGGAGGTTGGAAAAGCAGGAAACAGAGCAGGCAAAAAAGGCATCGAGTCAACCGGTGTGATTTGCAAAGAGAACCCTCTCCAAACAACTCAGTGCCCAAGCTGGAAGAGCTTTTAGGGGTTATAACTCGTGTAACTGAGATTTATGGAAATTCTAACAAGAGCTGACACCGACTTTGGTGGCGTCAGGAGGGTCATTTTGAGCTGCTCTTGAGCAGTCTTGGCCATGAACGAGCCATCACTCACTCGTGTGATGGATTTAGCATGTATACAGCTGACACCCTGCTAAAAGCATGGCTCTAATTTTGGGAGCAATTGTCAAAAAAAGAACTCTTTGGTGGTGGTTGAAGTCATCTTTGAGTCTCTTGTTGTTTTCTTCAGGGTGGTGTCTGAGTTTCAGAGTTCTGTTCCAAATTCGTGTTGGCGTTTTGGATCCGCTTTGAGGAACTGGAGCCAAGCCCCAACTGCTGCTGTTTAGTGCTGTCCTGCACCACTGGTTTTTGTCATTTGAGGATTGGAAAGGATTTTCTTCTGGTTTTTGGCATCTGTACACGTGGCACGCGCTGCTCAGATCGAGGTCTGCAAGTGTATATAGCAAAATTAGCAGAACTGAGTCCAAGCTAAAATATGAGAGAAAAAAAAATCAAATATTGATGAAAGGAGCCCTTAATCCACGCAGAAAGTTTATCGGGAGTATTGCCATGCTCCTTTAATCCTCATGGCCAGAGTGCAGGCAAAGTCAGAGCTGGGATGGAAATGGTTTTGGGGCTGGTGACACCTTCCTCCAGTGCCTACCACAATGTCCCAGCAGCTCAGCTCTGCAGTTCCTCACAGCTGCTGACCAATGGGACTTTATTTTATAATTGCTAATTCCTTTTGATTTGTCTTTGTTCAGTTTAGTTAATCTACAATGAAAACTTCCAGCCTTTCATTTCTAGCTGAATTTGCTCCTGTTCCTCTTGCTGGGTGGGGGCAAAAGGGCCATGTCAAGAAAAGGGATCCAGATCAGAGACAGAACCATCATTATTGATTTCAAGAAAACACGTAAAAAAAAAGGAATAGTTGGATTTCCTCTTCCTTTTCACTTCTATCTCAGGTTGATTCTCAATGTTTTTAATTTTTAACCCGAGGAATTTATGGTTTATGCACCAAAGTAAATAATACAGTATTTGCTGAGGTCTGAAGGTTATTTTTTATCCTTTCTGTCAATCATAGAATCACAAAAAAGTTTGGGTTCAAATAAACCTTGAAGTTCATCCAGTTCCACCCCCTGCCATGGGCAGGGACACCTTCCACCAGCCCAGGGTGCTCCAAGCCCCGTCCAACCTGGCCTGGGACACTCCCAGGGATCCAGGGGCAGCCACAGCTTCTCTGGGCACCCTGTGCCAGGGCCTGCCCACCCTCCCAGCCAGGAATTCCTTCCCAATATCCCACCTAACCCTGCCCTCTGGCAGTGGGAAGCCATTCCCTGTAAATAGTCTCCATATGTTTTACAGGCTGGGATGAATATCTACCTGTGTCCAGAAAAAGAGGAAAGCATTTCATAGGAAAATGAAATGACAGGAAAAGAAAAGCAAAAACTCTTTCCTTTCTATGCTTTTTTAATGATACCCCTTTATATTCTTCTCTGGATTATTACCATTATAAAGTGCCATTCTAGTGGACAGGATAAAGGACTCAGGATGAGTAAAATAAAACCAAGATTTCTGTAAGTTACTTCCCCTCAAAGTTCAAGAGTTTCTGCATCTCCCACATCCTGGCTTTACATTGCCTATAGGATTTTTGCTGTCTTAGGTGGGAGTCCAGAAACTTTGATCTATGTGTTTGTCATATCCAGAGCTGCTATTGCATCTTTAGGACCAAAAAGTAAGAACAGCGAACCTACAGTGTTGGCAGGATGCTGTGTGTGGTACAGCGAGCTAAATTTATATAAAATATGTTCACGCTTTAACTGCAGTTCCAGCAATTACTCTGTGCAGGGCCCAAACAGCAAAAGCAGTTCCCAATTATTTATTGTGGCTCTGTCCAGTTGTAGACTGGATTGGAAATGCACATTATTACTGAACTGTGAGCCTTCACCTATTATATTGCTGGCTGAAGGATTTATCAGCCCTGACATTTCACTCTTTAGGTCATTCCCAACAACATCCCCTTACCTTTTGTAGATGGCTTGATAATCATTCTGAGAGGTCTGTTAAACACAACGTGGAGTTCATTGTCATCTGGCAGAACCCCAGACTGCACATTTGGATTCGGCTTTGCTGGGAGAAGAATAACCATCCTTTCATCCACCAAGCAAGCTCAAAACAACACAATGTGCCAATTTTCGTATCCAGCTAGAAATGGAATTAAAAATATGTGGCGTCATGCATGAAATGGTTAAAAAAAATCCACGGTTTTTCATGTAAATTGGAAGTCAGACTGTTCACTTGAAACGTTGCTGCTGCCACATCAATAAGGAATAAGAGAAATCTCAATCCTTACCGCCAAAATTAATCAATTGCACATTGATCCAACTAAGAACAGAGAAAATAGTTTTGTAGTTTTTTCCATCTTTTTTTCTTTACCACAAAGTCATCTGTAGTTACATCCAATATATTATTCATGCAGTTCCTTGTCTTATTTGCAAATAGGTGTGTGGTTTTAAAATTGTAAAGCCTTGCAGACTGTTAGAAAATTGTCAGAATGTATAAATGAGCACCTTTGAGTTCTTTGGAGTGAGAGCTCACCAGCAGTGGGGAGGCAGAGGGTGGTGGGAGCACAGCTAATGTGACGGGTGGGGAGATGCACAGAACCGGAATGGGAATAAGACTGGAATGAATGAACTGGGAAGGGAAGGAGAAGAGTTAAAGCTGTAGGAGTGTGCTGGGATCCTGCTGATGGCTCCTGTGGTGGAGAGGTGTAGGTGCTGCTTCTAACCCTTAGAGCCAGCCTAAGTAACTTAATTAATTCATGAATATTTGGAATTGATTTAAGGTCAGTTAAATCCCCTTTGGGAATAGAAATGGGCCAAAACCTGTAGTGTGCCTGCTGTAATCAAAGGGATGTAAAGGTCTTTTAAAATTCTGTTGTCCTTATTCCCTTCTCCACCTCAGCCCAGGTGATTAGGAATAAACTGTTGGTGTGGCAGAGGTTCCACAAAGAGAAACCAGGGAATCCCAGAATGGTTTGGGTTGGGAGGGACCTTAAAGCCCATCCAGTGCCACCCCCTGCCACGGGCAGAGACACCTCCTACTCTGCCAGGTTGTCCAGCCTGGCCTTGGACACTTCCAGGGATGGGGCAGCCACAGCTCCTCTGTGCCTGTCCAGGTCCTTCTGCTCCTCAGACCTCCTGAACCTGCTCTCCCTTTCTTCCTCTCCAGGACCCTTAGTTTAAATTTTTGGAGTTGTGTTCCCTGTGTTGCTCTGTGTGTATTTTGGACTGAACATGGTCTCTCCTACAGCTTCCTGCTGCCACCAGCACTAATTCTCCCCACAGCTCACCCTGGGGGAGCCACACACGAGTAGAAATGTATTCCTGATGCACAGAGGCTTCTTCAGAACATGGAACGTGCAGAAGAACCAGGAGCTTCCAAACCAGTGACCAGAAGTGAAGACCTGTTGAAATGCAGGTGTTGGCACAGAGCCCTGATTTGAGCTCCAGCCCAGCCAGTGTTGGGTTCAGGCTGTGCCCTCTCTCTGACTCAGCCTGAAGAAAGAAACTAAATTCCTTGCAAACCATTTCAGGTATTCAGCAAGACAAACTAACGTACACTGGAGGAAATACCTGATCCTTACTGCTTAGAAATTAGTTTTAAGATCTGAATTATTTTTCTAAATTATTATTGGAACTCTGGCTGTCCTCATTTACTGTGAAGAAATACAGCTTTTCTCAGCATCTGGCTGAGTTCTCAGCCTTGCTTGTGCCCTAGTGGTGAGGATTTCAGCTGTCTGATTGTCTCGTGGCAGAACAAATCCTCATTCCTGGTCTGTAACCTCTCGGTTTCTTGCTGCTCCTGAAGTTTTACATCAGGACACTAGAGCTCAGGATTCCCCCGTCCCACTGTTGTTAGTAAATATCTGTATATTATTTATGTCTTCTTGAGTTTGCCTTCTCTCCGAGGTAAACAATGCTACTTTAAAAAGTTTTCTATGTCAGTAAAGACTCCTATTGCGTCTTTCCCAAAGCCATTTAGTCTGTGGGAAGCTCTCAGAGTTGATGATGGGCTCTGAGCACTGTTTCAGGCAGCAGGAGTGAATCAGGGATTTATTTAATGACATTATAATCTTTTCTCTATTATTCTTCATCCCACTTACATATCCCAGCGTTTTCGTGCTGTTCCAGCAAAGAATTCCGCTCTCAGCTGCTGAAAAAGAAGCCCATCGTTGTCCTGAGTTGCTACAGCTAATGTTGAAGCTCACGAGGGACTTGGGTAGCTCAGACTTTTCCTGTGTCCATTACTTTGGATTTCATCACTCACTTCCTTTTGCTGAACGTGAATTCAGGCTGGATCTTCCCAGGAATGCAGAGCTGACAGCAGCTCCCTTTTGGTAATGGTGTTTTATCCCCGTGCTGGCTGTGGCTCACTTGTAGTGTTTTCACATGTCTGTCACACAGCTGAGCCCAAATGCTCATTTTAAGCAATTTTAACTGGCTAGAAGGGTGTTTTAGATTTATTTCTAAACGTTTCTACTGGCATAGTGCAATTTGTGAGAGGCAGACAATTTCTAAATCAAAGTGGAATTCCTATGCAGGTACATATTATATTTCCTGTAATACCTAGCGAGCACATGAAGTTCTATCTTATTACAGCTGAGTACCAAAGGGAAGTATAACACTTTGAAATGTATATAAATAGGGTATCTTTTATGTCAAGCTTCATGAAATAAGATTTCAAGCTTTGATTTCTAGTGTTATTACAGCACCTTTAATTTATATACGTTTTTAGCTGTTATTCATTTAGATTTTGGAAAATTGTATTTCAAAGCACAGGTGGACTCGATGATCTTAAAAGTCTTTTCCAACTTCAGTGATTCTCTGATTCTACGTACCAATAAATACAAGAAGCAAATCTAAGGGGCTTTGGATTCCAATGAAAAATGAGTTTTGGATCCCAGTGAAAAATACATTGTAGGATTTGTTACTGTCAGGACAAGGTCCGACTCATGGGCAGACAGGGAAGGGAGCTTGTTTTGAGCTGGAATGCACTTCTGACCCAGTGCAACTGTGGCCACGAAGCCAAAGTGGCCACTGTGAACTATTGCTGGGGGCACTTTAAGTTGGATTTATGGCCGTCCTGTGGCTCTGTGCCACTCCTGCCGTATTATTGCTCTGGCAGGATACCTGGAAATGTGGAACTGCCTTTCCTGAGCCCTGGACTCTTCAGTGGATTCTCCTGATGTCACTGTGTTGTTGTTATCAGCAGCCACAGTTAAGGCAGTGCTACAAACCCTCCGCAGGGACTCTGTCTGTGGTCACGCTGGGAGGGAACTGTAAAGGCAAAAGGTGTTGTATCAGCTACTTCATTTGAAAGAGTTTCTCTTGGGTCAGCTCCACTCGGTGTGATGCTGCTCCAGAGTTCAGCAAAGAGACTCAGCTCTGCAGAGATGGAGAGAACTGAAAGGGTGGAAAAAGGACCTGTGGGGATAATGGCGAGGGAATGAACAAATGGATCTGATTGTAGGACTGGCAGTGCCCTGAAAGTGTTCATGGCCTGGTTGGATGGGGCTTGGAGCAACCTGGGCCGGTGGAAAGTGTCCCTGCCCATAGCAGGGGGTTGGAACAAGATGAGCTTTAAGGTCCTTTCCAACCCAAACCATTCTGTGATTCTGCTCCTACACCAACACTCTGGTCTGAAGTTTCCTCACTGTCAGAGGTGAGGGGCTTTGCTGCATCTGGGGCAGTCAGGGGAGGGCATCCATCACCTGCTGAACATGGAAACAGTGGAAGGAGTCAGGGGGATGGTGAAGGTGTTTGGGATGCCTGTATATAATTTGGCAGCCTGTGAGAGCATGATTTGCAGTCCGTGTGATTCCCAAAATTCAGTGAGGTAATTAACAAACCTTGTTTATCTCGGTATTGATCCATATGCAAATCCTCAGGGTCCATCGAGAGGGTGCTTTAGGCTTGATTGACGTCCAGCATGGAATCATAGAATCAAAGAATGGTTTGGGTTGGAAGGGACCTTAAAAGTCATTTAGTCCCACCCCCTGCCAAGGGCAGGGACACCTTGCACTAGCCCAGGTGGCTCCAAGCCCCATCCAGCCGGGCCTTGGACACTTCCAGGGATCCAGGGGCAGCCACAGCTTCTCTGGGCACCCTGTGCCAGGGCCTGCCCACCCTCACAGGGAGGAATTTCTTCCCAATATTTAATTGACATTCCTCGTATTCTTCCAGGGTACTCTGCTGATTCCCCACTGAGCTGAGTGCTGAGAGCTGCACTGAAGAGAAGATCCACATTGTGTCTGAGGGATGCCATGATGACGGTGGGTGCAGCTGAGAGACAAAGGACAAGTTAAAATTACTCACAAACAAGCTGAAATGGGGAGTTTTACACCCAGCCACACAAAGCCACCCTGGCACAAGGAGTGCTGCTCACTGGCACGGGCTCAGCTCCCCCAGTGCTTGGTGGCACCCAGGGCGACACCCTCCAGCTGGGTACCTGCAAAAATCTCCTGGGAAAGGCACAGGTAAGGCATGGCTTAAATTCACTTTCTGCCTTCTAAAGACGTTGTGAATGATGAATTACACGTTTATTTCAGGTGTCTGAATGTTTCAGGCTTACAGCGAGGATTAAAATACCACCTTGAACAGTGTCAGGAGAAGTTGTTAAGATTTTACACAAGTGCCTGGATGTGCATAAGAAATAGGAGAGAGCTGTGTGTCTGTGCTATGAAAGAGGAGCAGACAAATCCAGAGCAGCCCTCTAGTAAATACAAAATACTCCAGATCAGCTCAGCTGCGTTGTCAGTGCTGTGCTTCCCGTTCCTCTGTACCCAAGAGTTCCTGGGGCCTCCTAAAAAGTTTAAAAAATGTTTCAGGAAGAAACTTTCCCCGAAGTGTTTTATTAAACCCGTGCTCCTCCTGACACATTGATGAAGTTCTTCTCTAGTGGAAGCTTCAGTGATTTTAATTTTATCAGGAAAACACATGAAAATCAAGCGCAAGAAAAACCATCAAACTCTAATAAATCTTTTAAAACAAATTAAAGTGATGGCTCAGCTGACATATCAATTTTCAATAAAAAAGGATTTTCAGCAAGCCTCAGGCATTAGTCAAAGACTTAAAATCTGCAAAACCAGAATCCTACTTGTTTGTTTGCACTCGAGTGCATTAAATCAACAGGGTGGTTGATCTGTAAAACACGGCACTGCCCTCACTGTGGAAAAGATGGAAAAAGGGCTTTTCAACAAACTTGTTGTGCACAAAGTCGGTCAAGTTTCATGTTGGTTCATCTGCAGTTCAGGTAATTAACAATAAGTGCAGGATTTGTGCAGAAAAAAATGTAGTTAAAAAGCTGTATATGTTTATGTATATGTATATGAATGTTGTTCATTCATATTTCTCCACTGAGTAGTGTTGAAAGTATCCCAGGGGACTTCCCTTTGTTCCTTGCTCAATGGAACATTTAAAGCCTGGAAAAAGAAACAAAATCCCAATCTTAACTGGAACATTTCCTCCTTCCAAGTCGCCCACATAAGGATAAAACACTATAGAAGTAATATTAACTCTTAAATTACTAACAGAGGTAAACCCCATGTCTGTCATGTGTGTATATTGCATTTTCTTCGTTTCTTCATTCTATGTCACCACTTTCCTGTTGTGAGCAAAGGCAATGATGGAATAAACTCCGGAAAACAATCCACTGATTTCCTACGAACTGCAGCAGTTTCTCTGACTTTATTAATAATCATAGTTTGATGTGTTTCGGATTAATTAGGCAGCATTTTTTCAATCAGGAAGCAATTGTAAGGTCTAGCAAGTGATGTACCCTGGATGCCACAGTTTTTACATTTTAGTTTGTTGAGCTTTTGATGATTTGTGCATCCTGCCCCACACCCCACCTTTGAATCTCCTCTTCATTGCCTTCAAAGCTTGGGCTGCTGCTTTTCTGATGAAATAATTAATATTGGTGACAACAAAAATGCAAGGCACGAGTACAGCAAGAAGCAGGTTCTGACCTCTAATTAAAAGTAGTGTGTGAGCACAAAAGAAATTCCCCTTTTATAATTATCCATCCACGTTGTACTTTTAAGGAGTGTCTCGTGTGGAACATCGGGAGGTGGGATGCTGTTGCTTTGTCAGGAGTTGTGCTCCTTGAGGCGCTTTGCAGGTAAACTTTATTCAGGTCCTTGTCTGTAGGACATAAAGCTTTATTAGAGGTCTGTCAGTACCAGCACAGTAAAAATGACTGTTGAATATTCCTGGTAATTTGTGGTGCGTTCCAAGGTCAGCCCTTGGCTGTTGGAGAGGGTGAGCAGCACGCGGTGTGGGCACCAATTTATTTGGGAATTTCTGCCTGTTAAGGTCTGTCAGGTGTGACAGCTGCACTTACAGCAAGAGTTAATGCCGGGCAATTTGTCAGGGCTCTCTGACTTGCCCGACCTCATCTTTAATTCAGTCACATCTTTCCCTTTTCGGTGGGCACAGGGCTAAGGTGTCACATGGATGGATTATTTAGCCTTGTTTTCCATCCTAATGGGGCTGTACCCTCATGATGCTGCTTTTGGTGGTGGTGGTGTCCATCCTCTTAGCCAGACAGGCCAGGAATGAAGGAATTAAAGCCCTCTAGAACAGGGGGAGTATGAAGTTCCTGAAGAATTACTGGGGAGCTCTAAGGCTTAGGTAAATGTTCTATCTCTGCATTCCCAAAGTCCACACCGGAATTAAAAGGAAGAAAAGGCACTCCTAATTAAAAGACACTTTCATTTAGGCTTTTTTTGTTTAAACACACAGCATTCCTTCTGTGTAATTTGTTGACATTTAAGGTTATCTTAAAAATACACCAGTTCCTTCTTTATGAATATGCTGATTGTCTATTATAAATCCATCTTCCTCCAGGTTAAGAGAATTTGCTATGTAGCAGAAGTTCTGTGTGGATTCTCATTTGTTACTGGCACATTATTGTGCCTCTCTTTAGAAGGACATGCACTTGATCTGCAAGGAAATATTTTCTGCAACTAATTTAATTGGAAGGAGAGAGGGCTCTTTCTTCTCTGTTTTACTGCAATGGAAAGGACACCCATAATTTGTGATTCATGGACTCAATTCCACTTTATCCCATCTCCAAAGCTGCTGCTGCTCCTTTGGAGTTGCATCCCAGAGCTCTCTGTCGCACACCCACACACGTTATTTTTGGCTGCAGTTCAACTTGATTTGATGGCTCAAAGTTTTAAAATCAGAAGTAAACCATGAATTTCCCTTCCCAAACTGGTCCTGAGCTTAAAAGGGCTGGAAGTTGAGTTGTCTTTGAATTATCTCCGTTCCTGCTGAATTTCAGTTGTGTCTGGTGAGAGGCAGCTCCCGGAGTTGTGTAAATTGAGTGTATTGTGTTGAAGCAGCTGCAGGTGAGATGAGGATAAAAAGAGGACAAAAAATAAGCCGAGCATTAACAGCTTGAAACAGGTCGAGCGCTAATTGTGTAGCTTCATCTTTTTTTGATGAGACAATAATTAAGTTTGAAAAGGCCATATTTGTGGATCTTTTGTGTAGATTTTGAGAGTCACAACAAAGCTCTAGCCAGAGCAATTTTTTGCATTAAAATATTGTGTGGCCACTCTATATAAAACCCGATGAACTGCTAATTAGCTTTTTCATGCTCTGTTCCTAGAATCAAGCAGAGAGTTAGAATTTACAGTGAAGGTTTAACAAAAGAGAGTAAAAAAATAAAATAAGGCAAAATGTATCTAGAAAAGAAAAATCTTTAAAGGCTGAGAATTTTGGTGAGTTCATTCCATTCAATATTCTTAATTTCCAGTTTGATTCATGCTGTTTCCATGGCCCCTGTGAACCCCCACAAGAAGGAAAGGACCCTCTGCTGCCCTCCCAGCTCCAGCCACCCCTCACTCTGCCCATGGGGAGATGGTCCCTGTTCAGGTTAGTTCTGAACATCTAAACTTCTTCCATGGTGGAGAATTCTTGCTGTGAGAGCAAGAAAATACTTACGGGATTTTGTGAGTCTTGCAATGTTAATGATCATCAGCACTTTGAGCCCTTGTCCAGAAAGATATTTATCTGCAAAGTGTTCTTAAAGTTATTTCATCCTGTTATTGTCATTTTAAGGCCACTCATTGCTGGGAGTTGTTGTAGGATCTAGTTTGAAGTGACATATATTGAGCTTTTTTTTTAAACTGCTCTTTGTTAAAATAAGAAAGCAGTCCCTGCCCGTGGCAGGGAGGGAACAAGATGATCTTTAAGGTCCCTTCCAGCCCAAACCAGTCTGTGATTCCATGATTCTCCTTGGCAATGTGTTGTTTAGCCTCCCTTCCCTGGGCTGATCAGTCTTGATTCCAAAAGAACACCAGTCTTGATTCCAAAATTGCCTCTCCAAGGTTCGTGTGTGTGGTGAAAAATGGAGACCTCAAAAGAAGTGGCTTCTGAGTCTTTGTGCTTCCAAATCTAATCAGATTTTTAGACGTGGCATTAAGCATGGAAAGTGGGATATATCACAAACCCCAGCCATTCCTTTAGCAGGAATCATCTTCCTTGATTAAGACTTATCATTAGATTACAGCAGAGATCACAAATCATTTCTTAGCAGAATGACATTTGTATTAATTGTCTTTAAACAAGTAGGAATTAGAGCTGGAATGGCTGGTGGGTAAGTTCCACTGAAGGAATTTTATTGTGGGAGCTCTTGGCTGTGATTACAACAAACAACACAAAGCAAAGGTGTAAATATGCAGGGTTTGGAATAACTGGAATAAGCTCACAGGTAATAGCTAACCTGCCATGGCACTGCATGGCACTCCCATGGAAGCTGGATGCCAGGGGAGTGCCATGAGATGGGGCTGCTTGGCATTAAACCAAATTCTCAGCACAGCTCTGACCAAAGGAGACAAAGCCACGAGTGGGAACGGGAGAAAGGTCTTTGCGAACCACGAAAATAACCCAAACCCAGAAGCGCTCCCTGCTTAGGAGAGGAGCTTTGCAATGAGTTATGGCTTTGTCACGCCAAAATGATGTGTTTTGACTGCTGGGCTGGTTCTGGAGTCATTATTTAGTGGTATTTTTAGCCTCTCCCTGTGCCATGCCAGGAGAGCTCACAGGAGTTGGGGACGTTTTTGGATGTGCCACTGTCACATCGTAGCTCAGTGACAATATATCTGGTAGCAGATGTGGCTGTAATATTTTATTTATAGATAATGCAAATAAAGCCAGTATGGGTCAGAAATAAATCAGGCAGGCTAGTCCAAGCAGGTGTACCTCCCCCCCCAAGCAAAATAATTACTTCATATTAATCTTTTCTAAACCAAATTTATCTAATTATCAAAATCATATTTATTCTGCTCTAAATTTTTGCCTATTGCCATTCACAAGACGTTGCACTTGTTCCTAAGACTTCTCAACTGAGCTTAAATGTTGGTATTTAAAATCTTTTCCAAATGCTAAATGTGTTGTAGACATTTGCAACTTTTATATTATGGCACCATAAAATCCATAAAGCGCTCAAAGCATTTAAACTCTACAGAAAAGCTACTGCAACTCATTAGTTTGCCTCAAGTGTGAGGATTTTTCATGTACCCGAAATGAAGAGCAGAAGAGGGAATTCCAGGTATTTATTCTTGGTCTCAGTGGACCTTTTTCATATGTACAATTGGTTAGTTAATGGTATTTGAACTTGTATTCAGTGCTTTGCCTTGATAAGTTGTTTTTTTTTTCTTTACCAGTGGGACTCAGGAAAAAATAATATTATCAAACCATTGCCTTTTTAAAGGAGTCATTATCTTTTTATTAATCATCTGATGAAGGAATTTATTCATCTCACAGCAGCCATTTCTCATACACTTTTTCTGGTGAATGGATCTTTTGTGAGGCAGCAAAATCTTACCTTGACCTGTAACCAAGTTCTGAACCTCTCTCTTTGTAACAGAATTGCTCAAATACCTTCTTTTTAGTGTTATGTATTTTACTGAGTGCCAGGGACTTCAGAATTCAAGGAACGGAATTTCATTGCCTGTGTTCAAATCCAATTCCATCTGTACAAAAAAAAAAATCAGGATTTATTTTTCATGATGGATTGCTCAAGTTTTCTGCAGCTGGATGTGCAGCATTAGCAGAAGATTAAAAGTAGTTTTAGAGCAAGTGGTAAGTGTTTACTCTCTATTGACAAGGAGCAAATGCATCATGAATCCAGTGAGGAGTGAAGTTCACACCCCTGCTGTTTACTCTCTCACTTCGTGGACTTTTTCCTTTTGTATATACGGTTGTCTAGGTATTAATTAATTTAGGTATTAAATGGTAGTGAATTTATTAACAAGCAGAATGGAAATGGTGAATTAAATTAATTGCTCTGGAGTGAAATCCTCACAAACACATTCCTTCCATCTAGGTTTGATATAACCCAATTAAAACCAGGATAGAACCCTTTGTTTTAATAAGCATGTTAAATTAGCTATTTCCTCCTAAGAAAAAAACCTGCTTAGAAACAAACCCCACAATGTTTAGGAATGGGGAAAGCGTTGATTTCTTGTCCCCTGCTATTTGTAATCTGTTATTAAGTGGTGTGAAATGAGGCTAAGCCTTCCTGTCTGTGCCTTAGAGCTCTTCCTCCTCCCCTGAGCACTCCAAATGTGTCTGGAACAAAAGCAGAGCATGGCAGGGCTAATTTTCATTTTCTCCCCAGCAATGGAAAATCTTCTGTAGTGATGGAAACTCCAAACAAAAGCTGTCATATGTTAAATGCCACAGAGCTGTAACTCTCACGGAGGCAGCGGTGTAGAGACAGAAAACCTAATTATAGGTAGTTCCTGCATTACATGGTAAAAGTGATTGGGAGATGGTTTTCTGTCTCCACACATAAAGTTAATTTGGTGGGTCCTTTTTCTCGTGTGAGCGTTTGATTGTAGTTTCCAAATTTGAAATCCCGGTGATTAGAGGTTGGGCTGCAAAATATTTGAGTTGACACTCAGATACATCATCAAATGTGCTCACCCCAAAGTTGTTCAGCTGCTTTGCTGTCTCACACCAATGTCATTGCTCACTTTGCCTGTGTACACTTAAGTACAATGCGCTGTAAATAGAGCTTATAAAGGAGATGATTATTATTTTTTAAGAGATTATTTTTTTATGGGATGTGCACACAAGTCACCAAAAAGGCACACAAGCAATGAGAGAGGAGGTTTCAGAATCCTGGAAGGCAGCTGGAAGCAGGTGTGGATCTGGAACAGGGACTACCTACCAAAAAGAATGGTCATTCTCTAAATTAAATATAGTCAACCTTGGGGATGAAACTGCTGTAGGGATCTAGTGGTGAGTCACAAAATACAAGAAAATGGAAGTACAACATTGCAAGAAAGCAGGCAAGCAGTAAAATAACTGAGGGTCACCAGATATTTGGGAAGACTGATAAAATGACAGCCATAGCAGGTTCACTGAGTGATGCAGAGCTCAAGAACCACAGATTTTAAACCTGTTTCGGAGGCACTTTGGCCATGGGATCAGATCCTTGGGCAATGGTGGAGCCCATCTTTTGGGTAGGGCAGAGCTTCTAAAGGGTAATGCAGAGTTCCTTTTGGGGAGATGCCCACCTTGAATTTATTAATGTTCATATATTAATGCAGATAATGTTCTTTATAGCAATTTCTAGTCCAGTTCACATGATGGGTCGTGGGATCTTCCTCCTACTGCACCAGTAACAGCCCAACAACAGGGCTGTGCCAAGGGCAGGCACAATTTCCTCCCCAGTGTCAGATGCACTCCACTTGAAAAAAGCAGTGGTTTTGATTAAAGGGATGAAGTGAAAGGATAAAACAGCTGGAGCCCTTTCCATGGTTTGGAAAAATTTAATCTGCTTGACTTTCCCGTGGGTGAAGGTAGAATTTGGGGTAGTGGAGTTTCTCGTGTTACAGTAGTGGAACGCTGGAGTGTTGTCTTATGGTTTCAATTACATAAGTCATAAATTTTCTAATTCAAAATTAAATTCTTAAATGAGTTGCAGCAGCATAATAACCTACAAAAATATGCTGCAGTTAGTAGCTCTTTCATACAAAACATTTGTTTATTATTAAGAATTATTAAAGTTTCCCCATTTGTTCAGCTGCTCTTTTGCTGTATGTTGTGATTGTGGCACATCACGAGGGCCTGGAGTGATAAAACAAAGGGATATGGCTTTAAACCTAAGGAGAGGAGGTTTAATTTGGATTTTAGGAAGAAATGGTTCCTTGGGAGGGTGGGCAGGCCCTGGCACAGGGTGCCCAGAGAAGCTGTGGCTGCCCCTGGATCCCTGGGAGTGTCCAAAGCCAGGTTGGACGGGGCTTGGAGCAACCTGGGCTGGTGGGAGGTGTCCCTGTCCATGGCAGGGATTGGGGATTGGATGGGCTTTAAAGTCCCTTTTAACTCAAACCATTCCATGATTTAAATCATGTAAATTTATACCTGGTTTTGACCTGAACTGCTTTCCAAAGTATCTGGACTTTTTCTGTAATTTATTTGCAGAACATCTTAGTCACCAATTTCTCTACTCCCATGTCTGGCTCTTATTTTTAGTGGAATAAGAACATTTTAAATTGAAATTTGTAATTACCCTAATCACTGTAGGTAGGTAAATTCAGTAATTATTGGTGTTTCAGTAAATAATTTGGCTCTGTGGTTCCTCACCATGTAGTGGATGTTCACAATAGAGTTGTTCTGCTGCAGGTACTAACTAATAGTGGGAAGTACTTGCTTTCGATTAGGTAATTGCACCTATTAATTAAACTCCGTTTATTCACAGTACATTCTATTTAAACCTCAGTGTGGAAAATATTTCTTAATATATACATGAGTTGTTTGGGTGAATAATTCCACTGCATGTTGTTTATTAATAATTCACAGCCATGGTGCTGCTGTAATTTCTCCGACAGAACTTTGAGCTGGTTGAACTCTGATGATTTCATGGCATTTTCCTCTTCAAGAGGTTCCAGCTCCACTGCTGGAATTGGCAGAGCCCCCCTGACTTCAGAGGAGCCTCAGTGATTCTTACCAGCATTTATTTGCATCATTAAAGGCATTTAAAAATCTGGCCTTGTTAAGAAGAAATAAGGTGGTACTGAAAGAAAGTCAAGCTCATTGTTTCATGAAAAATCCTTTGAAGATCATCAAGGAAGGGGAAACTCCACTTTTTCTGGCTTTTCCTTTCTCTTCTGTCGTGGGAGAAGTTGGTGCCTGTGACTCAAAGACCCTGCATGATATTGGCATCCCTAGGGGGGTCCTGTCCTCTTCCTGATGGCTCCCAAAATCCAAGCACTGAATCCTCCTGAGATCAGCTGGGGACACTCTTTGTCCAGCAGGAAGTTTGCTCCAGAGCAAGGAGTGCACACATTCATTATCACCCTGTTAAAATTTATAACCTGAATTTTTGGTTTATCTCAATGTTTATCATTTTTAGGGACCAATGTATTTGTGTTGTTTTCCTACTCATTGAAATGGGAAAGTGATAACCAAAACTGCTTTTCTATTGATAAAGTTGTTTCTACTTATTTATTTCATCTTTTGACCACTAATGAGGCTTGATGATCTTTCACAGTTTGTGTGTAGTTGTCTTATTTAGAGGCACATCTGAAGTGACTAATTTAAGCTGTAGAAAATGGAATAGCAGCACTTTAATCATTAATTATTTTGTAGTATGTGTTGAAAAAAGAACCTACTGAATAACGCCAAGTAGAGTAAAGAGGGTTTCTGAGCACTCAATCATACATGGGCAAAAGCCCCAAACCCCATTTTCCTGAAGTTAAGCACTCAGCCAAGATGATGTTTAGTTAATTTACTAATTGACTCAGTCCTCAGTGAGTAGTAAATCCAGTTTACCCTTTTGAGCACGTCTCAATATATATGGCCACAGTATATGCAATATGTGCTCCATTCTAAGGTCATTCATTAGGCCCGAGCTACGTTTGAGCTCACAAGAAATGGGCCAATTTGTGGTGCTGTAGCTGTAAAAGAAGAACAATGGTTGCTAATAAAGTGTGAGAGCCCAGAGCCCCATATATTTTAGCACAGTTAGAGGTTTCCTCAAGCAGAGTTCATTTGCAGTGCGAGTTCCTCCGCTCCCCCCCATAATAAATGTCAGCTCTGCTGCAGGGATCATAGTTCAGCCTTGCGAGGTGGTAATGAGCCGGCATGGCACAAATATGAAAATAGTGTAAATAAATATCCAAAGCACTCCGGTGCCATGACAGAAATGATGATCAGATCCATAATGTCCAGATTCAGAGGCGCTCCTCGAAGAGCAAAGAGGTTTTGTTGCTTAAAATGGCATAAAAAAGGTAAATTACCTTGCTGGGCATCATGCTTGTCTGATTTAGGAGCTGCTTAACTCACTGCCTAAAAGACCAGTTCCATTTTCCCCCCTGTGATTCACCCCGAGTGCAGGAAGCTACGAGAGATAAAAAGCTTGTAGAGCTGTTAACAGTATTTTATGTTGGAATTGATGCACTGGTCTGCCAAGTAGCACAGATGCCTAATACACTCAATTTGTAAAGGAGATTTTAATCTTCACAAGTACATATCTTTTCACTTTCAGTGCCTGGCCCTCCTGTGTGAGGAGGAGAAATAATCAGCCAGGCTGAGGGCACTAAACCAACTTCAAGAAGCCTCCAGGCCCTGAGCTGGGCACCAATGGATCCTGAAGTCTGACTGCGAAAGTACCTGCTGTTCAAATGTAGGACTTGCATGTTTACTGCAAGTTTCCTGCAGTAAATCACCCTTGGGTGTGAGCTACTCTAGAGCGGGTGTGTTCAGAATCACAGCTCTCATGATTTCTTGACTTATCTGTGGCCTGGAGCAGGTATTTAGATTGACATGACCTATGAGCAGCATTAAAAGCCATAATGAAGTGCTTGCTAAACCGGGATACCTGTCCACAATGCCAGTGAACAGCCAAGGAGCTGCTGGGAAGATGTTTCATATAAAGCTCTAGGGATAAAGCCTATTTCAATACCCACAGGTTGGGCAGTGCTTTGCATTCCTGGTTCCTGGCGCATGACGGGATCTCACCCGCTTCCCAAGTGCAAATAAATACAATCATCGCTGCCATCAGCACAGATTTTCCGCTCAGCTTCCCCAGCCCCGGTTCTGGAACACGCTCAGACTCCGCTGACTCTCAGAACACACGTGAGAGGTGGCTCTTCGGGCTGCAGGATGAATTCATTTGTAATTTGCTGTTTAAGCTGCCGTGCCTGTGTTGCATCACACCTGGGTTTTTTTTGGAAGGAACAAGTTGTTGTGGCTGCTGTTACATGCCTAACTCCAGGAGGCTTTGTGGCAATGATACAGATAAGCTGACGCTCCTCATAGAAAAAACACGTGTAAGAGCTGGGGAACCTTCCTATTTGTATATCCCATTTTCCCCATACACAGAGGATGGAATTGATTTCACGCAGGACTCCGTGCTTTTGCTGCGCTATCTCCGCTCTCGCAGGGAGAAACGGCATTTGAATGGAAGCAGATCCTGTTCTCTCGCAGGGGATACATTGGCTCCTGTTTGAAGTGAATAGCAAGCGGAATGGGAAAGAAACTTCCCTGTCCTCCTTTGAACTGTGGGAGAAATCCCTGTGAGCAATAACGTGGTCTCCTGGGGGCAGTCTGTGGGCTCTGAGGGGCAGTTTTGTGCCAGGTCAGGGCATTGGAGAGGAGAGCAGCAGAGGCACCCTCTGCTCCAGGGCACCCACACACAGCTGGCGTGGGTCTGGGGGGCTCTGCTCTGTGAAACTCTCTCCTCATGCAACTTTAAGCTGTTTCTTCTTGTTCTGTCACTTGTTACCTGGGAGAAGAGCCCAAACCCCAACCTCCTATCAGAGAAGTGTAGAAAGCAAAAGTACAGAATCAAAGAATCATTAAGGCTGGAAAATACTTTCAAGGTCATTGAGCCCACCCTGTGCCCGATGCCCACCTTGTCCCCCAGCCCAGAGCACTGAGTGCCATGTGCAGTCATTTCTTGGATACCTCCAGGGGTGGAGACTCCACCAGTACCCTGGACAGCACCTTTCTGTGTTTAACAACCCTCTCAGTGAGGAAATTCTTCCTGATGTCCAACCTGAACCTCTCCTGGTGCAGGTTGAGGCCATTTCCTCTCTCCCTGTCACCGGTTGCTCGGGAGCAGAGCCCGGCCCTGACCGGGCTCCCCACTCCTGTCAGGGAGTTGCAGAGCAAGAAGATCCCTTCTGAATCTCCTTTTCTCCAGGATGAGCCCCTCTTCAGCTCTCTGAGCTTCTTCTCATCAAACAAGACTAAGATCACGGACCATCTTCTGCCCCTGGTGTCCACTGCCAGCCTGGTTGGTGCACTTGCACATCCCTGGAGTGTCCCTTCAGCCTGGCAGGAGAGAGGGGCCGAACCCACCTGGGAGACACCTGGTGACAAAGGGGATGAGCAATGTGGGTTGACTCGCTCTGAGTGGTAAGAGTGCCCTCAACTTGACAAAAAAAAGTCCAAATAAACCGGTTGGCAGCTGAAGTTCTTCATGCACAATGTCACTGGCAATAGAAAAAAGAGCAAACGTGTACCTGAGTTGTGAGAGGTACATCGTGTCCCAGAGATGATTAAAAATACATAACAAAAACTTACCTGCAGGGGCTTGTGAGCACATCAAGGGTCTTTATGCCAAATGATTTTAGAATGGCTCAGGAAGAAATTATTTATTAGTTCATCAAACATAAAGGAATAGCTAATGATAGCATTCATTATAATCTTTGTTGTGCACATAATTAGCAAGCTCTGCTTCTTTCTTGGTGCAGACACTGAGCACGACTGGTGGAGTAACACATGTGATTTATAATAATATTAAAAGCCACCCTTTTCCCTATCCAAATTAGTGAATCCCAGCAGAGAGACACAGTGAATGCTTTAACCAAGACTGCAGAGTCTGGTCCTGAAACACCAAATTGTGAACCAGCAGCTGTTTGTGCTCTTTGCCAAAGTGTGCGGCAGTTTCAGGCTGTGGGAAATCCCGTTTCTAACAATAATCACCTTTACTGGAGGGTTTGACTTATTCATAAAATCCAACACATTTCTGCTCAGCTTCCTTATCAGCCGATGGTCCTTTTAGTCCGTGCTTTATTTCTGTAAGTGAAGAGGACAGGGAAGCTGGGACTCCATCGTACATTAGGTGTCCAAGCACAAAGTTCTGGGCCTTACAAGGAAACCGCTTATTGAGCAGGAAATTAAACCTGACCTTTAGATTTGGGTTTTCATCATCCCCCCAAAATGCAACTATTCCTCTGTGGTTGCTTCAAACACTTTGAGAGCTGACCACTAAAAATTCCTAAAGCATCATGCACCCACACTAATTCAAGGAAGACTCTCTTAGTAGATAGAGGTTTTTCACCTTCAGAGCCTACAGCATGGAATTTCTGCTGAATTAACATATGATGTGCTTCTGGTTTTATAATTCCAATAATACAACTGTAATCAGGGTAATCAAACAACATTAATGTCTGGTTTTATTCATTTATTTATCGCACACTTAAATTCTGCCATTTTTACTTCTTTTAACAGAGTCTAAAATACAGAATTGTGAAGAGATGGTGCATACCTGGGGCGATAATTTGGGGGTTTTGGCTCTTTTTAGATGATAAGGCCTCTTGGAGGTCTTATCCAACTTTAATGATAATGACATGGAAATGCGTAAGTACTTTCTTGGGCCAGGCCTGAATATTAGACTTGGCAAATATTCTAAATTGCTTCAAATGTCTCAACATTTTTAGGAGCATAAATATAGCATAAATAAATAATGTGGGTTATTAGAAAGCATGGCACATGCTAATGTGCTTACCATCATTAGGGAAAACGGTGCGACATAATTAAAATTCACAAAGAGTAGATACAATTAACATTATCTGCTTACAGCTCACTAATGATTAGGTTTCAGATCCCTACTCCTCGTGGTGCTTATCAGGGGTTTCACTTTTATTTTTCTTTTTCAAAGAGTAATTGAGATAAATAGTTTAGAATGTAAGTAGGGCAATATTTACTTTTGGATTTAAAATTTAGGACTTGTGGTACTCAACAATGTTTTCTGACAGATTGTAACCTAAAAAGAAAAAAAAAAAAGCCTTTAGGTGTTTTCTTTTCCAGAATCCTCAGTTTTTCTTGGCGTTCATCGTTGCTTACCCAAGGATGTCCTCCTGGTCCAGGTGTGGGGCTCAGTTAAACCAAACCAGCTCAGAAAGCTTTGCTTGAGGAGAAATATCTTTCATTGTGAAGTGGAGCCAAAAAAGTCTTTCCCTTCTTCAAAACCGCCAAAGAAATTTAACTTTGGGGACTGAAAAAAAAGCCAAAATAAAGGACAGATCTGACTGGGTGGAGCACCTTGTCCCACCTCCCTGAATTCTGCACCCAAGTGCCTCTGATGCTGAGGGTTTGGCACCTGTGCATTAGTTAATTAGTGCATTCTGGAAATAATTGAGTTTTTGTGATTGGTTATTTTTACTGCCAATATAACAAGACCAAAAAAAATGATTAGTAGCAAGGTAATTCATCTTATTTACTGGCAGTTTGGGGAACTCAAACTGAAGCATTACATAAAGATTAATACGTATTTAGGATATATATATATATATTCTATAAAATCACCATATTTTTGTTTTGAAAATACAACCCTTAGATCTGATTTGTGCTCGATGGAAAAATTCTCACTGATTCCACAGCATTTGGAGGAGAAAGTCAGTGGATTTAGGAAGATATTAAATTTGTGTTAGAGATGGATGGGATTAAGAGGTCAAACTGGAAAGTAACAGAGCAGAATAGAGCTTGAACCTGACAGGCCAATCAGTTGTTTTCATAGATTTTTAAGCAAGAAAGTGCCATTATAAACATCTTTTCTGATCTCCTGTGTATTGCAAGCCAGGAAATTTAATCCTTGATCCGTGCATTAGAGGAAACTGCTCTGCTCTGTTTCATAAAATGCTTGTCTTGTTTGTTTTGGTGGGTAATACTTTACTTTCTCAGGGTGTAGAACATCAGCTGATTCTGGCTCAGTTTGCTGTGGATTTGTTAGAAACACTTTGATATATGTTGGATAAATAAAGGCTTCACAAAACAAACCTACCAAACCCAGTGTAGCCACTGCACGAATCTGCTCCATCACTGCACAGTTCTTGTCTATTTTTGTTTCTCTCTTCAGGTTGCAAAGAGCTCTTTGCTTGCTCAAGACCCTTCTGCTAACCTGGCCCCCTCTTGTGCCTGGCTTTTCTGTAAATCCAGGATGAAAATCCTCACTCTATCAGCAAGTGGGACATCATTATTAGTGAAGGAATGGCACAAAACGAAGGGAAGACTTATTTGCCAAAAAAAAAGATGGTTTTTTTTGGAAACTCACCTTCATCTCAGGAAACTGGAGGGAAGAGCTTGGAGTCCTGGCCAGAAGGTAAGTCAGAGGGCAAAGCAAGCAGGAGAACTGCTGAGGAAGGTGCTTTGGAGGGACTGCTTCATCCCACACTCCTTATAAACACAGAAGTTTGCTCCCCACATTGACAAAAATCTCTCTGCACATCCTGGCACACCTTCAGTGATTGTATTTGTCTGCCCTCCCTTGACTGAAATGGGAATTCAGAGGAATTCAGGCAGTCAGGCTGTTTTGTACAATCACACTGTGTGTATATTTGTGTGTAAACAAGTCTGAATTTTCTACAAAAAATTATATGGGAATTATACACAGCAGAATCAGATACCTGAATGTGATGAGGTGTAGACATACCAAAGACAGAGATTTATTCAATTAAAATGAATTGCCCTGCAAGCAGTTGCTCCCTGAAAAGGATAATTTAAGAGTTTGATGGTTTTCTGATTGTTTACATCAGTTTAGCCATATATTTTTCTTGTGCCAAGAGCACAGCATGCAGAATTCCTGCTGATGGCTCTGGAGAGCATCGGCTCTTGTCCCTCTGGAGGTGACCCTTGTGCAGGACTGAGGTCTCAGTGATGGCTTTGTCTGTTGGTGAAAAGAAGTTTGTTTTTACAAATTCTCAATGTTTTCACGCTGTCATAGGACCCTTCAGATTATATCATAGAATCACAGGATGGTTTGGGTTGGAAGGACTCTAAAGCCCATCCAGTGCCACCCCCTGCCATGGGCAGAGGCACCTTCCACTGTCCCAGGTTGCTCCAAGCCCCGTCCAACCTGGCCTGGGACACTTCCAGGGATCCAGGGGCTGCCACAGCTTCTCTGGGCACCCTGTGCCATCCTCCCAGGGAAGATGCTCAGGGGGCTTTAAAACTTTCGCACTTTGGAAATAACATCATCTCATGTGGCACCAGTGAGACTCCTGAGCTGCTGTGCTGAAACCCCCTGGTTTCTGTAAGCAGATTTGGGCTGCCCAAGTGAATGTAAACTCTGTTCTCTGGCATCTTTGCAATCACTGCTTTATCTTAATTATAATAATAAGTAATGTGCAAAAGGTATTGAAGTGGAAAAATAAACAAAGCAAAAAGAAAAATCTCAGATAAATGCATTACCAGGAAGATATAATTATATTATTGATTGCATTATGAAACATTAACTATTTTGGAGTTTTAAATCAGCTTTTCAGCCGAAGCAATGTATCTAACTCATTAAATAATAAGTATAAAAAAATAGACAATTACTGTTCTGATCTCGTGAGGAAAGGATGAAAATGCTGGAAATCATGAGTTTCTTTCATTTGAAATGGACCATCCCTGGAGGTGTCCCAGGCCAGGTTGGAGCAACCTGGGCTGGTGGGAGGTGTCCCTGCCCATGGCAGGGGGTTGGAATGAGATGAGCTTTAAGGTCCTCCCAACCCAACCCGTTCTGGGATTCTCTTATAGGTTATTACATCATACATTTTATATATAACAGAATTAACTGCCTTGGGAACCCCTAGCCAGCCTTGTTTATCCTACACAACTGGAAAATGTACAAATCTGCTGGTGTTAAATCACACACAGAGGTGACTGAAATCATAGAGTTTCATGAAAAATCCAAAAATACATGACCAGTGCCATCTGGGAGGACTGGGAGACGAATCTCAGTGTTTGTTCCCTGGAGATTCTGGTAGCTTAGTATTCTGCTTTCCATTGTCCATTAGTTTTTTCTCTGGAAGGAATTTTTGCATGATGAAGCTGGAATAACAATTCTGAAATGATGCTTTAAGATTTTTAAAGTCCATTTCTAAGAGTTTTTACCAGAACTGCAGGTGCATTTCTGAGGAGGCACCCATAGATCTGGGGGACCTTTCCCAAAGAAAGCTGTGGAGACCCCAACCGGTCAGGGGAGTTTTAGTGTGACTGGCACAGAGAGAGATTGAAAGAAGGGTGAGCTCTGGGTGATTCATTCCTGGCTTTTGTTTCTGGGGGAGTTAATAAAAACTCACTTCAGTTCATCTGCATCTGTTGAGTATTGTCTGTGTGTGTCTTTGTGACTGGAATGATGCTTTGGTCATGTCTTGGCAACGCTGGCAGAGCTTAAAGCTTCTTGCGGCCATGAATTAAATGAATCAATCTCTTCCAACACACTTTAAATTGATCTTTGATTGGACCACATGGCTCTTGGATGAGGTACCCTGGTATTAGTCAATTTGACTTGGAGAGATGATGATACAAATTAAAATGGAAAGATGATCTATATCGAGCAGCTGCGGTTCTGCAGAGGGATTTTTTTCTTCTTCTGTTTGTTTTATTAGTAGGCTGCTCTGTTTGGGAAGTCCTTGCTGTGAATACTAATGCCTGTGCCCGGGGCTGTGTCCAGAATTGCTAACTTGGGCATTTGTATTAACGATCCGTGGCCTGGATAATGGCTTTAATCCTGGCTTCAAATGCCTCAGAATCCATAGCACAAAATGCTTCTATGTGCTCTGCCTCTCAGAGCTGATATATGTGTAAGATGGTTACCCAGAGCTGCCTGCTGCTTTGAGGGGTCTGACTTCACTGCATCATCTGTCTTCATAGTGGCTGGAATTGAATAGGAAGGTCTTGAAAATGTGTGATTGAGATTAAGGTCCTGAATTCCCAAGGGATCAGGTCGTATTCAGGCACCTGGGCTGCAAAGGTGGCTTCTTGTGTGTGGCTGTAGGTGGAGAGTGATCAGGCAGAGTGAATCTGTTCCTTGATTCCAGCAGGATTTGTGTGACCTTTGCACAGGTGACAGTGAAAAGAAAAAAATGGTGTGAAATGCTTTGCATGTTGTTCCTTGTTTTGATTAAACACAAGCCAAATGTCAGTAATTTATCTGGGTATGGAGAAGGTGAAATCTCTCAAATATTCTTTCTGCATGTCTTACCCTCACAAAGAAGTGGGTTTTGTTTTTGTTTTTTAATAATCCAATAATTACCTGCTATATTAAGAAGCAAAAACAACACCTCTTCAATGTCAAACGTCTTCTGGTTTCAGTCTCTCTCTCACACATAATTTTATGACCAAACCTTATTTCTAAATCCAGCAGATTTTAGCCTGTAATTCAAATTTCATGGCTAAATTAGAACTAGCCATTTCCCCTTGTCCCCTGCCAAAGAAGATTTGTAATGGGACGACTGACAATTCAGGACACTTAGAAATTTATCTCTGAGAGCTCCTTTGTGTCAGCTCCTTCTGAGACATCGTGATTCGATTGCCTTGTCAGCTGCATCAATAATAGAGGGCGAAGATCAATCTGTAATGAAGGGAGATGAGGTAATTTTTCTAAGTGTAGAGTTGTGATTCTTGCCCAGTTACTGGAAGCTGCAATTACAGTGGTCAGGCTGGATGGTGCTCTTCACGTGTCCATAGTTTGGAATAGCCAATGATAAATAAAATGAAACCCCTACAGGGACCTTGTTACCCAGAAGGGCAGGGTAACCCAGGTTATTAATTATCCCCTTGGGGTGGAATAGAGTGAAAAAACACGGCATAATCAGTGTTTGTAAATCTATATAGAGGTAGGGTTCAGTATAGAACAGTTTGGTTGCAAAGGAAAACAGGGATGTAGTGGTTTGGGGTGTTATCATCTCCAGTAATACAGCAATATAAAAATAACACTGAAGGAAATGTATAAGGAAAGGAGGAGAAAGAAGGGAAAAGGGTCTGAAGATATGTATCTATAATCACCACCCATTGGATGCAGAGGTGAAATTTGGGATTTGCAGCTTCCATGTTTGTGGGTTGAAGGCATGGGCACAGTCCTGACAAAGGGATGGTTTTGGTCCATTGGGGCTGGGGGAACCCCCCCCAAACTCAGATTTCAGGAGTTATACTCTTCAAGCTCAGGTGGGAACACCTTGTACCTGCCCCAGGGTGGGAGTTTGACAGTGGATGGTGTCACAGGATCTGTCACTAGTCTTTGATGCTCCCCAGAGGGGTTTTCACAGCAGAGCCATCCTGTAAGGGGGACATGGGCATGATAAGAAGATAATCCCAGCTCGAAGGATTTGCATCTTATCAGCCTCTTCCCTTATCTGGAAATGCAGTTTGTAGCTTCAGGTGTGCACACCCCTCTGCACCTGGGAGAGCTGGGCAGTGGCACCCACTCACCTGATCCAAGATCCTTCCCAGCAGGAATATTCAGGGAGGGATGGGCTTTGCTGGGTGGGCAGCTGTTTCTTTGCAGTTTGACAAAAGTCTTTTGGTGCTCTTACAGTGTTTAAGCCATTAACTATTTCAGTCTCTGACAAAGGTGTCACTTGTAAAGGTTTGAAGAAAAGGAGGTCATATCGTCAGGTTTTAGGGTTTAGTTTAGATCTCTGAAGTACAAAATACAGCATTTGCTCCTTGTTTCATTGTTGTTAACCTTGTGTGTCGTATTTTTCCACACGGAAAAAAGATTTTAGCTGGAAAGCTATGGGTGAAGGGGAGAAGCAAGAGCAATGCCAGCCTCAGGGGGCTGCAGCCAGGGGGTTAACTGGGGGCACAGGGGTCTCTGTCACAACAGCTCTTGGACATCTGCTCTGCTGGGCATCTGCAGGTCAGGGATGGGGATAGTCCAGGTGGAGGGAGACCAGAGCGATGGTCTGCACCCAGAAACAGCACCTGAACCGTTCCTGTCATTTTCTGTATAAGCAAATGTGTTGGACTTAATTTAAGGCTGAACATGAGGAGGTCAGACCTCTAAGGGATCCCCCTGTTTGGGGGGGGATATGAGAAGCAAAGCTGCCACTCCCCCGCCTGCACCTGCTGCCTTCCCCACCCGAGGCACAGCTTGTCTGCTCTGTGTCCCTGCAGTGTCTGGCAGACAAAGGTTGGATGTCTGCACAGGAGACATGCTTGTGAAGGGATTACAGTCTCAGTATTAAAAAGGTTAAAAGACTGATAGGGATCACTGTTATCCTGCAGGAACTTTCCTCCCAGCACCTCTCACACAGGGTTTCATGCTCCATTTGCCTTCTGCAACCTTGCGTGGTTTTAAGTTACGTCTCAGCAGGGTCAGTTCATCTTACAGCGTTACAAGCAAGATCATTTTTCCAGGTAATGTCTGGAAGTTTGATGTCTGGGAGAAGTGCTGAGTTGGTGGAATGCAGCAAACCACCGACAAGTGCAACAGGGTTATGTCTGGGGGAGCTGAGAGCTGAGTTTTGTTTCTATAAAAACTATCAAGCCCTGTGGCTACAGCCTTTCCAGCAGCAGAGATATATTAGAAGTTGTGATCTTTTCTTCTAATCCTTCTCTAAAATTAGTGGTCTGGAGGCGGGCAAGAGGTTAATAATTAAAAATCACCAATAATGCAGTGACAAAAGACAAAGTATATAGTCCTCACGTGTGTCCCTGTACACAGTGTCACAAGCTTTTGATACAACATCCATCCTGCAGAACCCCCCCCATTGCTGATTGTGTGCTCTCAGCTGTCTGCCATCTGCGGGTGGGGAAGGACAGTAATGACAGGATGGCCAGCGGGACAGAAAGGAGACTGGAAGAGCTCTGGCTCTTCTGGACCCATTCTGTTCCTTGCCAGAGGAAGGCTGAGAGCTCCAGGCCTGTGGGCAGCCAACCTGAGGGCGGCTGGGAATCGATACTGAGCTGCTGATGCCACCTGGATCTGGGAGGGTATCCAGGTCAGCCTGGGGTGCACCAGCAAGTGCCAAGGGGATGAAAGATTTAGTCTCTTCCCAGTGCAGGAGGGGTCCAGGTAAAGCGGACTGTATTTTGTGTATTCTTTCTGCACTATGACTCTAAAAATTAGTCCCCTTCAAGTTTCTTTGAGGCTGGTGGGGGAAGAATGGGTGAGACTCTCAGAAGTTTTCGTTTTCAGAATTGTGGAATTGTTAGGGCTGGAAGGGACCTCTGGAGATCACCTAGTCCACCCTCCTGCCGAGGCAGGGGCAGCTGGTTACACAGGAGCATATCCGGGTGGACTTGGAATTGTCACTGAGGATGCAGTGAAAGCGCAGCCTCGCTGACTCCTCTAAGATCTCTTTTTCTCCTGATAAAACACATCTCCTCTTGCAGATTACTGTGAGAATTTTAAATATCAAAAATAAAGCCTAAACTGAAAAGCATCTCAGAAAACTTCCTTTGTGACCTTAGTGAAATGACACCTTCTGCTTGTTGTGACATGCATAAGAAAAGCCCTATGAAATTCCACTCTGGGAAGGAAGAAAGGAAGGAAGGAAAGGAAAATGTGTTGCACCCCTGGCTGGGAGGGAGAACAGAATAATGGAGAGTCATGGCCTGATGAGCTTGGCTTCTCCAGCTGGCTGAGCACAGAGTGCTGTGCTGTAATCACTGAAGAACACCGAAAGTCCTGATTTTCCCCTCCCTCTGTGGAATTTTGAGCTGAATATGCCTTCCTTATCCAGGATTTTGTGCTTAGGACTGAGCATGTTCTGCTCAAATGCCACTTCCCTTTTTCTCAAGAGAAAGGATAAACATGCACATTTTAATATTCAAATGAACCTATAACTGATTTTCTTCCCCAAATGAAGTATCCCAGATTTCAGGAAAATCACAATTTATAAAATATTAGGGTGTACTTTTTATTTAAAGAGAATACTTAAATACTGACAGTGAGTAAAGACAAGACCTTCACGGTCTATTAAATGAGCAGTAATTCTGCTGCCATAGCAATCGTGTGAGGAGTTACCACGTGGGAAATGGGCAAAATCTCTCTATTTTGGTTCACTTCAAAAAAATAGGAACAGTTTTCTTCTCCCACAAGTGATTTTGCTGTCAGCATGTTTATGACAATAGCATGGCTGGATTCACAGCTGCCCCGAAGGACTGTGGGGAGCTGCTCTATTCCCTGCAACTCAGTGATTTTACAGGGTATTATTGCCCACAGATGTTCTCCCACAGCTGCCATTTCAGCTCATATTTAACCCAGAAAGTATTATGTGATTACAATGTGACATCTTTAATCCAAGAAGATTTTTCAGTTATGTATTTTTGATTATTTTTCATTAGATAAGGTGATTATTATATTATGCTTTCATTTGTCACAAGTCTTACATTTCCTTAAAACTCTAGGTTCAATATTATCTTTACTAGGAACTGGGTTTAATTTTTGATACATTTCAAAGAAATCAAGAAGGAGAATGAGTCAGGCTTGTCCTTGGTAATAATAAATAAATTTTATTGTTTTTACTATTTCAACATTTCTAATGAATTAGAAATCTGTTTTTATCTTATTCTGGGAGAGGCCAGATGGCCAAATAATGTGGAGCATGTAAATTAAGTCAGCAGTCTCATCTAAATATACAAAAACAACTACAGTCTCTGACGATAATTCAACAAACCTTTTCAAAGGACAGGAAAGAGAGTGTTACCCCAAAAAATGTGTTTTGCATATTACTTCAAATTACATTGGTGGTTTTAAACAGAAAGAACGTGGAACTTGGTGCATTACATGACAGAGGATAGTTGTTCTGGGTCTGCTTTAGAAGTCCTTGATGTCTTTTATGGGCCATTCCCATGGATGGGCCACAGGCATGGGACCTTCAGAAGACCTGCAGGCCCCAGGGCAGCTCGGTTTAGTTCTGTGTCTGTCTTGGTTCTTTATGTGGAAGGCAAAGTTTGGAAAGGGAATCTGGAAAAAAACAAAACAAAAGCCAATGTTTCATTTAATTTCTCACTCCAGAAGGTTCAGCAGCTCTCGCTTCCCAGCAATGCACACCATGGAACGTCACCTTCTACATCCTCCTGAGACGTGCTTGTGGCTTTTTCTTATCATCAACAGGGAGAAAAGAAGGGATTTGATGTTTATTTATACGCTATAGAAACATAAGTGCTATCAATTATTCAATTCTTTGCTAAGGAGTATTTTGCTGTTGGCTTTGTATGTTGGTTGAAGGGGTCGGGTCTGTGCTTGGCAGTTCTGTCTTGCGTCAAAAGTGCAGGAAAATTCTGGAACCACGAGGCTTTACAGACCTTCTGCTGTAGGAAAAGATGTTTACAGGTGCTGCCGTCACTGAAGCAGCTCCAGTGAAACCAGTCAGGCCAGTAATCACACCAATTTGTAAATGTCCAGGCAATCCGTGTGTAAAATGGAGTGGGAATTTCAGGATTAAGGATATACCAAAAAGTAGTAAACCCAAGTGATTGTGGCTGTCACATTCTTAGGATGGCTTAGGGTGTCACAGTCATCCAATTCCAAATAACTGTGTTTATTTTCATGGTGCAAAGGAATATTGCTGAGTTCCAAGGAGAAGAGTGGGTAAAAAGAGATTCTTCTGGAGCAAGAGGGCTCATCTCCTTTTATATCTCTTTCATTCTAAACCAGCAGATCACTGGAGGTTGTTCTTGATTTGCTCTTGCCAGAGATTGTCCCTCTTTATTAATATAATAACATAGAGATTTAATTAGAGCACATTCTTTATTTTCCTTCCCATACCGTCAGCAACAAAAGGTGCAAGGAGAGCATCTCATAAACTATGTCATCTTGAGGGGTCACTCCATCAGCTCTGCTCTGCAGGGCATGGAGCAAGGTTATGGAAAATGGGCAGCACGGAGGAGGGAGGGGAAGGAGGAGGGAATAATAGACATTCTCCTGGCTGGCTTGGATCTGCTCCTGTTTAAATCAAAGGCAGTTTTAATAGAGTGAGACTCATTCTGACCTCTTTTGCAAACACTGTGAGGAGAGCAGGATCCTAATAATGTGGATATAAGTCTAAAGGAAGGACCTTAAGTGGCAGTGAAGTTTGATGGGAATGTCTGAGGTGACAGTAATGCCTGATAAAGTTTTTTACCTCTAGGTCAGCACTCCAAATCCAGTCTAGGTCGTTACTGACACAAAGTCATTATCATCTCATGAATGTCATCAAATGGCACTCAAAATGTTAAGTAGCCTGTTCTGCAATTGATACCTGGAAAATCTTCCTGTCAATGTTCTGCACGACCAGGGAATAGCTCATTGTGTCTCTCCTCACCCGTAGCCTCTCATTTTATCACACCCAATAAAAGCCATCCCCTGCCAAGGAGATGTCTATCACCTGTGGCTCACCACCCATCCTCAGCTGACAGCTCTGACTCTCTAACACAGGCCAAACAACTGATTTGATTTTCTTCCTGTCGTTGTCTTACATTAATATCTGCCCTCACTTGCTCTGCTGTGGAGGTTATTTGGTGCAGTGGGTATTTACTGCCAAGGGGCAAATAATTGAACTCCAACACTGGTTTTCATCTCTTAGTCTCTTTATTTTATTTTATTTGCAGAGGTAGGTAGAGGGAAACAGTGTTGGTTTTAGAAATTTATTATGTTCATCCAAAGTTTCCAGACACAACTAATAATGACTATTAGTCTGGTTACAATACTGCTAAAGCTTAAATATTAGTACAGGGGAAAACTTAGTAATGAAACACTTTAAATTGTTTTATATACGTTACTTTCTTTACATTTCTTGACATGTGAAGAGGGATGGGAAAGGGTGTTTCAGTGATGTTCGTGGTGGGCATTTCTTCCCTCTCTGTTTTGGGACCACTTGGGTTCATCTCGATATATTAAAATTCCCTGTAAAGTCCTTATCCCCTTTATTATTTGCACTGTGTCTCACACAGACAGATAAAGTAGAAATAACTTGTGAAGTTTTTCTTTGTGGTTTTTTTTTCCTTTGTGACCCAGAGATTCTAAAATACTTTTCAAATAGGATTATACTCTCAAGCCTTATTTCTCCAATTTCCTTCCCTCTTCGCAGTGTCTTTCCAAAGGCTTGTGCTGGTGTGAGTAGAACGATTGCTTTTATAGCCAGTGTTTTCCCCATGCCCAGAGCAAGCAAGGCTGGAAATGGAGAGCTTTTAAAGGCCTTGTTCCCAGTTCAGGTGGTGAATCCCATGGAAAAGAAGGACATTCAAGGTAATGGGCTGCTTGTCTTGTCATATTGAACAACCAGTTTTTGAAGCAGGGGGCAAAATCCCTGTACAAAGGGGTGTTTGGGAAAGCACTTCTGAGTTCAGTTGTGCATGGAAATAAGGCAAATATCTGCCCTTGGATAGCAGTGACAGTTCCCATGGAAGTGCAATGATGTTTCTGTAGGACACACATGTACATGCAATATTGAGCTCTCCGATGCCTTTTTCCCATGGGTGTTTGCTACCAGCCAGAAGGAGGTGAGTACATGGACTGGTACAACTCCTCTGGCTTTGGGAAAACACAGGGGAAGGAGACCAACAACTCTGGCTCCGTGCTCTGGAGCTGCTGAAAATTAGTCTGAAGTCTTTGATATTTGGTGGGTATTTTCCTTTCAGTGTGGAAAAGCAATAAACCTGGACAATGACAGATTTTTCTGCCTGGCAATGGCAAGGAATACACAGCAGATGAAGAGGGGAGAGTGATACTTCTCTGAGCACATCCCTACCCAAGTTTCCCTTTCATAAAACAACCATTGTGGTTTGGTGATATTTTTGTTTCCTTAGTTATATTGCTTTCTGCTTCCAGGTTGTCCCAAAATGATAAAAAATCAGTTTGACAGTCTTGCAGATCAGGTGACTTTTTATTCATTGTAATAGCAGGAGGGAATCTGATGCCCTCATCACCTCAGTTTCCCTCACAAGGAGCCACTCGCAGATCAGCTCTGCTAATGGTGAAGTGTAATTAGAAGTTATATTAGGTCAGAGAGGTTGTTCTTTCTCAATTGTGAAACTACTTTTTATTTTAATAGACCGTCAGAACCACCAGCTTGTCCAAACCGGCATCCTAAAGAGAAATAAATGAAATAAAATTACTTGGGAAAATCTTGTGGGAATCCACATCTTGTGGTGCAAAGATCCTTCAGTTTCTTCCAAATCTCTTCTATTTTATTTCTTTTGTAAAAGCACAGATCATTTTGTTTTATTTTGTTTTTACTGGTACAGCTTCTTCTGAAAGATTTTATATATATAAAAGAGTGGAAATAAGGGCAGAAGCTGAAGCAGTTTCCAAGCAAAAACAGGAGGATTTATTGTGACCTGTAATGAGAAATAGACTTCCAGTTCCATAAATTCCGGGTAAGTGCTGGTGTTCCTCCCTCAATTGATGTTCCCTCCTCAAGTGCCACGGGACTTGGAGTTCATCCTCCATGGAGACTGCATGGATTGCACTGGGTTACTTAATAATTTGGGAGGCTGGCAGAGAGCAGGGAAAAATCCCTGCAGGCAGAGAACTGCTCCCAGTGTGGGCCTGAGATCCCCAAAAATGAATGGCAAAGTCCTGCCATCCCTCCCATCCCATCGGAGCTTCTTCTTAGATCCCAAGCAGTGCTGTGGAATGTATGGACGAGGGGAGCTGGCTTTCAGGATGAGAGCCTCTGAGAAAGAAATTCCTGGGTTCATTTAACCCAGGAATTGCCATTGCCTGTTGGCATCTCCAGGAAAATCAAGAGGCTTTGAAGGTGTTTGATTCCGCGCTGCAGGTCGGAGCAGATGTTTGCCTGATAATGGTCTCCAGGATTATTTTTTTTGGCCACATTATTGAGAAATATTTTCCCTGAAGGTGTGAATTTCAAATTGTATACTAATAATATCGGGATGTGGTGCTGGGTCTCAGGAAAAAGGGATGAAGAAGCAGAGAAATTCAGTAATGTGGATAAATAGAAGAAAATGAGATCTACATGAGAAGTTTTATTAAATTCGGAATTGGCTGCTGGACCTGAAAGGCAGAGCTAAGTAAAAGCATGAAGTTAACTAAGGGAAAAATGAGTTTGGAGCACAAACAGAACTCAAATTCATCTTTGCCAGAGAGGGAGGAAGCTTAGTGTGACCTTGAGAGCTGCTGTGAGCGCCCCTCACGTGCCAGCCCGACGGCAGCACGAGAGTCCTGTGCACAAGGAATGGTTTTAGCTCTGGTGCATTTAACTCTGAGCTGCCGTGGCCCCTGGGTGGCAGTTCCTGTTCAGTCTGTAACCCACTCTGCTGGGAAACCAAGCAAGCTAATGGCATGGAAACCTGGGCTCCTGAGGCCAAGGAGGGTTAATATCCGAAGGAGCTCCAGACTCCTCGTGGTCCAGGACAACTGCATGTGTCATTTAGGCTGCCCTCTCCCCTGGGTGAGGGACTCGCTTTAAATGTGCTTTTTACAGTGCCTACAAACAGAGGGATTCTTCCTGCACATCAGGGAGAATTTCTTCTTCTGTTAAGTATTGCAACAAACTGCCCAGGGAGGGTTGGAGTGCCCAGCCCTGGAGGTGTCCAAGGAATGGCTGGATGTGGCACTCAGTGCTCTGGGCCGGGGGATAAGGTGGGCATTGGGCACAGGGTGGACTTGGTGGCCTTGGAGGTCTTTTCCAACCTCAGTGATTCTGTGATGGGGCCTCGGGAATTGCTGATAAAGCCAGCAGTGACAGTAGTAGGATGTCTGGGTTGATACATCAGTAGCTTCCTGCTGTGTTATGACTACTCTTGCTCTGCTGGTCATCACAAACCTCTTCTGCTTTTGGTGTAAAGCTGAAGAAATCATCCTCCTTCCACGGGCAAGCACAGCCACATCCCAGCCCAAAGGTGGCCTGTGCCCCATGGGCAGGGGTGGCTGAGTCCTCTGAGAGGGTGTTCCCCCAGATAAATTAGCTGGGGAAGGAGACACCGCTGGTGCGTGCAGCATGCTGAAATAACCGAGGTGAGAAGGGACCTCTGGAGCTCTGCAGCTCCACTGCTGCTGGTCAGACCCTTCTCTTCACTGTTATGTGCCGAGAGGGACCAATAAAACACCGAGTGAAAGCAGAATAAAGCAGTGACACCTTAAGACAAATCCCAGACGTGTGACCCTGCTGTTCAGAAACACTTCCCACTAATGAGATCCTCAGTAGTGCCTTCCTGCAGGTATTTTCCATCACGCTGGTCTTCTGTGAGCTCATTTTTCTCCTCCCATGACCTATTTTTATCTTTCTGTCCAGTCACAGCCACTGTATCACCTTTTTTTTAACATCCTAGCCTGTCCAGACTCTTTTTCTTTTTTTTTTCTCCTGCTAGTTAGCTGTAATTATACAGCTTTTTAATGAGTTTTGATTCATTTAAATGTGCTTTATGTGACTAACAGCAAACCCCCTGCTGCTCTAATTTTATATGGTGTATTTAATTGAGACCCCTTTTGCAAGAACACAGTTTGCAAAGATGTGTGTGGCGAGCACAGTCCCTAACCATAAATTATGTTTGATTCCCACTCTTCTGCTTAGATTTTTATTTGCATTACATGATTTTTTTTTCCCCACCCCACTAAAATCCTGTCACGTACAGTTTAACCACTCCAGCAAATTAATTCTTGCCATATTTAATGTCACACACAGAAATGCCTTTATGGATCTTCTAATTGTTCATTTCAACCATTCTAAAATTAGTTCCCTTTTATTAATTGGGGAGCCATTGCATTCTGGGGAAGAAGGAAAGCTCTCTTGCAACCCACATTAACTGGACAGATGTTCTCAAATATGTCAAATATTACCCAGTGAGTGCTGATACAGCTCATCCATCACATCACTGCAACATTCACTCTGTAATCTAATGTAGGATAAAGGGTGAGAGGAGCGAGGCAGAGTCAGAAGGGATGAACTGACATCACAGAAAATAGTTTTGTGTTTAGGCCAAAGCATGAAAACATTCATACTTTAAAATAACTGGAGAAATTTCATTGTCCATGATAGAGAATCACAGGATGGTTTGGGTTGGAGGGACCTTAAAGATCATCCAGACCCACCCCCTGCCATGGGCAGAGGCACCTTCCACTAGCCCAGGTTGCTCCAAGCCCCGTCCAACCTGGCCTTGGACACTTCCAGGGATCCAGGGGCAGCCACAGCTTCTCTGGGCACCCTGTGCCAGGGCCTGCCCACCCTCCCAGGGAGGAATTCCTTCCTAATATCCCATCTAAATCCCCCCTCCTTCAGCTTAAAGCCGTTCTCCCTTGTCCTTGAATGAAAACTTGTTACTCAGTGATGCCAGGAGAAAGGAGGGGGACCTGGTTTCTATTCATTTTCATTTTCATGCCCTAGAACTCAAACACTTAACAGAGAGAATGAGGATCATTTGACAAGTGGCAGAAGGAAAGCTCAAGCAGAGGAAGGAGCTGTCCAGGCAAAACTCCTCCTGCATACATTGAGTATGGGGGGAGAAGGCAGATTAAGACTTCAGGAGTTTGGGTCACCCAGAATAACCTGCCTCCTAGAGACAGTTCATTAACTGGATCATCTCGAGCCCTCTCTTCAAACGGATCTTATCAGCAACACATCTAATGGGATAAGAGTGTCTTGGGACATATATTTACATACGTGGAGATAAAAAGGCTTACATAACCCCAGGAGCAGAAAAGATGTATTTCTCAGCCAATTGCCAATGTTCCCTTGCTAAACCCCTCATAATAATGTTTTTCTGCCGTGTCAGCAGCTACATGACAGTAAAGCAAATGGCACAGGTATCCTGACAGCCAATTTCAATGACCTGAAGGCAAGAAATGCCAAGTTTCCTTCTTTTTTACAGCTAGATGGATGATGTTTGAGCAAAGAACAAAATCTATGCATTATGCTTCTTAACTAACCCATCAAAAATAGCCCGAGGAAATATCCGGAGCTCTTTGTTTTACAGCAGGATGTTCAAGCCCATTCAATCTTTTTCATATTTGCAGCAATAAAATGGAGTTCTGAAGCTTTCCAAGGCCAATCACAGCGCGTGCTGGCAAAATCCCAAGTATTCAAAATCAGGCGCACAGAAAGAGGACTTGAGGAATTGATTTCAATCTTTGTTTGCTGGGTGTCTTTGACTTGCTGAGTCAGCATTTTTATTAATTTGGCCTTCCCTGATTGAAGCTTTTGCCCAGCATTTGCATAAACCTCTGCACCTCCTGGTTTGTGGCCAGCACGAGCTGGGACAGTGAGCTGAAAGATGAAGCACTGAAATTTGGGACAGCCATTGGCACCTTGCTCAACTTTCATGTTTATTTCCTGAAATGTGTGACCCACCCTGCTCTGAGGGGAACTTTGGGTTTGGATGGGACGGTGTGGTCTTGGAAAACAGACCTCTGTGTCATTGCTGGTGCTGAAGAGCGCTGCTTCCTGTAGGATGAGCCCAGCTTCGTCCCACAAAAGGATGTTGTGGTCTCAAGGAGTTCCCTGGAAGTCTTTTATGGAATATGGAGCTCGAAAATGATCGGTGTTAGATGGTGGTAAGACCTCAGTGTGATGGGGGTAATGTTTGGGCTTCCAGGTGAACAGTGCCACGGCAGAGGAAGGAAAGCAAACGTTGAGGCCATAAGCACTTCAGTTTCCTATGGAAGTCACAAGCAAACAAGGCTTTTGAACCATTTCAATCTACTCTCAGTCAGCAAGCACGGTCTCTGTTGGCATCCCTGTATTTTATTAGTGTGTCAAAAATTAGGTGAGAAGAATTGCAATAGAAGGAGGAACCTGAATTAGCAAAAAACCCGTGTATCTTATGTGTTACAGAAATAAACATCCCCTGGCTCCAAAGAGGGACTTCCAAACCCCCAGCAGGATTTTGGTGTCAGCTCGTGGAAGAGGAAATATTTGCCCAGCTCTATCTTCCAGCATTTTGATCACTCACTTGAAGCCCTCCAGCGTTCCTTTGGAGTATTCTGCTTTCACGGTGTGTTGAAACAAACACTGGACACCCTTGTGACTCTTTATGGACAATGCCATCCCAGCTCTGTGGGATTCCACATGGGCAAAAAGTAGGGGACACTTATATCAAAAATGGGGATGTTTTGGCCACCTTTGTAGGTGATTTAAGTGGTGTGACCAGAGAGTCTCCTGTTACAGCTGCCAGAAGGGTTTTGCTTGCTTGCACTTAAACCAGGTTTTTGTGCTTCTGACACCACTGTCTTCAAATGCACAGCAAGGATTTCAATCCAGCAGGATAAAATTGATAACTTTTGTAATGACATAATTATTACTGTCTTCAAGAAGTGAATATAATTACCTTATTTCTTTGAACCAATGTTACTTTTAGCCTTAACCCTACAGTGGCACGTTGGATGGCAGTATCCTTGATATTATTTTAACACTCAATTTAAAATCCAATTCATTATGGGTGACCTACCATTCCTGACAGGTTACCTGCAGTGATTTCCTTATTCAAATCACGTTGTAACTTCCAAATTAGTTCCTTGACCTTCTCTATACTTGAAATTGAAATCAGAATTTAAATTTCAGGAGTGGTTTCCTGTGTTTTGGGGGGGTTTGTCCATTATGCAGGTGGCTGTAGAGTTTCCATGGGCATTAAATAGACCACTGGGATGATGAGAAGACCTGTGCACCCAACAAGAGGTGAGTTCTCCAGAACTCCTCTCACGTGCAGGGTAGTAGAGCTACTCATGACATAAGTCACTCCTCATTGTGGGTAACAGCCTGGAATTAATCTGCAATCAAGAAAATCCTCCCGATCTGGTTCACCTGGGTAAAAAGGGCTTGAGCATCACAAAACCTTGGGAGGGAACAGCCCAGGAAGGCTTAAAAAGGGCCCCTCTTAGCCTGGGTTTTATGAGTTTTAAGTGGATAACTGTGTTAAGACTTAGACTGTTTTTATTTTCAGTGAATGAGTGTTTGATGGTTCCTTTCCAGCTCTTTCAGGGCTGTAGAGAAAAGGATCCAGCCACAGTGGAAATAAATCAAATAAGCAGCACAACTGCAGGTATCTCCTCTCAGTGTTCTTCAGCTGAAACCCTACGCGAGGTAAGGTTATTTGTTTACTAATCATGTCCTAAAACATGCTTGCAAGCTTTTATTTTTAATTGAATTTGTTATAATGTTGCAAGGTAGCCAGTTTTCAAATAAGCTGCTTATTAAATCTGTTGAACATCTCCTCCTTGGGTGGAACGGTTGTGTAAGCAGGATGTGTGCAGCAGATGCTTTTAGGGAGTGCAGATGGAAATTTCTCTTGGAGTGTGATTTATCCGTGGAGCAGCGGATGCAGAGTAAGAGCAGAGCTGGAAAATGCTCTCAGGTTCCTGGGAGCTTTCTCCAATTTCAGCTCAGGAAGGAGAACCTGAGATTTTCCCTCTGAGATTATTTCCTGCACGGAAGCATCAAGGGGATGCTGCAGGTGTTTCAGCATCCCTGGACATGGTGTGTTTGTAGGGAAAGCTGAACAAAAAACCCCAACAAAAAAGAAATAAACTAAAAGAATAATATTTAGGGGAAATGTCAGGGAGGAAATGAGCTCCTTTCTAAACTGGAAAACTACTGTCCATATTTTATCAGCTGAAGTAATGAGGGTGGAGAGAGTTTAGATGTCACTGCCAAGGTGATTTATCCACTGGGTAACAATGCTCCTGGAAGATCCCTCTAGGAAGGATGTCAATCAAAGCAGAGCTAAGAGAGGAAAGCTGCATATCTCATATAAGATTGCTGAATGGGAGTTACAAATGTTTTAGCAGAAGTATGAAATTATTGGAATAAGCGAGATGTGACCGAGTCAGAAAAGTCATTGGCGATTTAAAACATCGGGAGTTTCTGGAATGGATGTGTGAAACCAAACAGGAGGCGTGGGGGTGTTATTGGAGACGGATTAGGGAGGCTTGAAGAAAAATTAAGTATTTAGGTGATGTGGCACAGACTCTGCACTGAGGTTAAGAGCATGAAGGGAGAGAGGTGGGTTTGGTGTTTTGTCTTCAGAGTATGAAAGTCAGTTAATTTTTTATAAATATAATAAGTTCAATATTACCCTTACCTGCTTGCTTTTGGAAATGCCAATACATGGCATTAAAACACTGCTCCAAACCTGCAGCAAGGCACTATCTGCAAATGATTCAACTTGGACTAGGGAAGAGGCAGCCAAAGGATGAAAATTTCCAAGTTTGGGGGCATTTCTGCTCATATTTACAGATTTTCCTGGCAAGAAGCTGGTTAAGAGCCCCTGTAACACATTTAGTTTCAAGTCTGTGGATACTGTCATTGGCATTAACTTGCCTTCATTTTACTTAAGTGAAGTTTACTAACTTTATCACTTTATCTCTGAAGTTTATCACATTATCATTAAATTTTGCTTTATCACTTGCTGCAGAAAGCCCTGTCTTTAAGTCATCCCAGAAATTTAGTCGGTTCTGTCTTGTAGGCCAAGAATTTGCTTGATTTTTAGGGTTGTTTTGTTTTTTACTGATTCAATAACCAATTGTTAGAAGTATAATAATAATAATAATAAGCTTTGAATGTAATTCAGGGTTCCTCCTTCTGTTGGTTCCTCCATCTCCTCATCAGCTCTTCCACCATTTGTTCTTCACTGGATCCCATTTATGGCTCACCTGGAGCAGGGCATTGATCTCTCCTGCACCTTCTGAATTTCATGTTCCAACATGTCACTCTCTGCTTAAACAACTGGCATCAAACTCATACAAAAGTCACCTGGCAACTCCCTGTCCCCAAACCTGCTGTTTCCAGACATAAAACATCTCTTTTCTATCCTTCATTTCTGTTTTATCTTGGTTATAAACTGATTCCTATCAAATGATTGCCCAATCCATCTGTCTCCCAGGCTCCTTTACAATCTCAGAGAGATGTGACACCGCTTTAACTCTCTGTCCCAGCCACTTCATTGTCTTGCTTTGAGAATTAATCTCTCAAAGCACTTTAACTTCTCCTTTGCTTTATTGCTGTTCTCTCTTGCTTATTATTTTCTCTAACATGCTCCAAATTCAGAAATAAAACCTGACAGAGGCCTTTCAAGACCTATAAATATTGATGTTCTGTGTTTTCCTTTCCTTGGATGTTGATTTATCCGATGGCTTATATCAAAACTTTTGTGCTTCTACCACCCAAAATATTTCCAGGTGCTTTCTTTGGGAGTGTTTGTTACTCTAACAGGTGTTTAAGGCAAAAATGGAGTGGTTAATGTGGTAGATAGAGGGAAGGATTCCCTCCACATAACAAAAATCCTGCAGAGCATGAGTGGGGCAGAATGTTGAGTTTCATAGCAAGTGATGTGGGATGTAGGAGCTGGAATTCAGCTGGAATGGATCCTTGCCTATGGCTTGCATTGGGAAACTGGGGCATAATCCTGAAAAATTCATTTTTAGTTGTCAGTCATGTGGTCTCTGGCCCACCAGGTAAACCTTGGAATGTTTTTGCAGATCCCATCACCCAAATAAAGACCTAAATTACATTTTCTGTGTCCGGCAGGTGAATTGTGATTATTTTTTAACTCTCTTAGACCGAAATGTTCAATTAATGCGTTGCAAAATGGGTAATTAACTCTTTCCACTCTGGTCAGCAGGAACGGGGGTGATTTTTAGGGATCAGACATGATTTTTAGCTTTCACCAGCTGTTGCCATGTTGATTCAGTTTATCAGAGGGTTTTATTATAAAAAGGGCTTAAGAAATGTTTTATAGATTTCCAGCTCTAGAAAAGCTGCTGTTTCTTTGGGAAGTTCTGAGCAGTCACGCCAGTTTTCCATAACTTTCCTGTTCCTCAGAACGAAGGCAGCTTGTGACTCCTGTTCCCAAATGCCACAGATATTCTGTGTAAGCTCTAAACCCACTCTAAGAGACTTAAAGCTCTGCAGGAATTATTTCATATGTTTTTGTGCTTTCCTAAAACTTGAAAATTAGCTCAAGTGTTGCCATGGGGGAAACTGGGATGAAACAAAGCAGATTAACAAGGCAAAGGAACAAACGGAGGTGGGTTTTGTTTGTTTTATTTGACCCAGACACACTGTATTACCTGAAAGCTCCTTATGTACTGCAAGGAAATGCAAATGGGATTTAAAGAATGGGGATTAGAAACTGCTGGCGGTGGGATGAATATTCTGGTTCCTTAGTTTTCTAATAGATTAGCTTTGTCTCACTAATCACTGTGCTTAAAGGGAGTTTTCCCACTCTGCAGGAATGGTCTTTGCTTTTGGTTTTCTGTGGATCAGAATCTGATCAACAGAAGAGAGAATCTGACACAACAGATTCCACATCCTGTGGAATTGCTCAGAGGGAAATTGTCCTTTCTTAGTAAACGTGAATGTTGGAAATTTATCATTTTAGTCCTTTTTATCTGTCTGATTAACATGGCCCTTTGGAGATGCTTCTTGGCAAGATCCAGTTCCAGTGCTCCCCAAGGGGGAAGCACAAACTTTGTGACCTGTTGAAATCCTACTCTGCCAAAATGCAGAGTTTAGGTCTGACTTAAGTGGTCCTGCATGGAAATGAGTCAGCAAGGTTTGAGGGATCAGACTCGTCCCTTTGAAAGAACCTTTGCTGTGCTCCCTGGGCTCACTGGAACAGCAAAAAGAGGAGTTGGAATGAAATCAACCATGAAGTGATGTTTATTTTTTTAAATTTAGTGTTCACACATGAAGTAGAAATTAAAAACCCCAGGAGGATAAGCAGCTCTTTCTACTGCAAGGTTTTCTTTGCAGTCTATGGATCAATAGAGGATTGTTTTGTTGATATAACAATTTTTGTTGATTGATAAGATGTTTGATACTTTCAAATTTAAAAAGTGCCACGCTTTTCCAATCTGCTGTTGCTTTAACACATGGAAAAGAGAAAGAAAAAAAAAATCTGTGGATATATAATAATTTACACAAAACTGAGCATGTCTAGCAGAAGCACAAGGTACTTGATACTGGAGATGACAGCTTAGGTCTGGATCAAACTCCAGAACTTACTCTGTAGTAATTCCTGTTTCTTTTAAGCTTTTTTAGGAAATAATGAAAGGATTCATGCAGGTAGGGTGATGGTGTCATTCCTGGGAGTGGCCAAGGCCAGATTGGGCAGGGCTTGGAGCAACCTGGTCTAGTGGAAGGTGTCCCTGCCCATGGCAGGGGCTTGGAATGAGATGATCTTCTAAGTCCTTTCCAACCCAAACCGTTCAATAATTCCACGTGCGTGTTCTGTCTCTGCCAACAAAGGGTATGTCTTGGTATTGACATTTTTAAAATCAGAAGTAAAAAGGCCCAAATTCTGCATGTGAGGCCAAATACCCTCTTGCCTGATATTTGTGATGGCAGGTTATTGCCTCAAAGCAATAAAAGAATATCATCATTAACCCTGTTAATGGTCTCCACCAACTGCACAGACATCGGAGCGCAGCAATAAACTCTCCCTGGCCCTTGAATTATCACCACGAGGCCAGAGCACAGAGTTCTGCTTATTTATCAGTCAGAGCCTGATGGCTTTCATAGGCTCATAACCTCCTAACGAATGCAGACTAATTGTATATATGGGAGGCTTTGCAATGGGTATTTAAAGCACAGACTAATTCCTGCAGTTGCAAAGCCCCCCAGAGAACAGGGTGCTCAGGCTCCACCACCTTCCCAAAACAGCATTTCCAACAAAATTCCTTTATGTGGAGCATTAAGCTTGAACCAGGGGTCAAGCACATGCAATAAAACTCAGGTTTTATGGCCTCTTTGGCTTTTGAAACAATTTTACCACCCCCACCCTCCCCCATTTCTACTGTGTATATGAGTATTTCTTGATTTACAAGATAATGCTTTATTATAAACAATCCTCCTGGTGGATTTTAACTTGCAGAATATTGAATCTGGAGGGATTGTTCAGAGACACACATTTAAAAGCCCAAAAGTAAGCCCAGTCTCACCTCCTGCTCTCCTTGGGAACAATAACTGTCTATACATTTTTGGAAGCCCAAAGTAGAATGTCATGAAGTTATTATTTGATAGTGATTTATAATAGTAAATATTTATTTTTAATAAGTTTGAATTTATATGTTTTAGCTGTCACACCAAGTGCTAAAACTCTTTTAGTAAATAAGAGGATTTCATGGTTATTAATTTAAAGTAGTGGCTTAAAAAATATTTCAGAATGGCTTGTGGCTGGGCTTGATCTATATCATTTGAAGGATGGTCAGTGTCTACAGGAACATCATTTAAAAATGAAAAATTAACTCTTTGGGGCATTTCTATAAAGATATTTGGGCTGTGTGACTTCTGTACTGGTGTCATGGTACAAGAGTGCCTAATTCTCATAGTCTGTGTTGAGAATTGACTTTGAAAATAACTCCTGGCCCTTTTTCTTTGCTTTGGCATCTTTATAACTTAGTCCTTTCCATATTTTCAGTGGCCCATTCCTTGCAGTTAAATCTGTACCTGGATCTTTGAATGGAAAGAAATAATCTTTATATGGAAAGCAATCAATACCCCAATTAATTGCAGAAATGGGCATAACAAACATGGCATCCTTAAAAACTAATCAGGGAAGCATAAAACTCCAAAACAAATAACACTGGAGCACCAAAGTGCTTCAGCTTTGGACCAGGGGAATGGCCCTGTGTGGCCTCTTGGCTTCTTTGGGGTCCAAATGTGCTTCCAGTTCTCCGTTCCCATTTAATACTGGCACACAATCATAGCAAGAGGTTTCCTTTCTTCCCCCCTGAAAGCATCCGGATTTAAAAATAAAAACATGAAAAGCGTGGGGTGAGGAGGTGGAAATCCTTTGTTGTGGAGCCAAATCGAGAGATGGACATTCTGTAATTTTCTGACACAGTGGGAGCTCCTCCTGAGGGGGGGGGAAAGAGCTCTTGAAGCCACATTTCCCTTTATCAGTTCGTGTGCCTTGAGCGCACTTTCTAGTTAAAACTTCTAAATTACTTTAATTACAGAAACTAAAGAAAGGGCTGCTGCAGAAACGATTCCCACGCAAGTTAAAAGGTCATTAAAAGTTGTGGCTCTCCAGCTAATTTGTGAACGATGCAGCGTGTGAGGTGTTCTGGCAGTGGTAATTATATCTCCTGTAAGGTGAGATCAGGAAATACCAGTGAGGCTGAGCTTTGGCCAGGCTTTGTCATAGAATTCCAGGCTTGATTGGGTTGGAAGGGACCTTAAAGATCATCCAATCCCACCCTGTGCCATGGGCAGGGACACCTTCCAGTAGCCCAGGTTGCTCCAAGCCCCATCTAATCTGGCCTTAAACACTAACCTGTTTTCTTTTAGTTCAGGCTTGAATGGTCTGTGTCTTGAGGCACCTCTTTCACCACAGATCAGGCAGAAAATTTGAAATGGGAAATCCTCCACTCGTAGTTTATAAACCTTGCAGAAACCCTGTGTTATCTTCTGGCAGCTCCATAGCTGTAACTTCAAACATCTGACTGTGACTCTGACCCGGCCCAGGGATTTGCAATGGAATCACAGAATTGTTTAGGTTGGAAAAGGCCTCTAAGATCGAGTCCAGCTGTTCCCCCAGCTCTGCCGAGGCCACCACTAACCATGTCCCCAAGTGCCACATCCATGTGGATTTTAAATCCCACCAGGGATGAGGATCCACCCCTGCCCTGGGCAGCTGCAGAGCCTGACCCCCACCTGGCTCCATCCTCCTTCCAAGGAATTTTAGGGATGCAGAAGGGTCCCTCTGAGTCTCCTTTCGTCCAGGCTGAGCCCCCCAGCTCCCTCAGCCATTCTTTGCTCTCCAGCCCCTTCCCCAGCTCTGTTCCCTTCCCTGGACATGCTCCAGCCCCTCAATAATATCCCTTACAAATTAAAACTGTTTTATTCTCAGCCCAAGTGAATGGGAACCAACCCACGATTTCCAGGAACTCATTCCCTGCTTTCCAGCTCTGCCAAGCCACATCCACCAGTCTGGAGCAAGGAAGGGAACCAGAAAGCTCTTCTCATTCCTCCCCTCCACTGCTGGAGATTGCCTTTGGTTTCTAGACAGGTGCTTTCATCCTCTGTTCAGGCTGTGAAGGTTTGTAACTTTAGCTCATTTCATGCAAAGCTAAATGTTATCACTCCTACAGGGGCTTGTAAACTAAAGGTGGCAGCTGATAACACAGAGCCTGCTGCTGGCCCTGCTGACTCAGGGGGGAGAGGAGCATCCCTTCAAAACAGGGAGAACTTTTGAAGACATGAGATAGTTTGGCATTAAAAGAAGGAACCGTGGTGAAAAACTCACTAGTGTAACATCACAGAGGCAAGAAAGTCAGTGAGGAACAAAACTTCACTGAAATCTGATTTCATCCCACAAGAGGGTGGCTTAGTGTTGGCCCTAATTTAGCTAAAATGTCTATTTCTTTTTTGTGTTTATAAAGATATTTGTGAGTATTCATCACAAATGATGGGTTACTTGGCTTTGACACCCAACTCCTTTATGTGCAATTTTCTCAGTCCTTTTAGTGGCAAAGTAACAAAATTCACTCTCCGGTGTGTAACTGTTGCCTTACCTCAGGTTTGGTGGCTTTTTCTTTTATTTAAAGTAAAAAAGAAAAGCTATTTTCTATAATATGATATAGATATCTATGAGATACAGCCATATTTTATTTTTTAGAAAAGATCTTTATATATATAAAGAGATTTCATAACTAGCTAGGCTGCAGGGCTGCCATACATGCTTTTTTAAATTTCCTCTCAAGGAATTTTGCCCCGTACATATTTTCTTGTGTTATGCCATCAAATTGCTTTTCCTAAACTTTGGAAGCCCTTTTCACCATCCCATTTTCATAGACCTCAATCCCACAGTAGTAACTTCCAGCCTGGTTGAGCACTTAATGTGATGTTGGCAGCAGGAGATGATTTTCCTTAAGCGCTTGGGATAGTTCACACCAGCAAAGCCCTTAAGTGTGACAGAGGAAATCAAGCCTGAAAAGCTGATTTTTTTTCCCCATCTTGTAGATAATACTTTTACCTCGAGAACAAGCTGTGAAATATTAAATTCAAAGCATAAACACGTCAGTTTTGTTTCCAGTCATACTTTGCTAAGCAATAGCTTCGGGGTTAATGCAGATGTTCCACTATGGGACGGTGGGACGGTTTTTATGGGGGAATAATTGGGGTACCTCAGGTAGTGTCCTGTGAGAGAACTGCTATTCCTTCCTCTGGGGTTGCAGATTGAGCCTCATCCAGGTTTAATTCCAGCTGAAAATGTCCCGTTTCAGGCCTCTGGAGAGCTCCCTGAGCATCCAGCGTGTCCCAAAGGCAGGGCAGGAGCTGGTCATAAGGGCTAATAAGGAAGAGGAGGGTATTTAGGAATATTTAATGGTTAAACACTTTAACCAGGTCTCTTTTTAAAGAAATTAAATTATTCCTGCCTGGGAAGTGCCCTCAGGTCCTGCTATGTCCCTTGGGATGGACAGGAGGGTCCTGGTGGCTGCTGGCACGCGGCTTCCCTAAGGAACCAGGAGAGGACTTGTGGAGTAAACCCCACTTTTTGTTCTTCTCTGTTGCAATTCAGGGTTGTTTTCCCCCAGTCCCAACCTGTGGAAGTGCTTGGTGATGCTCTGAAGATACCAGAGATTATTTTCAGCTTTAAAATTGTATTTCTTTCCTCAGATCTTTAGGCAAACAGGCTCTGTTCCCAAACCCTACATATTTATTTTTTAAAAGATAATGTAGTAACCATATTTTATTATTCCTTTCTTTAGAGTAATAAAACACAGCCTTGGAATAATTGAGGAGGAATAGAAAAACAATTGCAAAAAAAAAAGAGCACAATATAAATGTAAATCAGGCACATTTTTGCTTTTCAGAGCAGTGTTAGGCTTTCATCAGCTGGCCCGTTGTGGTAATCCGTCTCAAATTGTTTCATGTTCTTTTCTAACCCCATGGTTTCATTAAATTCACATTAAATTATGCTGGTGATATACAATTACTGAAAAACAAAGCAACTTTGCCACCCAAACTCAATGTTCATAGACTTTTTACTGAAGGCACCAAAGTGTTATCAGGTCACCACTCCAGAAAGTTCTGAAAAGAACTTTCCACCCTCCATAATAAGCAATGAGTCCAAAGAATCCGAGATATCTAATGAGGGGTCAGAAAAAGCAAAGATTAAAAAAAATAATAAATCCAGTGCTGTGTCATTTATTTATTATTCCAACAAGTTCAGTAGAAAAGGGTTCTGAGTACACCGAGTTGTTTTAATGAGTTATTTTATTCTTCTAGTAAAGAAAGAGAAATAAAGACCAGCTTCAGAAAGCAGTAAGCGTGAAAATAATTTAGTTTTCCATCAGAAAAGTCTGGCTGGTCAGACCCTTCAGTGAAATCCTCTTCTGAAAACGGCTGCCAAAATAAACTCCTCTAACATATTTTAAGGAGAATGAGGAGGAATGAAAGGAGTGACAAAATCTGTTTCATGTCCAACTTTTGCATGCATTTCTCATTCCGAAGTCCCTTTCAGGTGAATATTTCTGCTTCCTTAAGCCCATGGTGACCCCTCTTTTGTGCCTGGGGATTTTCATTAAAGCTGAGCAGGAGAAGGATCATTATTGAAGGGAGAACAGCTGGGGAGGGTTTCCTGGAAACAACTCCTGCCTTTGTTCTTGCTGCTCCCTGAGCAAGACTGAAGGAAACAGGAAGGGCTTGGATGTGGATTGACTCAGGAGTTGTGTCTTTAAGAAAATATTTGAGTTAATGCAAGTCTTAGAGACATTAAAACATGAGGTTGGCAAGATTTCTCCTTCCTGGTATATCTGCATAGTCACTGCTCTTAAAATTCTACCATTATTACTGCTAAAACCCCAAATAAAAGATTAATAATGAGTCATTAAGAGATATGTAAGTTTGCATTTGCAGATCTTTTCCTCTGTGTCGGATGGTTCACCCCTTCAGCTGCTCCCTCGATTCTGTCTTGTGGCTGTACACGAAATAAAAAGCTAAATAAAAAAATGGGGTTGGTAAAGGTAACAGGAGTGGTAAGAAATTAATATTCTGGCTGAAGTTTGGCATCATTCCAGAGCTATAACTGGGAGCTTAAAAGTGGCACGAAAATGGAACTGAAATTCGAAGCGGTTGCAGAGCTGGTGGCGTTTGAGACATCAGCAGTTTTTGGAGAAAGGGAAATTGAGTTACAGGTGGGAGGCATTGAGCTGTAATAAGCAAGGAGAGAGGGAGATTACTGAGGACTTAAGCAAGAAAATTGCAAAGTGTAAAATCCGTGGGAAGCGTCACTTGTGTTTGCCCTGGGGAGGATGGTGGGGGTGAGTGTCGTGGATCACCTGTGGGAAGCAGGAATTGCAGGGATCCACCTGGAACAGGCTGAGCTGATGCCTTGGACATACTTACACCTCCAGGATACTCTTATTTGAATTTGTGCGTACTGATGTAACTAGCTTGTGTGTTTTCAATCTATTTTTAACCCGTATATTGTGTCAAATTGGATCAAATACTTTCAGATATTGAACTACAGTCTCCTCAGTGTTGTGTGAGGAGTTGAGTTGGAAGGGGGGCTTGATAATGTTGGGGAAAGTGCTAAATTAGCTTGTGGGTACTGTAAAGGTGTGACGGTGACAATCAAGATGGATCACGTTCTCCAGATAGTGCAGCAGAAGCTTCAAGGCATGAGAAGTGGTTGGGGGAAACATGAGGGAAGGGTCTGTGGAAGAAAGAAAGAAAGGAAGGAAAAATGCTGTTGTTCAGAGAGCAAAGGATTGATTTTGCTCTTTTTTGAGTGAGCGCAGTGGATTTGGGAGCTGCCCTGAGACTGGTTCGTCCTTTGATGTGTGCTCAGGTGGCAGGGCCACAAGGCTGCCTGCGAGCAGGGCTGGAGGTGGAGAAAACAAACCCCCAAATGCCCCTGAGGCACAGAAACACATCCTGGGTAAGACAGATGGCTCCAGGCTCTGCCAGCACGTGGTGCCCTTTGTCACCTTCTGCTGGGAAAGCAGGAATGAGTCCTATTGGACATCGTTTAGGAACAAGCATTTAAGCCAGGCAGCGTTTATCCTGGTCCTGGGAATCTCAACAGCTGCTGGGAGCACAGATGTTGCCCACCAGCTCTACATGGCCACCAGTGAGAATGAGGTCAGTTCCAGACAGCTCCAAAGTCATTTCCACTGCTGGAATAGCTCAGCTCTTCAGCACTAATTAGGGAGGGGAAAAAAGGTGGGAAGTTCTGCTCTTAGGATGTGGATAACACAGGGACCAGGACTGGTATTCCATAGGGGAATTGGTGAGTTTTTTAGTGGAGTGTTTGGATTCCCCCCTCCCCCCCCAATATTAATACTCATCTTGGATCTCTGGGACAGCTGTTAAAGGAGTCAAAACACAGTTGTTACCTTTCAACCCTCCTTACAGGCTCTTCCAATGTCAGAAGCCAAAGAGTCACCCTTTTATAAGTGGTGCTTTCCATAATTTTGGGTGAACTAACTCAGTCAGGGCTTGCCTGCTGCTTTCTCAGTAAGAGAAGCAAAGTGTCAATGCCTCTGCGTGGCACTGGATTTCTTCTCTGCTTTTACAGTCTGAGAAAACCAGTCTCAGCAATGAGAATTGCAGAGCAAGGGGAAGGAAACCTGCAATAAATACTGCCTGTGACACCACTCAAAAATGATTATTGGTATTGGAACTGCAAACACTGATCCAACCAGTGGTGAACTTAATGAAGTCTCTTTGTGCTGACAGTCTGCAGGTTTTTCCTATGAGGTCTCAGCTCCCAAACTCTGAAAATATCAGGCAAATCCAGGATTTTGGGGCTTCCATGTGTCCAGCTCCAGAGCAAATCTGGGATTATTAAGTAGCAAATTTCTAATTGCTTGCTGAGAAATGTGTGGCCAGTCGTAGTCTGGCAGTACTAGTGCTTTGTACTAAATCCTACTATTGTGACATAAAATAAGATGTGTAGCTTTAAATCTAACAGTTTGGGATAGAAAGTGTCTGGTTTTGTCAATTGTCTGTGCAAGTCCTCCACTAAACTCACAAGTTAATTGGAGGTTCAGGCCCTAGTAAGTAAATAGTTTTCCCAGACACAAATAGCTCGATGCTTCCAGCTGGGAATTCCTTCAGACTTTAAATTGTTTTCCTGTGCCACGTGTTAAATTGCAAATCAAAGGCACTGGCTCATCATTCGATTTAAAGGTGTATCTCCCCTTCCCAGTGCTTCTTTCCAATCCCTGCACATGGACAGGGCTTGGAGCAACCTGGTTTATGGAAGGGGTCCCTGCCCATGGCAGGAGGTGGGATGAGATGAGCTTTAAGGTCCCTCCCAATCCAAATCATTCCGTGATTCTGTGACTCCAACCTCAACCAGGTGTGAGACTCCGGAAATCCTTCAGCCCAGATGTAATCAAGGATGAAATCTGGCAGGTGTAGGACCTCTGGCTCTCAATTCCAGGCATCATTTCACTCCTGGGTGCAATCTGCAGTAAAATATGAGGAGGCGTCATTTTGTCCCTCTCTAGACAAACAGGGAGGGAAATTAAGATATCCTGAGCTGAGTTTGGTACCTCCCGAAATCCATGTCCACCTTGCTGATTCCCTTTCCAGCTGCAGGTGGAAGCAATAATGGCCGAGGAGAGGAAAAACTTTCAACATGCAAAGGAAACAGCAGTAAACTGTTGTGGAACAGCATTAAAGGTCATTTGTCCTCGAGAGACCATTGAAAGAATTAAATAATGTTACCTTTAGTCAAGCCCTGAGAGGTGACGAGTGTTAACAAGTGAAATAAGACTCTGTTTCACAGTGCAGAGTGCTGGGCCATGAAGTACAACCAAATGAACACCTCAGAATTGTGCTGTGAGCTATAAAGAGCAAAGGAGAAGACGAAATTTATTAGAAAATATAATCTTTCCTTTTTAATTAACAGAAATAGCTTTTTGTTTTGAGTGTCTCCTCTCTCTTCGAAACGCTTATTTTCTTTCTTTTAGAAAGAAAGGACGCTTCCTTTCCTTTGGAAAGAAAAGGCAGTCATTACATTCTATTAATTCTATTAATTAATTCTATTAAAGGGTGGTTTACCTCACCTTATAACTTCTGGGCTGCTATATAAGGTAGATCCATCAATCTCTGTCGTCCAGTCTTGCTAGACTAGATGGGGATATAAAGAAGCACCACACCATCTGTGCACCCCAAATTAATGACTTTTCAAATTTTAAAGTGGAATTTTTAATGCATTTTTAAAGTTGAGATAGCTATGTTTGCTTGTAATAATAATATAAAGATGACAGTAAAATAGGAAGAAAATTAATATTTGATTTTTAGTCGCCTTGAAATTAAAGATATTGGCTGCTATAGATGCAAAGAGACTTGCAGGAAGGAAAAATTGCTGTTCATATCATTCTATATCATTGAATTAATAGGAATTATATAATGAAACTCAAAAGACAGCTCTAGGGAAGCATTTCCTAGAAAAAAAATGAATGCTTTCCTTCTAAGTCTGTTGGTTTTTGTTGGTTTTTTTTTTTTATGAAAATCACATTTTTTAATTTAGTGCAGAAATCCATAAGTAGAAGAATGTAACCTCACCATTTCCAGGAAAATACCTGGAAGGAGCTTGGTCTCCATTCAATACTCACACCTCCGAGGGGTCACATGCTATTTTTTCAGGACAAGGTTGGTTTTATGGTCAGGGAAGAAATACAGGCAGATAACAAGGAGCGCGATCTGAAAGGTCAGGAGCAAATTAAATAAGAGATTGGAGCTGTCAGTGCTGGAGATTGTGTGGAAGAGACAGGGGGAGTGAAAAATTCCTGCATTGATTGAAGGACAATATTCAGGACAATTTACCTGCTCATGGGGAGTTTTATGGCTTTTATAGTGAGGAAATTATTTTCTCAATGAGTCTACTTAGTAAAATAAATACCCTTACCTTTGTTTTACCATGTTTAACATCCCCACCCCCTCTTTCCTTGAAAATATTTGTTTTAGTCACTGTAATTGTCTAAATAAGATGAAACACTTGGCAAAACACAACAGAGAAACAGATGAGTAGTTGTTTAAACTCTTTAACATGGGAGGTAAAAGTGTTTTTGATTCCCAATATACAAATTGAAGGGGGAGAAGAAAAGAACTCTGAAAGAAACTGCTCGTGGTTTCTGATTTTTCACTTTATAAATGGCCAAACAAACAACAAATAAAAACAACAAAACAAACCCCCAAAAAACCCAAACAAACGCAAGGAAATGACAATAAACCAAATAAAATCAAAACTAACCCATTAAATAAACAGTCGGTTGGAGTTACCATCTTGCACCAAAACTTTTTAAAGAAACCCACAGTAATTTCCAACATCTGAGGTTTTTCAGGAAGACAACTAAGGAGAAAAATGGGTTTTGCCCCAGGGCAGAAAAGATTAAAGATGCCTGAAACAAATGTCTTAGGAGAATGATACTTTTCTTTTCACTGTGGGATTTTTTTCAGGATTTAACATAAAATTTTCTCTGGTAAAGGATGTCTTGAGTGCAGCAGTCAGTCAGCTGAATCATTGAATTATTTCTGACGGTGCTCAGGCTTTACCCACTTGGAAACTGTCACTCAGGAGCCATTAAAATATATGTACTTCATGTTACCAACCCCAGTTTGATCAAGTAAAACTACATCTCGCTGTCTCCTTGTCAGCTGATCATTTAGTCTGCCATTCTTCTTCCTCTCTTGGTTTTTTAAACCTTTATCCTTCTTCTTTTTTCCTTTTTTTTGACAATAGCGTATTAGATAATCATTTGATTTTATTTAATGCAGAACTACTAGAGAGATGATGCTTTCTGATATCCAGGAACCATAAATCAAGAAGTCCAGGTAATGGAGCAAAGCTTGGTTTATTCTGATTTGTCACACTTTTTTAATTAATAGGGCATTTCTATAGCATAATAAAACCATTCTGTGATTGACATGTGGGGAGCCAATATTGCTGCCTCTGAGAGGACGGGTAAGGTTTTCTCTGTGAAGGAACCTGCTGCATTGTGAGCGGTGAAAACCTATTTTCTACATTTTGAATCGATGACATTTTCTGTAAGAAATGTGTCTGAAAATGTGTATACACATGCGGTTATGTGAAGGCAAACTAAATTACAGCCTCACAAACGATTAGAATGGAAGGAGCAAATAGCTGTGTGTGTCTCCAGAAAGGACTTGCTGTAATAACCCAGGAATAGGAAAATCAATATGCAATATGCGGGTTTTATGGGCACTGTTGTTCAATTGGTTTAGAGAGTTTCGTATGATCTAGATAACAGTGACTGGGGTGTCTGCTTTTGTGATGTGAGCAAGGCCACTTGCTGGCTTTTCCACACACAGATTTTGGTGTAACTCGAATATTTGTGATGTGCAGGAGCATCTCCCTGTGCCTCACCCCGGGTGGCAGAGTGGGCATCCTGTGCTGTTTGCAGAGTTGCTCTGCAGAGCTTGACCTCCAGCAGAAAGCTCTGCGAGATGAGTTGGGCTTCTTTGAGATGCCAAATAACTCATTTAATCCAAGTCTTGGACTGATTTTTGTACCTACCTGCTCTAAGCACACCGGTTTTGTTTCCTTCTTGGAGCACTCTTCTGTCTCTGGTTACACCTGCCATCAGGGGGAGGGTTGGTGAAGGGGCAAAGAGCTTGTGAAGGATGATTATAAAAGAGCATTTACACTCTTTAATGTGTTACAAGAAGAAGCTTTAATAACCGCGTAGATACCAGAGGCTGAGATGAGATGTAATGTGTGTATCCATAGCTGAAATATCATTTCTACTTAAAGTGCAGCACTTACACCCAGAGTGCTCCCTAATCCATTTTAAATTGAATATAATACTTCAGTGAGAATGCCATCTTTTTTCATCACTGTGTTGTCTTTTTTAAACACAGTCATTGATCCTATAAAAGCCCTGCATTTCTGCCTGAGCCTGTTCCCAGACGTGGCGCTGGATTTGCTGTGCATGGATATTTGCTGGCAGTGTGGTTTAGGTTTAGTCACAGGGTTGATGTATCACATCAAGATTGCACCTTGGGCTTTACTGGGTGGCACAGAAAGGGACTCAGGAACCACACACTAGGTAACACATCTAAAGTGTTAGTCTTTCTTTTAGTGCTAACTTTATTTACAAAAAATGGATATTTATAGAACATCCATGCATTTATTAATCGGGAAATATAGTAAAAAGGTGTAAAGCCACATGGTCAGAAGGGCTCATTACTCAGCAGAGGGTCTCAGATCAACGTGGTCTGAATGAGACTTTGTTCTAGAGCTGCTCTCAAACATTTCAAAGTGGATTCAGAGTAAATTTTGTTCTCCAGCAGTAAGAATAGAAAGGGTATAATGCACAGAAGGGCGAATTAAAACTGCAGCAGCCACTGCTGAAGGCAGAAGACACTGGCTGGTGGTTCAGGCACACCTGCAGCTTCAGGGGGCCGGAGCTGCTTGCTCGGGGCTGTGTCCGGCTCAAAATAGCTCAAGTAAACATCCGAAATCTCTCCTCTGCCACCCACCGTGTTTTGGCAGCTGTGCCCGTGGGCTCCTCTGGGAAGCATCTCCTCCCAGGGCACTCCAAGGGCTCTGGGAAGGCGTGGGGCTGGGAGAGGGACCTCAGCAGGATCTCACAGGGCTTTCACAGTGAGTACTGGGGTCACTTGCCCCTGCTTCCTGTGTCCTTCTCCAAAAACACTCCATAAATCCCACAATGTGCTGAGTTGGAAGGGCCCCACGAGGACCATGCAGTCCAACCCTCAGCCCTCACAAGACCATCCCCAAAATCAGTGGTTTAGAAGCATCACGTGGAGGTTGGATGGGAGAGGGATGGCTTAACACACCTGTATGAGAGAGCTCTTCTGGGAACTGCTTAAAAACCCATCCTGTGCTGGTCTGTCCCTCCAGAATCACAGAATATCCTCAGCTGGAAGGGACCCACAGAGACCATCAAAGTCCAACCCCTGGCCCTGCACAGGACAGCCCCAAGAATCCCACCACGAACCTGACACCACGTCCAAATGCTTATTTTAGCAAGTCAGAGGCAAATAGCGATGATTTTTATTTTATTGATTATAAAAAAGACTAGCTGTTGTTAGCACAAAGTCTCCTCTGCCTGGATATTATTTCCACCAGATTTGTCCACAGCATGGATGGTGTCTGTGGAGACAACCGCATCCTTGTCCTTCTGGCAAGAACATGGGAACGTTCAGATTTCAAACCCAAACTGTTGTTACGGAGCCAAAGCAGTGAGGCCGAGGGGTGACACAGCTCTGGGGGGTGAAGGGCTTGGGGCTGAAGCACTGCAGTGTTTGTCATGTTTGCAGAGAGAAAAGCTGGCCTTCTCCATCAATCCTGACCAGGGCTTGGGTATTGCAGGATTGTCTGGGCTTGAATGATGTTGACTCCAGCACCCCAAGGGCTTCGGTGAGGAGCAAGAGAGAAAGCTGGAGTGGTGACAAGGACTGCTTCCTTCCAAAGGGACATAAATCCAGGGCTCATCCAGTCCGTTCATCACTCCTGTCCTGACAGTGTCTTGTGCTGCCACTTCTGAGTTTTCTGTTGTGAAACTCTATGCTAAGATAGAAGTAGGTGGGGATGCAGTTTGAGGTAGAACCTGTCCATCCCTTCTGAGAGGTGTTGCAGGAGCAGAATCCTTCTCTTTCTCCTCCATGTCATCATTCAGGGGGTTAAAGGGTGGATTTGGGGGATGTCTGTCCACTCCCCACCTGCCTGCCCTTGTGGGTGCCCCTTGTGCCAGGTGAGCAATGTGCACTCCCCTTCTCCTCGTTCCCTCCTGGCTTATCCATGGACCAAACCACCACTAAATGGGTGGTGGCCGTGGGGACCTGCTGAAGTGTGGCCACAATTCTCTTGCAGACCTCGAATGTCTGCAGCATCCCTGCCCTGCTGAGATGCTGCAAAGCCAACAGACACAGCAGCTGGCACAGCCCAGTGTGGCACGAGGAGGCAAAGATCCTGCCCAGTGTCCCCAAAAGGTGCCCAGCAGGACATGCCCAGCAGCGCCCCAACCAACATCAGGCTCCTGTTGTGGCTGGCACTGCACAGGCACCAAATGACACATATCTCCTGCTCCGAAGGGGCCAAAGCCAAAATAGGGCAGATAAGAACGAAGAATGGGAAGGGGGAAAGAGGGGAAACGTTTTGATGACCTCAGACCAGGTGTTTGGCAAAGCAGAATACAGACCGGACGGTTTCAAGCCGTGTCCCAGAGACTGTGCTGTTTTCCCTGCTGATAACACGACCCAACACTTGGGAAAATCAAGTACAGTACTGGAAATGAAACAAGGCTTTCTCTGCCTTTGCTGCCAAGACATGAAATGGAGGGAATACGTGAAAACCTACCCAAAAAATGCTTGATGGACTTTCAATTAGAATGTTCTTGTTTTTTGTTAGACTCGGCAGAAGACACCCAGAGGGACTATGACACTTTAGAGATAAATGTGGTGTTACCCCAAACTGAGGCATGTTGGAATGAAATTAATTTCTCTTAAACTATTGGAAATAGAACATGTTTGGTTTATGCCGCCTTTTTGACAGTATTTCTGTGGTGGACTTGAAATGATTTTATTTTTTTTTTTTCAGTAACAGCCCACAAAACAGGAGGGCAATATATATTTACTGAGCTGCCTGCATTCCTGTGGATGTTGTATTTTCCTTTATTAAAATGAATGTCCTGGTTCTGTGCGTGGATATTCCTTGCCCCTGTGAAGGATGGCAGGCTGCAATGATTCATTAACAAACTTTTGCAGCAGCAGTTGCCCTACGCTGACTTTTCCTTCAAAAATTCAATATAATTTTGCTTTTCCTTAAAAAAGGCTTGGGAACGCAATTAAATTTTTATCTATTTATTATTGTTTCACCTTGAATGGGAACTGCAAGTGCTTTGATAAATGGGTCTGAAAGTTTGTCCAGCTTCAAAACTGCTTTTTTAAGTCTCTGTTGTTTGGTGTTTTGAGGCCCTGGCACAGGGTGCCCAGAGAAGCTGTGGCTGCCCCTGGATCCCTGGAAGTGCCCAAGGCCAGGTTGGACAGGGGTTGGAGCACCCTGGGCTGGTGGAAGGTGTCCCTGCCCATGGCAGGGGTGGCACTGGATGGGCTTTAAGGTTCCTTCCAACCCAACCCATTCCATGATTGTGTGACTCCCTCCTCTGAGTCAGGCCATACCCCAAAGTTTCTTACATGAAAAGCATATTCAAGGGAACTGTTTCCCTTCTCTCTCTCAGTTTAGGAACAAAGTCATTGTTTAACCTTGGGATAGATCAGGTCTCAACCTTCTTACATCAGTAGCACATGCCCTGTACTTTAATACGTGTTTTCCTTCACCCTTGGCACAATTGGCTGGGTTGATAGACAGACATTCCTAAAAATAACATCCAGGAGTTGTTTGGAGATTTTATTAACATTTCTGGCTTTCAACAGCTCTGAAATTAATTAGCTTTTTCTCTCTTTTTTCTTTTCTTTATTTGCTTTTTTATTGTGGATTTGCTGTATGAAATCACAGAGCTGTGGTCAAGCTGCCAGCTATGCTTTGCCCTCCAAGCAGGTACTTCTCCATGACAACAGCTGGTCCTTGTTTTCTCTAGTTATTAGTTAAACAAGTATTCCTTGAAACCATCTTAACCTTGTGTTAATCAGCATCATTTTCATGGAATTAGACAAGGAGTTCACGTGGGCAGCAAAGTGTCTTCATCTAATTGCAGCCTGACAGCTGCAGTAGCTCTGCTTCTATCCCTTTTTCCTCCCGTGTGCCGTGGAAGGAGCGTTGGAAGGCAATCTGCAACTGAGATGTGACTTTCCCCAGCCCCTCCTTGCAACAGGATTCTAATAAACTGCATTCAGAGAGCGATTTTTCATTTTGAACTAAAAAATAAAATGACATCTCAACAGCAGCATCAGCTCCGGTGACCTCCACGTTGCCCGTCACGGGCCATCAGTCCCTGAGCACCTGTCACAGCTTGGGATTTCGTTAAAAAAAATGTCACAGTGTCAACACATTTACCATTTGAAACTTTTCTGTTAGTGTCTTCTCTTGTTTTATATGCCCATCACTCAACCCTAAAGCGCTGGACTTCCAGCAAATGCTCTGGAAGTGGAGCACTGATGTTTGGGAACAGAATGCTCATTTCCTTTAAGTACATCCATCCAGCCCTGAAGAAGTAATCACTTTACAGAAGCTAATAAAGAATGGATTAAGCTGCAGCTTTGAAGAACTCATCTCAAAAGGGCCCCGAAACCACTGTCTAAAAGCAATATTATCAGTATTAGAAGCTGAAAAATTACACCAACAGATCTAGGTCAGTGCATTATAGGGAGAAACAATAGAACGGATGTCAGAAATATTACCAAAAATCTGCCTCTAGTAGTCTGGGGGGATTTAAGTTACCAACTTTGCTTCCATCTGAAGGGTTTGTGGCATGTAAATTTGCATCCTCGTGCTGGAGATTTGGCTCACAAGGAATAGTCCTCCTTTGGTGGTTTGTCCTAAAGGCCAACCACTGGAGGAGAGATTTTCATGTATTTTTATTAATGTGTGTTGACTACTGAGAATAAATACCTGTACGTGTAGTCAAGCTGTTCCAGGGGAGGTTTAGATTGGATCTTAGGAAAAAATTCTTCATGGAAAGGATGTCAAGCACTGGAAGAGGCTGCCCAGAGCAGTGGTGGGGTCACTGTTCCCAGAGGGATTTAAAAGCCAGGTGGGTGAGGCACTTTGGGACATGGGTCAGTGATGCCTTTGGTTGGACTCGATCTTTGAGCTCTTTTCCAACCTTCCTGACTCTGTGCGTGCTGTATAAAGTCTCAGTGTCCTTTGGAATGGTTATTTTTGGTTTCATGCTCGTGTTTTTGTGTTGTTAGGGAGCCACAGCAGCACAGCCTGACTCTGCTAGTGACGCACTTGGATGGCCCCTGCACAATTAGTCACAACATCTGCAACCAGCGGTGGCTTCCCAGCAGGAGGTGCTCCATGGCCAATCAGCAAGATGAGGTAGGTCTGGGCACGTTGGCATAACCACCTCCATATCCTTCTCAAAGCAGCTGAAAAAACAGGTATTGTGTTTCTTCAAAGCTGTTTCTTTGGCATCTGCTTTTGAAGGGAGGAATTCTGGGAGCTGTTCTGTGCTGTGAACACTTTATTTTCTTTTATATTAGGGGTATATTAGGGATGTAAAAGCTGTAACCCACTGCAGTGGTGTGGACAACAACATACTCCAACATCCGTTTGAAGTAAAGACGTGAAATTATGGTTTTGATTTCTGGAAGGTTTTATCTACTCACTCCGAAGCCTCCTGTGCTTCAGAGGAATCTTATATATGTGATAGCACTGAGGCATGTGGAGCACCTAAACACAAAGGGAGGGTAACGCAGACAAAGTTTAAATCCTGAGCTTAATATTTTGTTGTTATGTACAACTAAAATTTTGCCTTTGTTTTAGCACCCTCACTGAAAGCACAGCTTTAATAATAAGATAATGGAGAAAAACAAAGATGACTGCAGTGTCTGTGACAAAATTATAAAAACATCCTTTTCTTTTGTGAATGCTGATGAATACCAGGAAACTACCTATGTAGCAGCTGTGTTATTTGATTTTGTGTACTATTGCAAAAGATAATTAAGCATCTGAGAGGAGGAACAAAAAGGCAGAAGTGCCAGAATAAAATGAGTTGTATAGCTACAGGAAAGCTATTTAAAAAAAAATCAATTATTCTTTGAAACATGAGAAGCTTCATTTCAGAAATTACAACAAAAGGAACTGCTGGTAAGCACCCCACTATATATCCATTTCTCAGAACAGCACAAGCACTTGCAGAGAGAAGCCAAGTCATTCATTATAGAGAGCCCCCAGGACATATATTTCCTCCAAGTGAACTTCTCATTCCTCTTTTGCTGAAAAGAAAGAAAACAAACCTGAAATGAAGAGAAGTGCTCAGCGAGAAAACTGTAGTGGCTTTTAAAGTTGATACAGAGAATAATATTTATGGTCAACGTAGGGATTTTTTGCATGTCAGGTCAGATTATTCATTATGTATTTAGAAGTTTTCAAATCCTTGGGTTTAGATGAAACCTGGGTTGTAATTCATCATTGCTTTAAGTGCTGAACCTTCAGAACACTTAGCAAAGCGCTCAGGTGAGCAGTGTTAGCAGAGAGGAAGAGGTTCCATCAGGTTTGACCCCCCCACTGTGACCATTGCTGCTGCAAAATGACAGTATTTTATGCAAAAGTCTGCATAGAATTCATGGAAAAGCAGCCAATCCATACAGTAGTATTTCCACAATAAAATGGATTTCCCACAAGGGAAATTACAGTTTTGCAAAATTGGCAAGTTAGACACCGAAAAGAGCCCTCTCAAAATTGATTTTTTTTTCCCTCCCATTACTTTTTGATAACAAGACAATAAATTACTGTGTTCTACTAATTTATAATTTGGCTTCTAAAGATTTCACTTTTGTAAAGGATTAGCAGAGCTGATGTGCAACGCTTGGCAAGGTAGAGAGCCTTTGCTTTTAACTGTTTTCAAAGGGATTTGATGTCTGACGTCTCTGCAGAGCTCTACCCTGGAATGGTTGTCTTAGTGAGTTGGAAATCTGCCCCTTTGCAGCAGAGATTAAGTCTGGACCTTCGCTTGACACATCAGCTCAATAGACAAGAGAACTTTGATCAGTTTAAGCACAACGCAGAGGCTCTAATGAGTTCATTTTAAAGCACTTCTTCGATATGAACAAGAAAATGATCTCGGTTTCTGCAGTGCTCTTCCCTGTGTTTTCCTCATGGAAAATCCTGCCCCTCACTGAGCTTTATTTTCTTCCAGAAGATCAGCTAATTGGGACCGGATCCAACAAACCTTTCTGAGCTCTTCCCTCTTTGAGACCTCAGGCTATTCCCTGCGAGCAGGGTGAGGCAGTTCCTCTGGAGTTACACCACGAGTAGGGCACCAAACCTGTGGCTTTTTCCCACGGATTCTCCACGCAAAGCAATTGAGGAGGAAAAAATCCCTTGCTTTTGATGTTTGGGGTGGTTCGGCAGCTTGGCGAACGCCCTGTTGGTGCCTGGGTGTTTTTTCTTCTATCCTTTGGGGCTTGTGGAGAAGGGATTGGTGCGTGGAGGAGAGCAAGGAGGAGAGGAGGAGTTTTTCTTGTTTCACTACTGGAACAGATGAGGAAAGCTGTAACAAAGCTACAGATAGACTTGAAGCTCCCTCTTCCCATTAATTTCAGGAAGACTTGGATGCCTTTTGTGCCTTTGAACACAGCACCCAAACAGCTGCTTAATTGAAGCAGAGATTCAGGCAACGAGACATTGCAGTCAGGGCCTTTCTCATCCTTTGTGCTCAGGAGCAGGAGAAGAACTTTCAGCCCCAAGAAAACAGCAGAAAACACTATTTATTTTTCTGTCCTGCTCATGTGACTTTTGCTATCAGCGGAACCTCTGAAGCAGGGCAGAGAAAATGAAATTTACGGCCAGCGTGGCCAATATTCAAAGCAACAACATAAGATAGATTTATTTTTTCTCCTTTATTTTTTTGTTCTGTTTCTTTGCTTCATGTAAGGCTGCTTTGGGGTTTGTTTTTTTTTTTTTTTTGAGCTGACACTGTGAAATCAGTGTGGCTGGTAGTGAGTGATATATGAAAGGGAAAACCCCTGCCCAGAGAAGCAGATGCTGCAGAAGATGAAGGTTGTTGTGTTGTGCTGGACCCTTTGCCGTGCCCTTTGTCCACGGGCTCACCATTAAGCTGGAAGGCAGAAAGAAAGGTCTGGCGTGTGTGCACCATAAGAAAAGGAGAGAAACAGCTTTAAAAAGTATTTCTTATTTGTTTTCTTCTCACCACTCCTCTGAATGATCCCCCTTTCTTCTATGAAAAGGGTTGGTGGAGTTTGATATTTTGTTCTGATAGAATAATCCTCGTGTCATAGACATGGATACGTTCATGTTCTGGGAAAGCACAGGAGAATTGCAGTTGGAGTGTCCAGCAGTGTGTCATTATAAAATACACCTTATTACACACTGGGTCACATAAACCTTGAAGGGACCGAAACAACAGGCTCAGCTTGCACTGAATATTTCATTTTTTTCAAATATTTAAGAAGATAAAATAACAAGGTAAAATGTGTTAAAGAGATTCAAACAAAGGGGTATTTTATCAACAGGACCAGATTAATTTTGGGCAGTTTTGGGCATTCCTGCATGTAGCTTCATGCACATAAAATAGTGTTTATTCTTAAATATAATATCTCTAGACCCGAAGATGTATTTTAAAGGTAAGAATGAACCTTTTCCTCAAAAAAAAAAAAAGTATCAGATCTTTAGCTCTCTCAAAATTTTAATGCTCTGCTGCTGTAGATGAATATTTGTGTTTAGGTTTCCCGTAAGTTCCCACGTGTCAGTTGTTGTGTCCCAAGAAACTGTAAGGAATGAGGTGACAGGATGTCTTGACAAGTCTAGAAGGAAAACATGGTGGGATGAGACCAAAAATAAGTGCAGACACAACTGCTCTTTTCTGCAGGAGGAAATCTTGAGTCTGATGTGTTCATTTTTGCCTGGAAAACTTAATTGTGGCTCCTGCTGGGCAGGGCACTCTTGGAATGGGGGAAGGAAGAGATGATCTTGCTCAACAAGCAAATAGAAGAGGGCGTTGGAGATAGAACTGAAATTCAAAACCCCAGCAGAGTTTCCCTTAGTATTTTTCCCTGAAGATGAGTTTGAAGAGTCGCTCACACTAATTATTTTAATTATAACTCTGCTTAAAACCTCTGCCTTCTTAAGCAGAAATAACTAGGAAAGACATCAATATATAACCCAAAATTAAAGAAACAAATGCAGTCAAAGTGGAATTTTCACAAAATCCCAGAAGGGATTTGGTTCGAAGGGACCTTAAAAATCATCTCATCCCACTCCCTGCAATGGGCAGGGGCACCTCCCACCAGCCCAGGTTGCTCCAAGCCCTGTCCAACCTGGCCTGGGACACTTCCAGGGATGGGGCAACCACAGCTTCTCTGGGCACCCTGTGCTAGGGCCTGCCCAGCCTCCAATCTTATTTCTCATATGAGGTGGACTTAAAATCACCTTGAATATACCTAATCAATAGCCAGGGTTGTTTATTCTTTGCTATATAAAGTGGTATCTCAACACAGAGCTGTGATATTGTATGGGGATTCAAAGCTCCCTGCATCTCCTGAGCCCACAACCCACAGCAAAGGTGCAATCAAATGGCCTTGGATGTGCCAGCAAGACAGAAAGGGAAAGTCAAGACAAGTGGAAGATATTTCGGGTAGGAGGATAAATAATGCTGCTTAAAGTCATTTCCTGCCCTTTTGATGAACTGAAATGAAGGTAAAACAATGAATCACTTTAAGTCCAGTGTGAGCTGATTGTACTTTGGGTTCAACAGCTACAAATAACCCAGAAGTCCCTCACTGGTCATGGTAAGTAATGCCATGGACACGTATCCTCAGCAGAAATGGAGCATTGCTGCTTTTTCCAGGCATTCAGGTGTCTCTTTGGAAATATTAGGCAGCTGCCACTTGTGGATTTTGGTTATTCACACCTTCTCTTAATGCAATTGTACATTACTTAAATGATTTTCTTTTTCTTACTACTTTTTTATCCCATTCAATAAGTCAGGAAGGTTGAGGTCACCTCAAGTTCTGTCTTACAATTCTCTCAAGTATATAATTGAACACTTTGTTAAAAAATTGACATTTAAAAAAGTAGTGACATTCATCTGTCTGTAGAAGCAGATGCAACATGAATTTCTTTAGTTCTCAAGACTCCTATCAATGCCTAATTCACTTCCTCACAATGTGGGAAGATAAAGAGCAGCACTCTATTCTCAAGGTTACAACCATCCAAATTCATTCCAGGTTTCTGACTTGAACCAGGTTCTGTTTGTACCTTCAGGGATCGATCCCAAGTCGTTAGAACAAGATATAATTCCCCACTCATCCTTTACTTTTGATTTATAAATGGGCTTTATGGCACCATCTGATCTGCACATGCTGTTCTTGCACTTCAAGAGAATTTAATACATTTATTTTGACGGCAACTTTTTGCTTAATAATAATCTGTCAGTCTTACATCCTGGCTGGCATAAATAATTCCTTCAAACAGCATGTTGCTCACACATTAAAGTGTTCTTCAAATTAGCCTTTAGTCATTGTCTCTAGAAATTAATTTCACTCCAGATTGAAAGCTCATGCTCATCATGTATGTGTTCTGTATCTGAACTGTCTGTTAGATGGTGAAGCCCCTTCCGGTGCCAGTTTTGGGGCTCTTGACCTCTGCTTTTGACCTTCCAAACTTCAGGTCACCTTTGAGTCATCTCTATGTGGCTTTTCTGAAAACAAATAATTGCCTTTCCTTTCAGCTATTCCTCAAGTGAATCAATCAGTGGGTGTTGCGAAGGTGCCCAATTTTATTTAGGTTGGACAGAGAATTTTAGGCTATTCGGGAAATATAATTTCCTGCTCCTTATCCCACATTTTGACTTGATACAGAACAATAAGCACAGGACACTTCATAGGCTGTGCGCATTCGGAAGGAAAGCTTCAGGGAAGTATTTCGTAATGCAGCCCTTCTGATATTAAGAGCAATTAAGTTGGATGCATTAATTCCAGTATTTAATGACACAGTTTTTATAATCTAAATCAGATCTCATGAATCTCCTGGTTTGTGTTTGTACTGCTGGGCCATCTGAAGAGGCTGAGGCAGCTCCACCCCATCTGTGACTGCAGATGTGGAGAAGAAAGTATGGAAGGAGCTGGTGGCAGTGAATTCTTCTCAATATGATGAACTCTGGTGCGGCTGTTGATCAGGAGTTCAAAAAGTGGCAGCATCTCGCCCCTGCCTGCCCCAAGCCCCCTGCAGCCCGAGGTTTGGGGTCAGCACCACCTTGGGCTCAGGTGGAACCGTCCCCGAGGGTTCCTGTTGTTGCATTTTCTCACACCAACACCCGCATCCTTTGATTTCTTAATTTCTGTATTAAATTACCTCAGCAATTAGCAGGGGGAAGTGCTTTGGAAGCATTGCCAGGTTCCATTGGGGGATTTTGGAGCAAGCAAAAGCTGATTTTTGGGGGCTGTGTGTGAAGTGATAACAAGGAGGGCCAGCAGTGCCACAACCCAAGCTCAGCAGGCCAACATTCCGAGCTGTGAAATGGGCACTTTTCTTGTCGCTGAACTATGCGTAGTTATAAAACATTAATATTTGAATGTGTTCCTTCAGGGGGAGAAAAAAAGAAAGAAATTTTATTTTAAAATTTGCACGGTATTATGAAATGTTACTTGTTAGAATCACAATTATTTTCCAATATTGAGGCAGATTTTTGCTGGCTGGGACTGGGTGAGTCCCCTCTGTAGCTACATGAAGACCAGGCCTTGTCATGACCTTCTCCTATTCTTCCTCAGGAAAAAAAAATTCAGTTCATCTCTTTTTTCCCAGATCGCTCTCAGAAAAGCTGAAGAAGCCTTAGTTTTGCTTATGCTTGTGCACTGATATTCCCCCAGACTGAAGGTGTGGGTAGGTCAGCCACACTAACTAAATTATTTTTATAATTTCATGATTTTTAAGATGTCCCTGCAGCTGTTATTGAGTCCAGTTTTTCTCACAGTCATGAAAAGGATAAAATGGTTAAAGCAACAAAGATTCCGGTGAATTCCTGTAACTTCAGGGCCTGGGAAAGGACATTTGGAATCCTTAGGTTTTATTTCTCCTCGGTGAAGGTGATGTCATTTCAGCATTGCTCGCTGCTCGTATTCCCTGGGATGTTTCAAAAAAATGGAAAGTTAGGGCAAAAAATTCCCCCCAAAGCGTATCAGAAGAGCTGTTTTTGTGCACTGCAGTTTCCATAGCACGTGTTTGGGAAGAAGGTTTATTTTACACCTCAGTCCCCCTCTGGGTCAGACAGACCTGAATCCGAGATGTTCCCCAGCACAGGAACAGCATCCTCACACGTGGCACGGCTTTGGGTTTCTACGGAAGGGATCTCCGAAGGGTTTCCATCAGGACCAGTGTCCCTGTGCACGACAACTGCTGAAAGGTGGGTTTTTTTGGTGCAGTGAGTTCGCCAGCTGTAAACAGAGAGCAGAGTTGGGACCAGAAGGAAGCACGGAGGAAGTAAATCTTATTTTACACAAACAAAGCTTTACTGTTTACAGGGGTTGTTGTTAACGGATTGGGGAGAATATTTATAAAATGCATTAAAATATTTTAGTTACAGAGTTTATACTTTTTTTTTTCGTTTCCCTTGAGTGTGTTTTCTAGGTAAACACATGAAAGTTAGAACTGTAGCATGACAGCTGTATAAGAAAGACTGTTTCTGTTTCAAAATGCCCTTTAATTTGATAACAATGAAATAATAATAATAATAATAAATCTCTCTCACTACCATCAGTCACACTTAAATCACTGTGAATATTTTATGAAAAGGAAAGATTGCAACCAAGTAATTTTAAGGCAGCAGAATTTAAGTCAGTTCTTGTGGGAATGAACTAGTGTTCTTTCCTTCAGTCTATGATTAATTTTTAAATAAATGAAACTACACAGGCATGAGACCTCAGAGGCTTCTGATTTTTCTGCTCTCTGAAATGTTCCGATTAAACAGTAAGACGGAAGGTTTTCAAATATCCAGATTTGAAAACCATTGTAAATGTTGCAGTTTGTTTTCCACTAGACACTTGTGATACGAGGGGCAGATGCTGTGATGGATATTTTATTCCATGGTGTTACCAGGACTGGTGTGGCACAAGTTGTGTGGAGCAGGGAGGGTCCTGTCACTGTGAGCTGTGGGGGGAACTCAAGGTGCTGTGATGGCATCATTGACAGCAGCATGCAGCAAATCCATATCCTGTATCCTCCAGAGAATCACAGGATCATTTAGAGTGGAAAAGGCCTCCAAAATCGAGCCCATCCATACCCCCAGTGCTAAGGCCACCACTAAGCCATGTCCCCAAGTGCCACATCCACACAGCTGTTGAATCCCTTCAAGGATGGGAATCCACCACTGCCCCATTCCAAGGCTGGACAACCCTTTTGGTGACTAAATTTTCCTCAGTTGTCCAATCTAAACTTCCCCTGGTGCAACTTGAGGCCATTTTCTCTCATCCCATGCCTTGTTCCTTGGGAGAAGAGACTGACCCCCACCTGGCTACAACCTCCTGTCAGGCACCTGTAGATACACACCCAGCTCTCAGGCTCCTTTGGTCACACCCGAGGACACCCAATCAACAGGTTCAGCTCCAAATCTTCAGAATCAACTTTATTTTCACTCTGTTGGATACACGGCAAGCAAATAAAACGTGATCCTGTGTCTAACCTTGCCTCCTTGTTCAGCATCTCAGTGTTGTGAGAGCTGTTTGTCATGGTCAGATGCACAGTGACATTCATCAGGGTGGCTTTGTGTTCATTTTTGGGGGCAGTTGGAGCTTTGATTTACGCTCAAAGTCGAGTCTTGGTGACTCACACTGGTGTCTGAGCGCTGTAAATTTAGAAAATACAGTCCGTAATCCTCAAACCAGCAGATGTTTACTCCATCTGATGGGAGTCTGTGGTGCACTGGCTGGAACAGCATATATAAAAAACACCTTAAGTGGCTCAGTAATTGTGCCAAATCCTGTTTGATTAATGCACTCCATCTCACCACTGCTCCACTTACAGCTTTGCACCATTCTCCACAAGGAAAGTCTCAATAGAAACTAATTTTAGTGTGTGTGCAGCACCTCCTCACAGTGGCTTCGTAACAGCCTATTAAAGCTTAATTTACTTGCCTGCCTTAGAGTGCTTACAAAATCTAAACACCCAAATTATCACAGAGGACTCCCCCCCCCCAGNNNCCCCCCCCAGAAAACAATTATTGTTCCTGACTAATTCAATCGTGTCGGTGTGAAAATTCCGGAGCAAATAGGTAAAGCAAAATGGTGCAAAGCTCTTTTATTTATTGCACTTGCCAAGTGTCTGCGATATTTTTTTTCATCCTTAATCATCGCTGCACGAAATCAGGAATAGCACGAAACTGATCTGCTAAATGAGTCAAAGTGCTGCAGTGCTCCTGGACAGTAGATGAAAGGGGTGTTATGTGACAGAGCTGATCTATTTTAGCAGAGTTTTTGTGTGGATTATAGCCTGTAAATCTGTTCTGTTTTGTTCTCTTCAATATGCTTTGCATCTAGACTGTTTTATTCAACGTGCCTTTTATCGCAGACGGTCTCTGATTCGTTCACCCTAATGTGGTTTGTAGCCATTTGGCTATCTGTTAAGTCGAGATTTTTAAAAATTCTAATTTGTCTTTTTATGGAATTAATTAGATCAGACAATGCCTATTGAATTATGTGGTGGTTTTGTGTAGCTGTGATAAGAACTGAGTTGGCTCAATATTAAGAAAATTTAAATATCTGCCCCTCAGGCAGCAGAAACAATACAAACTTCTGAGGGCTCCCTGCATGGATTTCGTGCTTTAGACATCTGCTCTGATAGCAAAAAAGCCTGGATAAGTGATTAATACTGCGTCAAGGATTTGGAAAGTTTCTGCTTAGAGCAGAGCACTTGTGACAATGGAGCCAATGTGAATCTTTTTGCTAAGCTGGAAATAGAACAATCTGGAAAAAATGATAATTCACATGACCCCCAACCTCAAACCCCCAAAAGTGCTGCTTGAGAAGTTACTTACAAAAACTTGCTAGTTTTTGCGCCCCAGGAGCTTTGAAAGTTGTGATGTTGAGAGTTCTGCCGTGTGCAGGGTGTGATTGAAGAGTTCCTGATGTCTTGAGTGGGGGTAATGGCTTTGAGATTTCTTATCTTGAGACATACAAAGTGTTCAGATAAACCTCACTGTGCGTTGACTTTGTTGGAGCCACTGACCCAGAGCTCAGGAAATGTTTGGGAAACGCTCTCAGGCTCGTAGTGGGATTGTTGAGGTGTCCAGGAGTTGGGCGCGATGATCCTTGGGAGTCTCTTCCACCCCAGGATGCTCCATGACCCATTTGTTGTGAGGGAGCACAGCAGCAGGTTGTCTGTTGGTAATGATGCAACAGGGATAATGAAAAGGGAACTGGAATTAAGAGAGGTGTTTGAAATGAAGAACAGAGGTGTCAAGCTGGAGATACATAGGGAGAATATCTGAGAACATACCCAGTGAAGGCACTGTCTCCCAGACCATCGTCTCTGGGGGATGAAGGTTTGGCTCCAAACCCCCTCACTAATATCCACTGTTACACAGGGGTGCCACCCACCACGGGCATAAATTGCATTAAATGGTGAAAAAAGCGAGAATATTTCACTCGTTGTGCTCAAGAGCCATTTACCATAAGTGTGTCCCATATATGCGGGATGGGGGCAGGCAGGAGAAGGGGAACACATCCCTGGATGTGCCCTATGATTCTGCAGGCAAACAGGAGCTCTGCACCCAAATACAGCCTGGAGACAGCAAAACCAAAGCAGTGAAGTCACTGATGGCTGCAGTGGTATTTGTAACTAAAAAAATCTCCCAAAACCAGGACTTGCTGTAAGCCTTTATTATGTTTACCAGTTATTCAAATGCCATCTGAGAACATACAAACCATGCAGGTGCCTCTTCGCCAGCGTTCAAAGAGTGACAAATCAAATCCAGGATCTCCAGTTGGGAAAATGATCTGCCATCTGCTCATCATTCATTTGTGAAGCCTTTTCATACTGGAGTGGGAGAGGGAGGATTCAAATGGTTGTGATGCTTTGGGCAGAGAAACACACGTGTGTATTTTTATCCTTTTAGGAAACCCCGTGGAAAGCCTCATACGTTGAATTTTGTACCAATGTAGATTTCAGGCTCTGAAATATAGTATTTCTGCTTAAGTGATTAATCTTGGATGGGGGGAAAAAAGGCTGTTTTTCTGCCTTGCAAAGTCTCCCGAGTTGATCAGTGGGATCCCTTTAACAAAACTTGGAGTATTTGCCATTGACCAGCAGCGTGTTGGGATCGACAGCAAAGGACTGATTGCCTGAGAGAGAAACAAGTGGAGGAGTCAAGGGAATTAAGTTTAAAGTAAATTGTTAATGAAAAGGACAAACATTTTCCTCCTCCCCGCAGCTCTTCCTCAAAGCATCTCTAGAGACAACTTCCACAGCAGCAAAAACTGAACGAGCATAATGAAGAGGAGAGATTTCGTACAACTCATTAATAGGCACAAGGAAATGCTACAAAATGTTTATGGCAAGGCTGTGGATACAAAGGCACCTCAATCCAGTTGTGGAGAAACTTACGTTTGTCTTTGCTCATGCTTGGTAAGAGCCATGAAACATCAGAAATAATTCCATAGTTGTTACATTTGAAATGTCATTCTGGTTTTGCTCCTTTACAAAACACACCCAAAACTACAGCAGTTTTTAGCACAGATTAAGGCTCTTCCCCATCAGATTTGAAATTAAATAGGTAAAGATAAATCCCTTCATAATTAAAAAAAAAAAAAAGGAATGTATTTAGAGCCTAGTTTGAAGGATTTCTATAGGATGATACTGCTGTAGTTTACATCCACGTCTGTTGCAATTAACAATGTCATTACAATCAGAAGGGATCTGAGTGGGAACACTGAGGATTGGGGACTCTGGGAAGCACTTTGTCATGGCAAAATTTGTTGGCCTGTGACAAAATCAAAGACTTTTGTCTCTCACTTCCAATCAGATCCGCAAGGCAAGATGTTAAAATGAAATAAATCTTGTTTTATAGAAAGTTATCAGAACCAAGAGACCTCACAGTCCATGCCAGGCCTCCCAGCTCCAACAATGAACCAAATTTCGAAGCTGCTCTTTGAAGAGCCTACAGGAAATTAAATGTTTTCCTTTAAATGAGGTATGTCTGTATGTTTTTATGATTTTTTTTTTGCCCTGACTTTCTTGTGTTTTGCAGAAATAGTTTTTTTTTTTAAGGGAGGTTTCTGTTCAGTGGTTGCTACAAGCCCTTGACTGCAAAGAACACAAATTGCGAGGTCCAAGTGTATCTGTGGAAATCACGATTGATAGACAAGGGAATAAACTTGAGCCTCCACCCTTGGTTAGAGATAACAGCCCAAGTCTTGCAGCGTGAATTGTTTGCTCACAGAGGCAGGGCAAGTCCAACATGTCAAGAGGAAGAGCTGATTTGTTCTCCCTGATTTTTATGACTGTTTGCCATGCCTGTGCTGGAATATTGCGGATTTCAGAGATTTAGTCAAGTCTTGCTTAAGCACCGGATTCAGCAGAAAAGATAATTTAGTAAGGAAGCACAAAATCAAAAATATCTGTGCACGACCAGGGAAATCAACAGTGATGGAAAGTTGCTCCTGTAGATAAAAGAATTGGGTCAGGTTAGAAAAGCTGGAGAAAACAAAGTCTTGAGCAAAAGAGCACCTTTATCTGTAGAGAGAGGAGCTGTATTGACTGTCAGAAAGGGAGAGAACAAGATTAATAAATCAAATGGCACGGCCTTTCCTGTTCCTCTTTGTCAAGGTTCAGCTGGGGATCTTTCTGAATTTATATTGGCGTTATCTGTGGACAATTTTGAGTTACTGTACAGCAGAGATGATATTTAATTCTTGGTAAATCTGCCACAAAATATGAAATGAAACCTGATTCTCAAGCTCTCATTGTAACCCACATTCTATTTATTTTATTTTCTCCTTAATAAGGGCATGATTTTTTCAACAGGGATCTATGAGTTGATTACAAGCTAGTAATTTATAATTGGATCATTATTCAGCAAACAGTTTTTAGCACTTTTGGACTGGTTGATAATAAATAAAAGCAAATTCTGTCTTACTGTTAATTGGAATTAAATGATACGAGATTTGCTGGTTGTGGATGCTCCCTGAATAAAACATTTGATGTAACTAAGATTAGTTCTTATGAAAGAAATATGAGTAGAATCTCCTTACCTGTACATTCCTTGCACTGCTTCCAGGGAAGCTCTTGTATTTTTAGATATATCCAAGAGTAAGTAAGAATAAACCATTAATGACACAGTTCTCCTTAAAATAGCTCCAGGCAGGAGCTGTTGAGCAAAAGGATCTTTCATTGTTGGGGAAAACCACTGAATACACTGAATTAAGTCCCATTTGCAAACACCTGAAATGCCATTTAACAATGTCAAAATACACAGTCATTTGTTCTAAAAGCACCTGAAGAAATGAGGTGCTGTGTAGCATTTTGCATTCATGAGCAAGGCAGGAAACCACAAAAATATGACTTTTACATTTCTGATACCACAGAGTAGTTCTTGCTCAGAGCAAAATGAAGAATCTGGTTTAGATATAAAACTCGATAAAGATATGTCCATTGTATCAACTTTTTTATAAGTTTGTCTCAGCTGTGGTTCTGTAGTTCTCCTGTACATGTTGATATCTGCCCACAGAAATAGAAAGGTGTTGAATTATGGAATCACAGGGTCACAGATTGTTTGGGATTGGAAGGGACCTTAAAGATCTTTTTCCAATCCCCTTTCACCAACCCAGTTTACTTCAACCTGTCCTTGGACACTTCCAGGGATGGGGCACAGCTTCTCTGGGCACTTTCTGACTGGAAAGTATAAGATAGGGAAAAAAAAAGCCATTAGCCAACTACTAGCAATTATTATAAATCTGTTTATAAAATATATATTATATTAAAAATAAATGATTTTGTTAATTGAGCCTCATAGAGCCTGTACAGAGTATCTGAGCTTTGCAAATTGGGACTAGTGCAAAGTACCTTCTCAGCCTCAGTGATTCCTTGTCAGCACTGCCAGTGATCTGATGGGAAATCTCATGCTGGGAATGTGGTGAGACCTGCAGGGAAGAAGTGCTTGGAAGACAAATCCTGATAAATTCGGTTTGACAGGGCAATGTGAGATAGGGAAGGGAGCAGTCTCACTCTGGCAGCAATAACCAAGCACGGGCCTTGCTGAGGAATCAAGGCACCGTTACCTGGGTTATAAAATGAAACAGATCCTCTGGAAAGAGGTGAAATAGGAATTCTTCATCACAGGGCTGTAGCTAGAGCAGGCTCATGACAGAGTTCCTTTACAGCACGTGGTTAGAAGGGAAGGTGGACTCAGAGCTTGAAACACCCCAGGGGACAGTGGTGGGGTCGGGGCTGCAGGGCAGGGAGAGGCTGAGGAAAAGGGGGAGCAATGATTGTTTCTGGGCAGGTGCATCTGAAAAGCCATGTTGGAAAAAAAGAGAGAAGCACAGAGCCAAAAATTGGGGGTTTGAGTTACCACCAGCCCTGGTCCCTGCCAGCCCTGCAATCGTGGCAATGAGAGTAAATGTGGTGTCCAGGGAAATGGTGAAGCCTTCTCCTGGACAGGGAACAGCATGAGGCCTCATGGATGGATGGATGGATGGATGGAACAGGCCAGCAGGTTCATTCCTTTGGACATACAACACCTGCATGAAACATCAAAGGAAACAGGATTTCTGCAAGCAGAATTATTTTGAAATTAGTTTCAACCCTCAGAAAACTTTATAAATTCTTAAATGCACATATCCATAGGGCTGAGATCATTATAATAACCAGGGAAATATGCTTCTTGTTGCTATAAAATTAAGTCTGAGCTCTAGCATTCATGTCCAGATGTTAAACGTTTCTTCTGTGTCACTGTAAGGCAGATCAGAACATTGAGGGAATTTTACAGGATTTGTTAAAATGTTATGTTCCAACCCAGAATGGGTTTCTGGCATCTGGGGGAGATGTCGTGTGAAAATGTCTTGCTGTGAATCTGCAGTGCCACATTCCCCCTCTTGAATCTCTTTCAGAGACAGAGGAGATCCTGCCTCCCAAAATACTTAATGGGCAAGAGGGATCTGGAGCAGAGAGCTGGACCACGTTGCTCAGGGATTATGGAACCCCAGCTGGCACAAATGGTGGGACGGGAATATTCTGACAACCTTGGAAGAAAAGACTTGGCTTTGAAGAGGTCAGATGAAGATACTCTGCTCTTTATGGGTTTGAATGAACCAAGGGAGGGTTTTGGAAGAGCAAAGATTCCCTCGTGGGTTCATTATCCTTGATGTGTACCGAATGTTCCTGCTGGCATCAGTGCCAATTCCCTTGGCAGGATTGTCACCCATGCTGCCCCCCAAGCACTCAGGGCATGGCCCCAGAGAGTCCCTAGCCCCCTTGGCTGGCTCCTCCAGCTCCCATTCCCCTGGTGCGTGCCAAGGTCTGGGAGCTGCAGGAGCTCAAATCCGCTCTTTCTGGCTTTCTCCTCTCACTGTGGATGTGATCGGAGACCCAGGAGGTCCTCACAAGTCTCCCAATTTGATTTTACGGTATTTATTTTCTAAACGGTAATTTATGTGAGAAGGCCTTTCTCGGTGCCAGAACAAAGCCTTGGCACCACACGCTCCTCCACTCCGTGTGCCCAGAGAGATCAGGCTCAGAGAGGTTTCCTGGGGAAACCATGGAGACAATTTATAGTTTCCAAATTTGTGTGAGAAGCGTTTTGCCCTCCGGTGCAATTCATTCATTATTAAAAATGAACTGCAAAAGTTCTGCTTGCATGGAAATGCTCCTTCGAATATCACAAATTAAACAGGGTGGGAGTTGGGACTGTGTTCTGATTCCCAAATGTAATTACTGTTACACTTCAGAAGAATTTGGGGTATAAACCACGTTGGGGTATAAATAGTCAAACCCACAAATTTGCCATCTCTTCTGTCACAGGAAATACCATTATAGCCCTTTAAAAAGTAGAAGTACTGATGTTCTGAATCTCCTTTTGCACCTCTAGGTAACTTTAAAATAAAAAGGATTTTCTATAATGTAGCATTTCATACTTAATTTTAGTACAAAAATTAACTTTTGGGAAAGGTCTGAAAATTTGGTTCAGCCACTTTTTTTATTATGTCCTGAATATGGAAAATAGATCCCACTTTATATTTGAAAGAGGCTATTTTAGGGACACCAATAACTCAGAAAGTGGGCACTTTTTACACTATCTGGGTTGTACTACATTTAGACCATTTTCTCCTTGCAGGTGAATGACTGTGACAGATTCAAAACCAAAAATAGCTGCACAATAACTATAATAATACAAAAATTATAACAGCAGCTGACATGGATCTTCCTGGACATTGACAGTGTCTCATGTCTATAATTGGGGAGGAAGATGTTTCAAAGGACTCACGCCAAGTCCCACTGGATTTACACTCCACGGGCATGGAAAGCATTGGCTGTAGTGAAAGGGCTTTTTCTGCTTCACACTTGTGAGGTTTTGTTTAGTTGAAGTTCTACCCCGATTTTTTGTGCTGGACATGCACATGTATTTCAACTAGAGGTAAAAAATCCATATGGATTAAGAACCTCATAAAATATATCAAAAGTCTTTTTTTTTTGTTAGCCCTTCTTTTAATCAATATCACCTGCCTGCTAATATTAAGTACAGCTTCTTGTTCAGGAATTCTCTGACCCAGAAATTGCTGGAGGCTGGAAGTTGGTTCTGTGGATGTTTAATGATGAAGCTCTTCCTCAGATTTGCTATATTAGCATTTGCTATTAGTCAATGGCTCCTTCAGCCTGAGCCATGGAATTCTTTTCCTTCTAATAGTATCCATTTTTGTGATGTTTTCATAATATTTAGCTATGAAATCTGATTCTGGATATTTTTGGCACAATTAGGTGTATGAAAATACAAAATCATAGAATCGTTAAGGTTGGGAAAGAACTTTAATATCCTCAAGTCCAACCATCAACCGCCCCCACCGTGTTCACCACTAACCCGTGTCCTCAAGTGCCACAGCCACATGTTTTTTGAACACCTCCAGGGATGGAGATTCCCCCACTGCCCTGGGCAGTCTGTTCCAATGCTTTACAACCTTCTCTATGGATATTTCTTTCCTGATGTCCAGCCTGAACTTCTCCTGGTTCAACTTGAGGCTGTTTCATCTCCTCCTGTCCCCCTTGCTCCCTGAGAGCAGAGCCCGACCCACCCCTTCTGTCAGGGAGTTGTAGAGAGTGAGAAGGACCCTCTGAGCCTTCTTTGCTCCAGCTGACACCCCCCCCTCCCCCAGCTGCTCCTGGGGCTCCAGACCCTTCTCCAGCTGTGGTGGAGAGGCTGGAGCACCCTACATCCATGTGGAATTTTACTACAAGCGAAATAGACTTTGCATTGTGCAGAAAATGTTTTTTGTAGTGAAAGTATTTCTTCACAATGTGAAGAGCATTTGTTTGGCAAAATTGTATAAATTCTCCTCTCATTTCCAAGAGAAGAACAAGGGAAGTGGACAAAATATTATGGGACCTCCAGTAATGAGAATGTTTCCCGCTTCCACTCCGCGTTGTTATTGTCAAACCCTACTCTGCACCTCTGCAATTGCCAGGTTGATTGAATAGTGCAGACTGATACAAACACTGGCCATTGCTTCATCCAGCTCTCAGATTTCTAACTCCTGAAGAAGAGAAATGCCCTTTTTGTTGCTTAATTTTAAATGCCCCCAATTTAAGGACCAGCTGGATGAAATATATAGAATACGGATGAGCATACACTGGGTTTTCTATGTAAAGATGCTGAAAAGTCTGTCCCTTGCAATCTCTCTCCTGCACCCAGAGGGCAGCAAGGTGCTCTTTATAACACTGGGCAGTGCTTTGGTGAGGATGTTTAAAGTTCCCACGAATGTTTATTATGATTATGCAAAGCACTTTAAAAAATCAAACCCCACATACAACCTAATAATTGTCAGGCAGCTTAATGGGCTCGTAAAAGCTCAGTTAAATACAGCTGTATATTCTCCTACCACAAAAATCTATACAGGAGTGGGATAGCTTTGCATGTCCAATTTAATCTTTTTTTAAAGATGAGGAAGTTTCTGAATGTTTAGGGTGGTAATATATCCTTGTGGGATTTAGGTCCAATTATCTGCTTTTTCTTGGATTTCTTATATCTCCTCAAGTAATTTAGCTCATATCCACGCTGAGCTTGTGTCTATTTAGTTATGGAGACCTTGATTTAATGAGTGCTGAGTTGCCCAGGCAAGGACAAAGGTATTGTTGAGGCTTAAGGGTCCTGAGTGTAAATTAAATACTGGTGGTGTCAGTAGGATCCTGGCATCTGGGAGATGCTTAAATAGTTGCTGGTGGGAATCTGAAGTTCTGTGTGTTAACTCGGAAATTTAACAGCTGGGAGAAGAAAACTGTGCAGAGCTAAGGGAAAAAAAGGCAAAACAACCCAAAAACACAAGAGTAGGCTGGTGATGACAGAAATAAAGAAAAGGCTGCATTTCACATCTTGCCCTGATTTTTCTACTGAGCGGCAGCAGAGAAGGACAAAGCCTTCCCTTGACCACAGGCAATGCCTTCTCCCTCCACTGAACCAAGATCTTGTGCCCAGCGTCTGCAGCAAAGCCTGGGACCAGGAAAAGCTCCGGTCCTGCTCCCATACACAGCATTTGGAATTTACATTGGGAAAATGCACCTTTTCAAAATGCCTCCCTGTTGGCTCCTCTGTAATGGGAAACCACCTAATGTGCTGCTTGGTTTGCAAACCCGTGCCCAGGGGGCTGGGGGCGGGCTGCAGGACCAACAGTTGGTGTTATGTGCACACAAATTCTCTGAAGATAAAAAGGTCTTGAGTTGTCTGTTTTGGGAAGCAATTTGACTCTGAACCCAACAGCTAGTTGACCAACCCTTTAAAATTCAGCTGTGTTTGGGTATTTTAATGCCTTTTCAGAGTGTAGAGAAATGGATGTTGGTCCCTGCTGGGGACTGTGATTTACAATGGTCTTTTTTGGGAACCATAAATGTATTCTAAACCTTCTCAAAACCCCCTCTGTTTATTGTGCCAGTACAGTTAGAATCTTCTAAAATTGAAATATAAGATATTCTTTTTTATATGCTCATATAGTGTCCTTTAGGGTATGGAGAGACAACCAGGCAGTGAAATTCCTCCCTCCCTCCTTCCCTCCCATCATGGCAGTGGACAGAACTTTTCTGAGGTTTGTGTGCAGGTAAAACATGACTTCGCTTGGGAACCAAAGAGGTTCAGAGCATTAAAGACAGGGGGATGCCCTGTATTTCTTCTCAAATTAATGACCCAAATATTGATATGGAGGTGAACTCTTTCCTAGGTACTATTATGGAAGAACATGGAGCTGTTGGAGCGAGTCCAGAGGAGGCACCAAGTTGATCAGAGGGCTGGAGCAGCATTGCTGTGGGGAAAGGCTGGGAGAGCTGGGATTGTTCAGCCTGGAGAACCAAAGGCTCCAGGATGACCTGACTGTGGCCTTCCAGTACCTGAAGGGGCTACAAGAAAGATGGAGAGAAACTGCTTACAAGGGCCTGGAGGGACAGGAGAAAGCGAATGGCTTCAAACTGACAGAAAGTAGGGTTAGGAAGTGTCCAAGGCCAGGTTGGATGGGGCTTGGAGCAACCTGGGCCGGTGGGAGGTGTCCCTGCCCATGGCAGGGGGTGGGATGAGATTGTCTTGAAGGTCCCTTCCAACCCAAACCAGACTGTGAGTCTGGGATTATACTGTGATACAATAACTGTGTCTATTTTGCATGCTTATTTTATTTATGCTTCTACCCTTTTTTTCTACTAAACTTGTTGTCTCACTGTATAATTTTTCTAGGATTTAAAAGTGTGAGTGACAAGGAGATGGACAAGGGACATGAGACACCTGGGCCCCAGTTTGCTCTGTTGTGCCTGAGCTTCTGCAAGAGGAACTTATAGGCTGGTCCTTATGGGACAGCCCCAGTGTCTGTGCTGTGGAAAAGAAGTCACTTCATCATCCTCTCACCTCCTAAAGGTTTACAAGTTTGAAGGCCGCTCTTACAAAAGCAGCAGCACAAGTTACAAAGGCACATTTGGAGAGCAGCACGGAGATGATCAATCACTGCTGACAAACCCAAGCTTGCACGTTGGGATGTGCAGGAGTGCATGGCAAACATCTGCTCCTGTGCACAACCAGCAGCAAGCTCTGACTTTCTCAGCTCTTTCCAAGGGAGGGATCCGCTCCAAACGGAGCAGAATGACAGGGAATAGAGTCATTTTAGCACACAAAAGCTGGGAAAGAATAGATGTCTAAGCAGATGAATTATCAATTATGCATTTTGGGGATGTAGATACAACAGAGGAAGGCCAGAAATCAGGCTCTTCTTGATGTTCTGGCGGACACAGCACCCTTTGACACAACCTTCCTGGTTATGTCTGCTGGTTTCAGGTGCTTCACTTCAGTGTGTATTCAGTATCAGAAACGTTCTCTCCCTGTAAACCATATATAGTTTATTAGAGTTACGTATATAACCTTATATTCCTTAATTATGTCTTATATATAGTTTACATAGTTGTTCTCTCTTTATAGAAACCATTTTAATAGATATTTTACATAGAATTTTACTCTTTATGTAAGTTATTTTTATATAGTTTACATAGATAGTCTCTATATAAACTATATAAAGAGAGTTTACATGGACACTTTATATAAACTACTTTTGTATATAATTTATATGGATGTTCTCTCTCTAAGAAAACTATTTTATACATACAGTTGACGTGAATACTCTTTTCATTTTATATACAGTTTATATATGTATATAGTTTATGTAATTTTTCCTTTATATTTCAAGTTACATTTTACATTTATATTCTTTCTTTATATAAACTACTTTTGTATCTAGTTTACATAGATATTCTCTCTTTCTCTAAACTATTTTATAGATAATTTATATAGATATTTTCTCCTTATATAAACTCTTTTTATATATGATTTACATAGATATTTTCTCCTTATGTAAACTATTTTTATATATGATTTACATCAGTATTCTCTCTTTATATAAACTATTTTTATATATGATTTATGTCGATATTCTCTCTTTATATAAACTATTTTTATATATGATTTATGTTGATGTTCTCTCTTTAAACTATTTCTGTAGATAATTTACATTGATATTTTCTTTACATAGACTATTTTTATAGATAATTTACATTGATCTTTTCTCTTTATATAGACTATTTTTGTAGATAATTTCCATAGATATTATCTCTTTATATAAACTATATTTATAACTGTTATATCTGTGCATTTACATATGGATGTAGAAATACATAACACTTATCTAAGTGATACTTTTACCCCACGGTGGCATGGAAGATCAAAGCAGTGGCTCTCAGGAAGGGTGGCCTTGTCTCCTGGCCAGGAGGTGTCACCTGTGCCCAGCTGCTCCTGGTGACACTCCCCTGCCACACTGGGGATCCCACTGGATTTGAGCCTTCGTGTCCACATCGAGCCAGTCGTGCTCCTGGAGACGGTCCCAAGCTCTTCAAGGGTTGCCCAGTTTTCACGGAAGGTCTGAAGGTCCGGGGATTTGATTTGCCGTCCCAAAGCCATCTGTAGGCTGGGCACAACAGCTGCTCCTGCAGCAGGTGCCAGCTCCTGATTTCCTGGGAGAGAAGCTAACGAGGTTTGAGGAGTTCTGCCTCTTGGATCAACCAGGATTGTCATTGCATGGGGCTGCTTTTGCTCTGTTAAGCAGATACCGCGTTTATTAAAAATTAGCACTTAAAGACCTGGAACAAAATCTCCTCCTCAAAAAAAAAATGTCTGGAAATTGCCACAGAGAGGCACCTGCACTGAAAGGCTGTGTGATGAGAACAGTTTCTGATAATATTTTAATGTCAGTCCTAATTTCACCCAGGGAAGTGAGAGCAGAAGCAAAATGGATGGATAAAAATAGATAAATTGGAGTAAGCAAGAATTTGCACAACTGTTCTAAAAGGAATGGAAACTCAGCTCTGGTAAAGAAAAACTTGGGCAAGTCTCATCTGACATGAGAGACTCCAATATAGGCATTGAAACACTGCAATTGTTTATCCAGGCAAATTCAGACAGTCCTGTGTATGTGAACAATTTAATCCTGGAGTCAAATTTCCAGAGCCGACCCAAATTTGAGCAGCCTTGTCCTGTGATGGGCTCGGCCCAACTTCTGCTGGTCCTCACAGTGACTGAAGATCTAAGATCTCTGACCAAAACATCCTGGTGATTTTTTTTAACAAACTTTCTGTCAAAGTTCTTTACATATTCAGGAATTCAGTATTCTAATTTTGTCCTCTATTTTTTTTCTTTTTAAAGGCAAACTACTTGTGGCTCTCTCTAATTCAGGCATTGTTCCAATTGTCTTCCAGGTTCAAGTAACTGCCCTGACCAATGCTTCAGATCACAACCGGGTAACTGAGGTTATTGATTTCCACTAAGTTCAATGCTCCAAACTATAGAGGTCAGAGACAAGGCTGCAAAACAGCCTATTTTATCTCCAACACTTACCCAGACTCAAACGAACTGAAATATTTTGCCCAGAGAATTCATAGGCTGATCCCTTCCCCGCTAATGCAGTGCCCCAGTTACAGAAATGTAATTAAACTGAAGGAAGTTCCAGTTTTCATTCCTACATGTCATGACAATAAAAATATTAATTTGCTCTCAGAGTAATTTGTTGAATTGTCATATAATTTTATTAGGTCAAGTCAAAGATACTGCACTGAAAAAGAACACACATATTAAAATCTGCTATTTAAGTTCTGTTGATCTTATGAGAAATATATATCTGGTAAATATTGATGAATGTTCTGCCTATTTTAATCACCATTCTCAGCATTACAGTGACTGCCACAGCTGAAATGCAGATACCAGAAAAAAAAGAAAAAACCCCTCCTGATCTCTCTGGGGGAATTCATAACCCAGGGCTTGGAACTCACAGGACCTTCCCATTGAGCTTTTTAGTATCCATAACAGAAATGACTCAAAGCTGAAGGTCTGTATCAAACAAGTTGGATTATGTGATATATGTTATATTCTCACCATCCTCTTTAGTCATGAGGGCTCGTTTCTCTTGTAGCTCACTTACAAAATTATCTTAGAAATAGTGGATTTGATGCTGAAAGTTGCCTGGAGGCTTGGAAATGATTCAGTGGAGGGAGGCAGTTTCCCAAAAGAAAAGAAGTCTTTTTTTTTCCCCATTGGAATCTAAAGGTCAGCCCATTTCAGAAATATCTTAGTTATTAGTAGAGATGTTTAAAAGCTTGAAGGAAGAGGCTGAACGTGTCATTCCCAGTTTAGAGCTGTCCTACAGTTCATTTGATTTCAAGATGATCTCGCTTGGGTTAATGTTATATTGTACAGAAGACTTGAAGATGAAAATGCTCCAAACAGAGAATTAATTACCCATGTCCTTAAATTTGAGTACAATTCCGTGTATTTTTGCATTCTGAGTAAGGGCTATTTGAACACTTCTTTACCTGGTGAGAACATTTGAAGCAAGAAATGAGACCAAAATACAGTTTTGGGGGGAAATCAGTTTATATTCCTGCATAAGACACTGCTGGTGCAGTGCTGTGATCCACAAAGTCACTGTTTTACCAAAATCTGTAAGAAATTCAGCAGAGCACTAATTACACACGTGTGACGAGCCTCGATGTATATTTTCCACAGCTGGTGTTCTGTAACTCCTTTTCCTCTGGAGACATTGGAAATTATGCTGTTCTGCAGGTTGAATTAGAGGCTCTCCAGGGAACACAGACACATTGTCTGAGAGTTAAATGAAATTATGGTGAAAGTTTCCTCTCCAGGAACAACAATCTAAGGCAGTGTCAGAAAGGCTCTTGAGTTCACTGGGCTGTGGTTAAGAAGAATTAATTTCTCAAGAAATAATACCTGAAAAGTGATGCAAACAAACAACTTATTGAAAAAATACTTTACCTGTAACCAGAATTATATCTGCTTCAGTGAACCTGAACAGGTCCTTTTGTTATTAATGCCTACTGACTAATTTAGTTGCTAATACCTGCTAATTCCATTTTTATCAGCTCAGAAGAAAAACCAAAACCCATCAGGAAAACACAGCCCGTAGCCAAAGAAACTCTCTTATGACACATTTAAAACTGCTTACATAAAACTTCCAGCTTGCTGGATATTAAAAAGAAATAGGAAAAGCGTGTGCCAGTCCCAAAGGGTTTCAGTGCTCGCTGCTTTGCTGCGCTCAGGGAAACCAAGTGCTGGGGCTCTGGAAGAAGTTCTGGACGTGAAGGCCAGTGGATGATGGGAATCTGTGCTAGTCAAACACTTCCAGCTTCTCTGGGCACCCTGTGCCAGGGCCTGCCCACCCTCACAGGGAAGGATTCCTTCCCAATATCCCATCTAACCCTACTCTCTTTCAGTTTGAAACCACCCCCCCTTGTCTTGTGAAAGGTTTCTCTCCATCTTAAAGGTCTTTTCCCACCTTAATAATCCTATGATTCGATGATTAACCCCCCACGTAATTAGTTCTTGGAGGTGAAAGAGCAATCTTTCTCCACATGAACATCTGCTGCAAGTGAGGAACTGTTTTCGCTCCCTTTTCATAGCAACTACAGAGCCAGGACTTTTAAATCAGCAACTTGCTGCTCTGATCTCTTCTGTTTCTCAAAGTGGAGCACGCATGCAATGGAATTTGGTCTTGGCAAGGGATGAAAAAACCATGGAGCTCTCATAATTTTACTGGGTTTTGAAACTGTTGTTTTATTTCCAGAAAACCAGCAGCCTGTGTGTTGGCACTGCCTGGACAGGCAGTTCTGAACAAGGTTCTGCTGGATTTCAGGTGGGAGCTGCAAGATCATTTTCAGGTCCGTATTTTCTCTATTCACTTCACTGACTTGCTTTACCACGTTGCAGGGAAATGCAATTACCTGCTGAAAACTCACATCTGGAACTGTTTTCAGGTGATCCAATGCTATCTCCTTTCCATTTTTTTTCTGCTAAAGCCAAAGCTGGCTCTTTCCAGCAGCAGTGCCTGTATTCCCTATCCACTCAGCCACAGTTTTAAGAACACAAAGGAAGGGATGGTGTTATCACAGTCTGGTTTTCCTTGTCTCTTACAAGCTCTGTGTAAATTCCTTTGGCATTTCCACAGCTGGGCAAGCTCTGCTCTTCCCAAACTGAGGTGAAGAACGACCTTGGCCAGGCTTGAGCTGCTTCTTGCAGCAAAACATCCAACGTGTGCTTGTAAACATGACTTGGCAAGAAGAATCACTTCCAAAGGATAGTGGGATTGTTTGCAGGAAGGTTGGAGAACAGCATGGTCACCGAGGCAGCAAGACTGTGAGGGCTGGGGGTACCAACCTCCCTCTTGCTGGCAGGAAACACGGTGTGTTTGTGCTGAAATCAAACAATGACAACTTTTTCCCACTGCAGATGATTCCTCTGCAATATATTCTGTGCTACGTGTTGGCAGGAGGCAAAAATGTGAAGTGGGAAATTTAGGGGAGTCTGCAAGAAAGAGGGAGAGAGGTTGTTTCCAAGGGCCTGGAGGGGCAGGACAAGGGGAATGGCTTCAAATTGACAGAGAGTGGGGTTGGATGGGATATTGGGAAGGAATTCCTGGCTGGGAGGGTGGGCAGGCCCTGGCACAGGGTGCCCAGAGAAGCTGTGGCTGCCCCTGGATCCCTGGGAGTGTCCAAGGCCAGGTTGGAGCACCCTGGGCTAGTGGAAGGTGTCCAAGGACGGAACAGGATGACCTTTAAGACCCCTTCCAACCCAAACCATTCCGGGATTCCACGATCAAAGACAAAAGGCATGGGAAGACATCAGGTCTTTCCTGAGTGTCCCCCAGGAGGCTGTGACACCTCTCCAGGGACACCAGAGTGGGTCGAGCCCCAGCCACATCAGGCAGCTCTGGGTAGAGCCTGCAGTGACCTTAGGAGCTGGAAATGTGAATGCATGGAGTGTTAATATCTGTGTGTCTGAGCACCACAACAGCCTGGCAACACTGAGTGTTCTCATGTGAAGGGAGTCGCTGGCACAAGCCTTTAGCTAGGTCTGCATGTATTAATTAATATTTCCTTTTACTATCACTCTTGCTCTCCAATTACAATTTTATTCCTTATTCAGCTGGTGGATTATAACCTTAGAAAAGATCCTTGTAATAACAGACTTGTTACATTGTTTTTTTAAATATAGAATACATTTTAAAAAACACATCTTATTAAGCTTAGCACTCCTCGGTATCAATTTTTTCTATGAAATAGAAGTAATTTCCTTCATCTGAGAGCCCAGGAATGAGAAATCAAAACGGGACTGAACATTTTTTTGACAGCTCTGTCTCAGCAAATTATCATATTTCCTTCATCCCACCAAATCAGAAATGAAAGTGTACAGAGGTTGTTAACAGTTAATTAGTGAAGGTTAGAATCATTTCTTTGGAAATTTGACTTGTTAAGAAAGTATTTAGGGTCAGATAAAATTTGTCCCCTCCTGTCATGGGACAAATAAAGCCTTTTTGCTGAATACCAGAGCCGAGGGAACAAAAATCACACCATGAACTTCCCCCGGTCAATAACCAATAAGTTACCCGTCAAATGTAATTTAAAGGGGAAAAAGTCAGGCAATGTTGGCATCTCCAAACACCTCCTGGAGCAACAAGGCAGAAGAGAGAGATAATTAATGCCAACACCTCCTATGGAAACCACCAGTCGCTTCAGTTCATTCCTCACAGGTAAATGTCACCTGAGCCAGAGGCCAAATGTCACCTTGGGAGCTCCAATATTCAAATTATTTTGCAGGCAAATATCTCCAATACATGCAGAGAGCTCCTAGACTGCAAGGATTATCACTGAGCAAAGCATTCATGAGTAAGAGCAGACAGAAGGCAAGCTCGGAGTCCTGGAGTTCTTTTTGCTGCTGTGCTCCGCTTCTTGGGGTAAATTACTCTCCTTTTGGGCAAACTGCTCGCTGATGGCTGGATCCACCTCGGTGCTAAATTGGTGGGACACAGGTGAGGGCAAGATGGGAACCCACAGCAGGGTCATCAAGCACAGTGGAGTTATTTGTGTTTACACCCCTGTAACCAAGCTGGGGATTTGGTTTCCAGCATCACATAGAGCAAGATTTAATTTTCATTAACTTCTGTGTTGACAGAAACAAATCCTCACCAGGAATCCTTTCTAACCCCTGTCTTCTTAAGGCATGCTAGGACCCACAAAAAGCCTTTTTCCTATTTCATCTGCTCATTATAAAGCTTTTATTATGCTTTAAAAACGTGGTTCAGTATTTTCATCTGTATCCTTAGTCTTTTTTCTCCCAAATGTACTTTTTCCTGGAAAATGAAGGTCATGAATATTCACAAACCCTAATGAGAGCTATGCCAAAGACATGGTTGAAAACAATAAAGCTGCAGCCAGGAAACTATAGTGTGTGTGAAGTGCTTGCTCATAGTTTACAAAGCTCTCCTCCATCTCAGACCTACTCAAAAGGTTTTATTTAATTACCATTATTTTCCTTTCCCAGGTTCTGTTTGTTTTGCTGGACGAAACCAAAAGGAAAAGGGTCAAACAGCACCTTCTGTAATCACTCTGGTCTTTGCTTTCTGGTAGGACTGGCTGGGCGTGAATAGGTGGGAAGGACACAGAGGGTGCCAGAAAAGGGTGGGGTTGAGTTTTCTCCACCCGTGTAGGACTTCAGTGGTGGAAGTGCCATTAAAATGACACTAAACAAATAATAAAGACATGTTTTAGTCCCACATCTACAGCAAGGTGAGTTAGAAGACCAATTTTATTGTAATTCCTCCAATACTGTGTCTTTAATTACTGTGGACCAGCATCATTCCCACTGTAATCCACCAAAACCATTGGAAGTACGACACAAATTAATAGTCCACTGTGGCTCCCACTTTTCACTTGTCTGTTTGTAAGAGTTTATGTAACAGAATTCTCATAATACCTTAAAGGCAAAGAAAAAATTAAAAAAGAGCAGGCAAGAAATAGATGTGTTTGTCTTTCATCTGAATTTCAGGAGGGGAATAGTTGCAAGGAAATTAGAGATGTGCTGAACTATCCATAGGAGATTCCAAGCCATTATTAGCCTGCTCACCCTGCTACTTATCTTCAAATGCACACACCAGCAGCAGAAAGGATTTAGGTTGCAGTTTAGTAATCCAAATCTTGTAGGTACCGGGGTTTAGTGAAACTGGAGCACTTGTTACTATAATTTAGCTACAAAAAACCCCCAGCATTTAGCAAAGTAAGAGGTCTGACTTTAATGCACAAAAGCAAGGAGTTCGGGGGCCGTATCAGCGAGGCTGGAGTGTCAGTCTGGATTTTCAGCCTTAAATCTGAATTTCCTTGCGTTTGTGGATTTGTCAAATATGTAAGAGCATTTAAATGTAAACTTTCTGCCTGCTGATATTCAAACCTCTGTAATACAGCCCTTGAAAGGAGGAGAAGGAGCAGGAAGAAGAAGCAGAATCAGCAATTGGAGGGAACACCTGTTGGTTTGCAAATATTGCAAATTTATTGCAAAATACACGTGATGTTTTCTGTTATTCTTGAGTGCCTTGAAGCAGCTGTTGGGTTTGGGTTTGGTTCATGCAGAACCAAAATATAAGAAAAAACGTTGTCAGATTTGGGGTTCTTCGAATTTTTAATCTTTAGCATAATTGTGGAAAAGGAAAATATTCTAGAGGCATGTTTGTCTGATGGTAAAAGTGCAACTCAACTGATATGAAGCGGTTTGAATACTATGATAATATGGCCCAGGTTGTCCGAATCTAATGGAACAAAAGTAAAACTCTGATTAATTGGAAAAATCATTATCTATTATTCTATTTAACCTGAAGTCTCTATTTCCCAAGTAACCCAACTAATTCTTGTTACACTTCCCTCTATTAATGGCGCTCTGTGGAAGGAGGAGACATCACTAATGAAAATGTGTTGTGAAAATCACACGGTGTGGTGTGTGAAAGTGTTCAGGCCTGGTTTTAATTCAGTAAAATTCAACACATTCTGGACAACAGCACAATTCTGCATATGTGGGCTTATGTGAGTGCAGCCTCCTCCTTCGCACGTGTCCTGTGTCTGTGTGCTTTTGGCTGCTCTGGCTCTGATTAACTGAGGTTACCAGAAGGGCCTCCCAATTAATCAAAATGAGAATTCAGTGCTCCAACTGTCAAACATGGAGCTGCATTTCTGATGGCAAATTCATTAGTTAGAGCACTCCCAGTTCCCACTGCCTCTCTTATATCACACTTGCTTGCTGGGTTGGATTATGAAGACAAAGTTCACTCGTTGGTGGAATAAGTTACTCTAATTTGAATTTGAAATGGGTGACATCCCATTATTCAGCTTAATTTACATTCAGAAGAACACGCGATTAAAAGTGCTATGTTACCTATAAAATAAATCCTGGACTGCCTCTAAATATCTGGCTGTGCAAGGTGGTGTTTGGACCGTATATGAGAGTAAAAGAAATCACCAGGGCTGGGTAGACAGCAATTGTTACAGAGGAGGGTAAAAAGCAGGAGAGAGACTTTTATTTCGTTTCCATCAGGGCAAACAAGTCCTCAGTGGAAGAGGCCTGATAAGAAATGATATGGAAATTCTATCCCTGGAAGTGTCCAAGGCTGGGTTGGATGGGGCTTGGAGCAATGGAAGGTGTCCCAGTCCATGGCAGGGGTTGGGATGAGATGAACTTTAAGGTCCCTTCCAACCCAAACCATTCTGTCGCTCTATCATTTAATGATATGTGATATATTTTGCACCATAATCACACAAAATCATGTGGGTTTTTATATTCCTTTATCATTGCTCATGAAAAAATCTGTAGCAAGGAAATAGGTGAGCCCTGCACGAATTTTAGAGCCACTGCAAGTCCCACCCAGGCGTGTTAGGGGCACAAATAAAGAGACCACCCGCACCCATCCCTATTTGTGGGCAGGGGGAGAAATTCTCTTAAATCTTCTCGGGAGGGCTTTTTGCAGCTTTATATCTTACAGAACTATTCCTTCAGGATCTTATTGTCTGCCCGAGACTCAGGATTTATATTGTTCATCCTCCAAAGTTAAGCACTTTGGGTTAAGTTAACTCTGTACTTAAGTTTGAGTAACTAATGTCATAATAAGCTTGTTTGTCGTCCATAAATGCATGTTTGCTTTTTTTCCTCTTGAAATGAACCACAGAGTCTCACAGTGTTATGTTTTTTCCAGAGAAAGGACAGTTTGGAGTCTCTTTGGGCAGGTAAAAACTTGTGGAGAGTCACAACCCCACATGATTCACTTCTGGACCTTTAAGACCTGCTACTTGGGCATATCTGGATGTGCAAGAATTGGCTCAGCAGATTCTAATTTGAAATCATTACTCTCAATTTTCTAACAGTCAGCAGCCAGCTCCTATCACCAACATCAGCCTGTGCAGGAATCTTCCATATATTTCCACACCAAACCAAGAGTTTAATAAGCAATTAATTGCTGAAATGATGCATAGCTATCTGCAATAACCATTTAGAGACATTGCAACACATTCAATTCAGAAGGAGAAGAAAGTCGAGCTGGTGAATGTTTCTAAATGGACCTGTTTGAAAAATAATAAAAATAATACAAATAAAAAGCCAGAGGGAGAGATTATTTGTGGGAGGCCCAGAGCAGCAGGGAAAAGGGCAAGCTGTCCCTTTTTAAAGTTAACTTTTAGAACTCTGATTTGTAAACTTTCTGCAGCTGAACAGGCTCTAAATGAAGCATTTCTGGAGTGAGGTGGGTAATATCATCGTGGGTAACCACAGCTCCATCAGTCCCTGAGGCTTTCCCGCCTCCTTCCCATAGAGGTCTTGATCAGCTTCTTGAAAATAAATGACCTAAAATAGGCAACTAATAAAATATTTGCATGTAATGCCACTCTCTGCATGTGGTATTTTCCTCATAATACGTATTTATATAATAGGTTATGGACTAAACCTTTTGGGATGTGCCAAGAAATTGGCATGGAGACAGAAATGTTAGAAACAACTTAAAAGCCCCAAATTAATGCAGTTTTAGAAAGAAATCACACTTAGCCCTTTGTTGGGAAGGGCAGGAGCAGAACTTTTCCCCCTATATTCCCATGCAAGAGGATGGTGGGAGGCAAGTGATGCGCAGCACTAGATGTAGTTGCCTTTGGAATATCCCCTCTGGATCCCAGAAACTGGCAAGAGGCAAATGACTGTCACCTTTTCCTGTCTGCAGTCTTGTACCTTGTGGCCATTTAGGCAAATGATGAGCTAAGGAAGTTTGCAGGGAAGGTTTGCAGGCTCAGGAGAAGACAGGAGAGTTTCTCTTTGCTTGGGTTTCAGTTTAACCACAAGAAACAAACCCCATTTTTCTTCCCTTGCAAGCTGAGAAAAAGCTGAATTCCAGCAAAGGTGCGCCTGTGCAATAAATCCACCGACTCATAAATCTTTCGTGAGCTTGCTTGAAAAATTTTAATGGCTTTGAAATACATTTTTATCGCTTCAAAAGTGCCGAAGGTGCGAGTTTTCCCCTCGTTGCTCAGCCTTTGCTCCAAGAGGTTTGGGAGCAGCCCATACCTTTAGTTTATACCCAACTTCTCAGTGAGCAGAAAACCTGTGATTTCTTCCAGCTTGCCAAGAAATAATGGAAAGGACCCATTGATAATTACCAAGTGGTCATTAAAACCCAGTCTTGCATATATTCCTGTTCAAATCTAACTGCCCTCAATTAGGCTGATCAGCACTGAGTGATCTGCCAGCCCAGCCTGCAGTGGAAGTGTGTGGGATTCAGAAAACAAAGCCAAAGTATTTAAAATAAACTGTCTGGAAAGGTTTGGAGTGTGTTTATACACCAGGGGAATGTTAAGCAGCTCTTGTGGTAGATGCTTTAGAGCTAAAAGCAATATCCTCTAACAGACCCATTAGGTACTTGTTGATGTAAATTGCTGTGGTCTTTAACACTACTTGTAGTTCTGGAAAGTTCATTAAAATTAAAGCACTGGCTTTATCTAATTAAGCAACTAATATCCATCTCTTTCTTTCAGTTTGTCTCCTGTTAAACTGCTTTTAAAGGCAAGATTTTGCTTGAAAGCTCTTGATGATATTTTAATATTTTTCCTTGTGCCTCCAACTATATTTATCTGATCTTCTGGTAAATCCTTTAGGGCTCAATCTAGTGAATCCATTATCTAATCTGCACTCGTAGAATCCAATTCAATAATTCAATACCATCAAAAAGCCCCTTAAACCTATTTTTAGACACAGTTCCTCATTCAGCTTTCTCTGTAGAACGAGTATAACCAACTGCAGCTGGGGATCATTTCTCATATTTCCCTCTCAGGGTTTTATCAGCTATTTCAGTTTGGGGTTTTAATTGAGCTGAATTAATTCCCACCAGCATACTGTGAAGAAAATGATCAGAATACCAGAGTTTTAGAAATGCTACCTCTAATAAGTGCCATTTTTAATGGGTTTGTGTTCTAGATACAACATTCGACCTCTACACTGAAATTGGATCATTCAGGAGGGATTCATGTGGCACAGGGAAATATCCTTTAGTGATACAGCAGGAAAATGAGAGTGATATTTTGTTAGAAAGTGTTTGCCCGGGAAATGTGCTATGTAAGTTAATTTTATCACTAAACTGGTATACAAAACTGAAGGGCTGAATCCCCAAAAGGGAGCTCAGCTGTCAAATTTTCAAGCACAATGTAACAACTAAAAATAAAAACCTCAATGCTCACATGAAATTTCTTGGCTTTAAATGTGCAGAGCAGATTGTGCAGCCCTTCTTGCTGCTGAATACTAATTTTATATGTAAACATCTCCCTAATCTGGGTGGGATTGTTCTTCGTTTGACTCTCACTATCACTTTAAAACTGGAAAATACGAAATTATACTTCCTTGCAAAGTCAGTCTGAAAATATAAGAGCTATGAAAGCATAGATGAACCAGCGTTAGAATTAAATGGAGTGCTCGGTGATGACTCTCAGCATCCCTTGCTATCCTTTGCCAGTGATTCCTGTTTCCATGGCATTGCCTGTGCTCCTTGTGATCACTATGAAGTCCTGCAGTAAAGCTAATCTTGAGTGAATTGGGTCCATGGGGTAAAATATTGTAAGTTCATCTGCGTAGTGCATCGATCTAAAAATAAAAATGCCCATGCAATCACTAAGATGAAAAAAAAAGGAGATTGCCAGGGGAAGAGTGGGAAGGTTTGTTTTCCCATTTGCTACAGCAAAGACCAGTCTTTAGCTAAGGCTGAGCTTTGCCATCCACAGGTTACAAAATGAAAATAAACTCGTTGTGTATGAGATTTGGGATGAGGAAAAAGATTTTTATGAATCAAGTACCTCTAGTGCAGTGTCCCTCTCATGGGTAAGGGCTACAGGTTTCTCTTGGCTTAATGTGGGGTTGTAAGAAGTGTCCAAGGCCAGGTTGGAGCAACCTGGGCTAGTGGAAGTTATCAAGTACTGGTGGAACTGGATGATCTTTAAGATCCATTGCAACCCAAACCAATCTAGGATTCTGTGGTGAAGACTTCCCAGGCACTACAATACGTCACAAGTAGGTGCTGCTTTAAATTTTAGGACCCAAAAGGAAAAAAAAAAATAAGGTCTTGCCACTTTAAAAGACGAGAGGTTCATTCACCTCCAGATTTATCTTACATTTGGCACTCGACACCCGCAAACAAACTTTGAGTCTCTGGTTCCCTCTTTAGGTTCTCCTGCACCACTAATGCTGTATCCCACGTCCGGGGGACCCCAGGGCCATAAAATGGCAAGAGACTCATTTTCTGGTCACAGGAGTCCTGTGATTCCCAGCCAAGGGTATTTACTCATGGCATTCTATGCCCCTGCCTAACAGAACAGGCCTGAGAATCCCTGCTAGCTCCAGGTTGCTTCAGGCTGCGACATGTGAGTTAGATTGGCAGAGAAAGACTCTTTTTTGTTGTTGTTACCCTCTGCAAGTAACATCTTCCTGTAGGCATTCCTTTATTAAATCAGAGGGGTCCCCAAAGTCGCTGCCCATCAGGTGCATGTGACTCTTCTGGCTGAGTTCTTCCCGTTAAAAAGTGAAATTCACTGCTTTGAGGTTGATTTGATCGGGGCACATGTATTTGTGTTGGAGAAACGGTGCATCAGCTGGTGGAGTGCATTAAATGTGTATTAAATCCCACACTGGGGCAGCTGGTCTGGGAGCAAAGGAGTTGGGTGTGGTACATTTGGAATTTGAGGGCCTTGGAGACCTTTTCCAGCAGTAATGGTTCTATGACAGCCTCATCCAACACCTGCCTTGTCCTTGAACATCACCCTGTTGTGTGCAAAATAATGCTTCAGGTGAGATTTTGTGCCTGAAGGATGCAGGAGGCCTTTGCTGAGATGAATTGAAGAGTCTCTTCCCCAGCTTTTAAAAGGATAATTCAGCTCAATAACTGGTTTGGGTTTTCACATGACTCCACAGACAGGGAAATGTTTTCTAAGGCAGCTGAAATCAGAGGCTGCACATCCAAACATCACCACAGCAGAAGGACAAGGAGCAGCTTGTTCTTCCCTGGCATTTTAAGCTCTGGCAAGCAAACCCCTTTGACAGCTTATCAGACAGCACGAGTTTAGCATTTGAGCATTTAAAGTGAGAATCTAACAGGAGAAACAGCATCTTCCCACGGTGTCATTAGGAGATGACATTTAGAAAAGAAAGTCAAAGACTTATGAAAATTTGATATGTGCTCCAGGATCCTCTTTAAAGTGACTCCTTCCCCCTTCCAGCGAGGCTTTGTGCTAACTCCCAGGCTGGCACCAGCATTCCTGAATCCTCAAAGCTTTAGGAATTCGCTGTTGCAGAACGTCAGGAATTCAAGGACCAGCTTGCCACGGAGCCTGATTTGGAGGGAAACATTTAAAATTCCTGCCTGTCCATTGTTCTGGCCCACCAGTGGGAGCAAACATGCTGCTTGCTGGTGGAGTGGAAAGCAATTAGAGAAGCTGCTGCTGCTGCGCCGAGCTCTTGCCGTGGCTGCACCCGGTTGTTGTAGGTTGCAAACATGCTGAGAACTGTTTATTTGAGAAGAGACTCACTAAAGGGAGGGATATTCATACATCTGGGTCGCTGACAATTTTATGGAGAGCTGTGAAATGCTGCTGGTTTTTTCTTTCCCTTGGAACATGGTCTGTAGCAAAAACAAATCGCTGCAAACAGAAGAGGCTGCCAGGGAGGTCAAAGAGTAGTTTCTGTGGCCAGATAGGATCAACTGGTGTTGAGAAAGAGGTGAAGAAGGAAGGAAATTGTGCAGTCCCTTTGTTTCCAGAAGCAGAGCTGATTAAGACATCAGCTTGTTCTGCTTCCATCTTCATTTATTAAATTGTCAGCTTCTATCTGTCCCACGGGAGCTCCTGTAGTGAATCTTCCCTACAGAGAGAGATTCCTGGAGCTGTGGATGGTATTTCAGGGTTAGCTTCCCATCGAAATCCTACTAATTTCTGGGGCTTAAAAATGGGCATAAATGGCATATCGAGTCTCAGCTTTTGTCATTCATCACGCATTATTTTTTTGGCCAAAGTTTAGAGACCAGTCCTTCAGCTTCGCATTCCACCTGCACTCACAGTGTCACGTGTAAAACACATCCTTCAGCTTTCAATTGTCTTTGGCTTCCCTCCGAGCAGTTCAGGCTGACCCAGACTTGGATCACGTTGGAGCCCTTCCTCCTTCTGTGGTGTGACCTGGACCCACTGTTCATCCAGTGGCGTACCATGGGTCACCCCACCCCATCTTGCCCTAAATGAGCCTCCCTGTGCTCTCATGGGGCATCCTGTGATAACCCCCTGTCTGAGAGGGTCGTGCACAGACCACAGATGTCTTACAATGAGTAAATGTCACTGGGTCTTGCTGTACCACAGATGATAACAACTGCACTTGGCCTGAAGGAGAGCTTCCCTCGGCTTCCTTTTTAGCTGACCTGCTCATTACTTCCAGGGTGAGATCACCCCAAATGTATATAAAGCCTAATGAACAGAACCTGGGTGTGTGAAAAGGTCCAAATCCCTATTTAAGTGATTGAAGGGTCATCAGTTTGTAAACACTTTTATTGCATCAACACAAGCCACACCCAAGCCCACACCCTGGAAGTGAAAGGCCCTAATTTGTGTTACCTGCCCCCTAAAACACATTCCCCAGAGTTCCACTAGACCTTTCCAGAGATACCAGAGCATGCTCAAAGTCACAGCATCCTTGAGCTTTCCCTGCCTTGCTGTTATTGTGGCTCCTGTCATTAGACTCTGTAATGCACTGAGCTCCCAAGTGCTCCCTGCTATTGCCAGATCGCACAATACTACAAGGAATTTTAAAGACAGTTGTTTTGTGCACTCTCCAAAGAAACGGGAGAGGGAGAAGTTCCTTTTCTCACTGATATGCAGTGTTACTGTACAGAATTTAACTGTGGGTGATGGAGAAAAGACCTCCAAGAACTCCAAGATGCAGCAGGAGAAGGTAAGGGTAATCCCAGTAATCCTGTCCTCTGTGGCACAGCTGGGGCTTGGACAGAGGTGGAATGAGTTGTTTCTTTGCATCAGAAACCAGGATGAGAGTCCAGAGTCACGGTGACATGGCCAGGAAGGTCTCAAAAGGCCAAGTGTCCATCCTGGTCCTTGTCTCCCAGAAGAACCACACTCACAAAGTTTCACAGAATCATTAAGGTTGGAAAAGATCTCTAAGATCATCGAGTCAAATAATTTCTTGCTGAATGAACATGATTAATGGAGGCTGGAAGGTGATGAAAGAGAAGATGGTGGAGAACAGAAGAGGAATAAAGTAAGAAATTATTTTGGCTACAGGTTTTTGAGAGGAGGGAATGAAAGAACTTTTCATCTTTTCATCTTTAAAATGTTCTGTGCCTGTAACCTGAATTGTGCAGCAGGATATATCACTGATGTTACTGTTAAAATTTTTTAATTCATTTGAATTCCCAGGGACAGGTAATTTATACCATCTAAATGCTCCCTTTCTATCTTAAGCAGTACATCCCTAATTTCTTCCAGGAGTTTTGCCTGAGGCTGAGTCTGGGCTTGGACAGACTGCGATACTTTTCCAGTGTTTGCTTTTGGAAGAGATCTAACAGAGCAATACACAAAATTTCTGTGTATTCATGAAGTCTAAAAGTTCAGAATAATTTTCACAGCTGAGATATTCCAAGAAGAGTTTCTGTGAGCAGAAAAAAAAAAATCCTCATCATAAAAATAGTCACCTAATGCAATATTAAAATAATTCTGTTAAATATTTAAGGCTGGAGAGCAACTCACTTCATTTGCTGCCTAGTACCTCTAATTGTGTGGTTAATAGACACATGGGGTTACTTAAGACAGCAAGGAGGTGGTGTCAGGAGCTCACTGGGCTTGTGGAGCTCAGGTGGGGCTTTCACCAGCCCACAGTGGGTTGACCACACCTATAGGGTGACCCTCCAGAGGTTCTTCAAAGCCCCAGCTGGAGGGTGGTGGAGGAGAAGCAGCCAGGGCAGGGACAGCAATGCCCACCCCTGCCCGGGGAGAGCAGCTGCACGAGAAGGAAAATAAGAAATGTGAGCCACAGGTAGGAAAAATATGTCTAAATCAAGTTGTGTTTGCTTGGATTTCTGCTGGGAACGTTGCTGCTCCAGGGGGGAAATTGAGGAGCATATGCTGGCTTGGAGCCGTGCAGGGTAGGATGCAGAGAACGGAAGGAAGCAGAACGAGCACATCTGTTAAGTTATAGTCCATTTAGGAGGAAGAAGCTCTTATAATGTTGCAGTGGGTAACATCAGGTAATTTAATCACCAAAAGTGACAATCAAGCTGAGCACAGCGAAACCCCAAGGCCACGAGGGCCCGTGTGGCTTTATCTCAAGTGAAGGGCTCCTGTTATCCCGTTTTAAGGGGATGTTGGCAGGGCTGACTCTGCTGAGGTGGAGGCGCTCTGGGGGAGGGAGGGAGAGGGCACCGTGCTCAGGAGCCTTGGGATCCTCAGAAAATCTCTGCCTGAGGCAGTTCAAGGGAGGAGAGGATGCTGCAAAAAACCAAGGAGAACTCCAAGTGGTATCCAGCCTTCCCTGAGACCTCCAGAAAGAGGCAGGTGAGGTGAATGAGAATGAGGATTGTGGAGGCTGCCGAGCAGACACCTGAATCCAAAACTTCCCCAGGTGTTCTTGCTTCCCTCTCGATGCATCTGGCCCTCAGAATTCAGTAATCGCTGAGAACCATCCTTTTGTAGGCATGTTCTGCTCTGTCAGAACAAGCATATCAAGGAGGGGGTACCAACTGAAAGCCCTTCTCCTTGTGCATGGAAAAAGCAAACTGTGGTCTAAAAGCTGCCACTTACAAACACAATTTTTTTCCAAACAGCCTCAGAGGGATGAATGGTAACCAGGGATCATAAACCAGGGGTGACTGGGTGGTGGTGATGGCAGAGGCTGGGGAGAGGGAGCAGCCTCCCAATAAATAAATAAATGAATAAATAAATGTGCAGAGTGTCAAGGAGACTAAAGGATTATTTATTGTGACAGCTGGGGCATTATGAGAGGAAACAGGCTGATAAAAAGGGGAAGAAATATGTCAGCTTTATAGCAGGGGAAAAAAGTACCACCTTGACAGAAATTTATTGGGCTCTGGAAGAGCTCTGGGGAGGAAGGGATATCAACCTTCTGGTTTGGGAATCTGGAAACTATACTGAGGACCATACTATAGAAAATGTGCATGGGAATTTACCAGCAATTAAAATGGTAAAATGCACAGGAGGGAATGACCTTTCCCAGTCAGGAGATGATGGATGCTTTGGGGTTTTTTTAGCTGTTGTTATGTTTGGGTTTTTTTTCTGAAGCTCCTCTGGGGAAAGAGCTTGGACTTTATAAATGAGGGCTTTGCCAAGCCGAGCCTTGTCCTGCCGAGGATCAGC
>VWZF01004881.1:165636-284921 GCA_013396755.1 Sclerurus mexicanus | reverse complement strand
GGGGGGGGGGGGTGTTTGATGCAAGACTTGCCTGTGCTGCTGTGATTTACCTCCTGCTGCGGCACAGGAGCCGTGTGGCTCCTCGTTTCCAGGGCTTTGGGCTGTCATTTGTCACTGTCAGCTGTCACAGCCACTGAAGTCCAGCAGAGTGACTGGGATTTGTGTGCCTAATGCTGGTGTAGGTGTCGGTGTCACGGCAGGGACGATGTGCCAGGAGCAGTGGAGCAGATTGAACCCTGCAATGCTCAAGCCTCGTGGCAGTCAGTCAAGGCTCGCCTGTCCCTGCTTTTTGGCATGTCCCGTGTTCCTCTTTGTATCCTAGAATTTGGAAAAGTTGGTAGAATGAAATATAATCAAGTAAATCAGTGCGTTTTGGTGGCCGTACAACGCTTTTGTGGATAGGAATAATAATAATAATTCACCTTTCTTCACATAATCGTTCCTATCATCATTATATATCATGATAAGTGTTTTGAGTACTTTAAAGAAGATCTGATCAATGGCAAGGCATCTGTCATTAATAAAATCATATATATAATATATAAATTACTTTATAATTTAATAATAGGAAAAAAACCAAAATTGGATACATTAATGACTGACTCCTCCCCCCCAAAAAAAAAGCCCAACAGAAAACCAAACAACCACCCAAAATAATGAAAAAAAAAACAAAACCAAACCCAAAACCTACGTGAAAAAACCCATCATGTTCAGCTTAGGTTTTGGCTCTGCTATCACTGAGATTAGTGTAGCACAGAGTGGGAGATTGACTAGTCCTGGTTTGCATTTTGACAGGGTATATTTTGCTAAGACAAACCAAAATAAGGTCACAGTCTTAGTTTGAAAGTCAATTAACTCAGGGAGCGGAATGAAAGTTCATACACTAATGTGTGTCTCAATGGTAATTAATGCAGGTCTTTGTAGTGGCTTCAGGAAAGTAAATTACTATTCTATAGGTAGAATCTACAAAATATTTTCTTTGGTTCGAGGGCCTTCAATGATGATGAGTAAATAATTGGTCCTTCCAGTCCTGGAAGGCTGGGATTGATGGGTTTTTTTTGGTTGTGAATAGAAGTCCGAAGAGTGAGGGAAACAGGAGGCCAAGGAGGATCAGGCCAGTGGTTCAGCTGTGAGCTACCATTTCATTTAGCTGTGATATTCACTTACGCACACTTCCCACCTGAAAAAGCAAGGGCAGTGGCTCAGCTGACTGAAAACACAATGAATACCTTAAATATCTTAAAAGATACCCAGATGCTCCTCCCCTAAAGGGAATGTTGCTGATGACATACTTAATTTCAGCATGAAATGTTTTCTTTGGCACAAGAATGCCTTTCAGACAGTGTTTAATGTCTGTGGTGTCAGGAAGCAAAGTATAATCCAAGGGCAGAGGGGGTTCACTTGCATTGTAAAGGACCAGGGAGGATTTTTCCTGCAGTAGTATGAAATATCAACAGAATTATAAGGGAAAAACAGATCATTTACAGAAAAAAATGTTGAAAGGGACAAAGAATAAGGGCTGTTACTCAGTCACCCAAATCTACAGACTATCTTTCACTTAGTACTCCATTTTTATCAGATTAAGGCCTATTGAGCTCATGGCTGACTTAGGTTATTAAAAAGATGGCATAATGACATGAAATACCTGCAGAGAAATTAGGTCTTTCCATTATGTGGCTTGCACGTTTGAAGCTGGTATCTTTTTTCACAACTACTGGTCTATTTTCTTGTAAATCAGCTCATTTTTAAGCAGTACTGGATTCTGAAATGCCATGACATGTTATGGAAAACTGCACTGCAAGAGTTTCACTCTGTCCAGGGTTCTAAGAACAGGTTGCACAGTGCTGAGCCCAGCAGGCTGCAGTGAGGTGACACATGACGGGGTGTGGAGAGGATGGACCCGCTCTCCTCCTGACTCTGCCAGTGCTATGACAAGAGGTGGCAGACACAAGGCAGGACACGTGGAATGTGGTTTTAAGGATTAATTTTTCTAACCATGAGTGGGGGCAGATCTCAGAAGATGATGTTGTGGGACCCCCCCCTTTTCCAAGCAGTTAACAATATTGAGAGAGTGACTCTGCTGGAACACAGAGTAGTTTTCCAAAAGCTGCTGGGATACATTAGACTGTTACTTTGGGCCTGACTCTGAAGGCAATCAGAGACAAAAAGGAACTGAACCATCCCTATGGCTTGCTGCCAAACAACCTGAATCCTGGCTCTGTGCTGGCAGAGCAGGATAATGACACCAATTGGCTCATTGTGTTTTTTAAAAAGCCATTTCCATTCATTCTCTTCTCTAATTGCTACCCCAGCCAGCTCTTCCTTTCCACGCTGCTGTGTTTGGGCTGCAGAGCTGAATTCTGTCGCTATCGCTTTCAGCTCATGGTTTGAATACCAACCTGTAGGACCTGTAGGTCAGAGCACAGCAGGGCAGCAGCCCTGGCAGAGCAGAACAGCAGGATTGTTTGGTAAGGAGCATTTTGCTGACGGGCAAATCTGTGACACCTTAGGAAAAAGGCACAGTGTAAAGCGATGGTTGGAAGTGATCTTCGCACAGAGGTGATCCAAGAAGCACCTTGGCGGGGTTTCCTCTCTTAAGAGTTACCTTTCAGCCACCGCTGCTGTTTCAGAGGATGCTCAAACCCTCATGTTGATGTCTTTTGCAGGAATCACGTCTAATAGAAGAGCAAAATGTGTGATGAAGGGCTTTTGATTAGGCCACTTACGTTTTGAAGATCAAGTATTAATTTTCACAGTCTTTCTGACCTGAGGTTTGATTCACTCCTCTCATGCTTTGTAAGATTCGAGAGTTAGTACCAATTATTTGTGTGGCTGTTGTATAAAATCACATATGAAATGATCAGAAATGACTCCAGAATAGTCAGTTCAGGATGGTTTGAAGCACTCACTGGATAACACGGCTCTGTGTGGACTACAGAGGTGAAAAAGACTTAAACAATTAGAGTGAGGTGAAGACTAAACCATCACTAATGTCTTAATCTAATAGGTTTTGACACCATGACATTCAAGCTGGGTGTGAAATCAGGGTTCCATGGTTGTTTACCTCTTGTTTGCTCGGTAAAATAAACCCACCAAGAACACTATTAAATGTCCTTTTATTTGAGACCCAGAATGGCTGATTTGATCAAATTTGGCTTCTCAAATGGTGTGTGCAGCTCATAATTCATGGATAAAGGTAGTATGAATCTGCTGCTTGCCACAGAATGTTGCAGGGCTTGGATATTTCTCCCTATGCCTGATTTCTGTGTTCCTCTCCAGTCTGCAAATAAAAAACTGGGATGTGGTACCTCTGCAATGACTCAGTTCATTATTAAAGGATACTGAGCCTGAGAGACTGGAGATAATTACTTTTGAATACTATTAAAAGTGTTCGTAAAAATTGACATTATTTTAAGAGTCAATGAGAGGTATATGACTAAAATAGCATTAAAATTTTATATTTTACTTTCTACAAATACAATGACATTTCAAATATGACATTTAGGAGCCAGAACCTCTAATATCAAATAATGTCAGTGGATGTGGCAGTATTTCTTCCCTGACTACAGACAAATGGCTGTCAATGTCACCTTCAGCACCTGCCATCACTTATTATCAGCCCTGAAATTCTGTTTGGAAAAGTTTTGTAGCATTTTATAGCCATCAGGGAAGTCAGTTAATTAGTTTCTGCTGCTGCACGAACAGTGCAATTACTTCACCCCTGCCTTTGATTTTGTTGACCAAAAATGTTCAGGCAAATGCTTGGAGTCCAATTACCACGTTGTGGGATTGCAGCTCCCATTCCTGGGGCGTTCAGTCTCAGGATTTGTTACACGTAACTTTTAGTTTTCCACTTTTTTTTTCTTTTTGCCCTCCTGTGCTGCCATCTGCATTGCTCTGTAAGCAAAGCCCTTCTCTGGAGGGCTCCTCCTTTCAAATCTGGAATGCAAAGAGTCGGGAATACAAAGGGAACGGGTGCAGAGTCAAACCCTGCAGAGCTCTTGCTTCAAAATTATATCACCTAAATATCCAGCTGTAAAGATCTCGGTTTGACTGTGTTTGGACCTGTTTCCCTGTGTCCATCAGATACCTGCAATCATGAAACGAACCAGTGCAGCTCTTCACAATATGGCTTAGTGGGGAGGGTCTTGTTTTGTTGAAGGTTGGACTTGATGACCTTGGAGGTCTTTTCCAACCTTAATCCTTACAAGATCCTCTAATCACATATCACAATTGTTTCACTTGATTTTTTTTTGCTGTTTTCGTTGAGTTTTGTTTTTATTTTACTACAAAGCAGGCAACTGTATAAAAGAAGACAGAAGGGAGCACCTCCTTTCAGATCCCTTCAGTTGTTTTGAGTTGTTATGTTTTGTTGGTTGATTATAAACATTCTGCTGCTTCCAATATTGAAGTGAGCGTTGAAACGTGTTCTCGAGGGAATCTGCTCTTGCAGGATTTCTGCAGGAAATGCGGATTCTAAAGCTTCAAAAATCACACATTGAAAAGTAGAGTTATTATTTATACCAGCTGTGGAAAATAAGGGACTTTCTGCCCAAGTTACAAGAATGGGAGAATTTTAATAAAATGTCAGGAAAGCGGCTCCTCTTTGATTTTCTTGGGTTTTGGTGGGCGTTGGTTGTTTGTTTTCTTTGGACACATCTGAGTTTTATTCCCAGTGAGGGAACTCAGCTCCAAGACCGATGTGACAGTGACTCATCAAGGGAGGGAGATGGATGTCACAGTACTGAAAAGCATCCTTATGAAAACAATTAAAGCTTCAAGGGCTGATCATTAGTTTTAAAGCTGTAATAGACACAGAAAAGGGAAACCACTTCATTTGAGGATTGACACCCCTCCCTGTTCTTTCACATAGAAAAACAAGCTGAGCGTTTCCCACGGCATTTTTGGAAGACAACAGAAACTCTTTCCTCTGGAGAAGACAGAAACCGTGCTACTGAGCACCTGAAGATTACACGAATCCAGTTGCAAAACCAGACACAGCTTCACTTGCCTTTCTCTGGCCTTGCCCTGAGCTCAGGTCAGGAAAAGTGTGAAGCTCAAATGAATGAATTCACTCCCATCCCAAGGCTGCAGGAACAATTCCTTACAATTGCTCACTTGTTTGTGTGATTACTCATCTCTCTTCACAAACCAACAACAGTGGCACCTTTGGAGCATAATGAGCCACATCCCGGGATTCTCAAGGCATTCTTCCCCCATGGAATGTGTAATTGAGGTATTGAGCTGTGACAGGGGGAGGCGCCACAATTGTTGGTGGTGTTTAGCGTGGATGTTCTTCAGAACAGTCCTCCTGCATTCAAAGAAGGATAATGCACTTCATTGTGCAGGGTGTGCACTGGGTGCTTTCGATGCAGTTCGTAATTCCTGTAGGTGGATGAAATCAATGCCGTCGCTTCAGTCTGGAGCCTGGAAGCTGGGGGATGTCAGAGGAGTTATTTGTTCCTGCAGTCACACGCTGGAAATGAGCAATAATGTTGTACATGCCCTAAAGTTTCCAAGTCTGAACAATCAAAGCAGTGCAGAAAGTGAGTGTGTGATAGAAACTCTGAGTTAATTTATGTTCATAGCAAGATAAAATCTAAAAAATCCATGCACACATGGGTTTGCTGGAAGAGCTGGACCAAAGTGCCTCCTCCAGCAGCTGGGGATGCTTTTCCCGTTTGTATTTTCCATATGCTGGAGATCAGTTCTGTGCCTGGAAGTGTTCAAGGCCAGGCTGGACAGGGGTGGTCTCGTGGAAGGCGTCCCTGCCCATGGCAGGAACTTTGCAACTAGATGAGCTTTAAGGTCCCATCCAATCTGTCCCTGAAATAAACGGAAAAGAGGGGAAAATGAGCACACATTTCTCCAGCAAAATGAATAAACAAAAGAAATAAAACCATTTAATAGCTTATGTTGAGACAGCAATGAGGAGGGGTGATTGGAATGACTCATTTTTAAGCCTAAATTAAACCCACTTCATGTTAGGGAGCCCTACCAGGCAGGATGACATGGCTGGGCTGATAAAATCAGTAGTGAGAACTTATTTAAGATGAATTAATTGAGTGAGGAAAAAGTAAGAAGAGTGGCATTTTATAATAAAATTAATATTAGCTGTTTTCTACCTCAGGAGTAAAAGATCTTCAATGCTCATGGATGAGAGGCCTCAAGAGAAATTCTGTGTGAATTTCTGTGTGCAACAGATCCTGAGACCACACCTGAATGGCCTGAATATTCTCTTTACAGCACAGGCAATCTTTTGATTTGATCTATCCAAATATTGTTTATAGTCAAGGAATGCTTTGAAAAAATAAAAGAAATTGATGGGACTGCCCAAGACAGTGAATAGTGAATCTGACCTTTCCCCAGCAAGCAGAATGTGATTCACATAAACTCAGATTTGTTCCCATGATACAGATTATTCAAATAACAGCCATTTTAACCTGTTCTAAAAATGGGACTAGTAAAGAACACCCAAATAATAATGAGTCTCTTCTAATACCCAAAGCAAAGCAGTGCAAATATTGCACTATGGCAGGAAACTGTGCCAAGCTCTCTGAGTTACTGTTTTCACTAAGCTGTAACCAGAGTTAAGAGAATATGGTTCCAAGAGTGAATTCTTGAGAGGTGAGTGAAAGAGAGATGTTTCTGGGCTTGGATTTGCACTGAATAGCAAATGAACTCAGGGACTTGATGAAACAGGGCAGGGTTCTGGTCTCCATCTGCACTGTCTGACCCAAATTAGATCAGAAATCAGTGGGCTGTCAAGAATGAATCACATTGAATGTACCTAATAATATAACTGGAGCCCTGACAAGAACAGGAGGGAGAGGTTTTCACGTTTGAAATGCTAAACGGACACCAGAAAGGAAGGGGAGATGCTCACACTGAGACTGTTCCTGGAGAGTTTGGCTGAAATCAGCCTAATGACAAGATTGGCATTTCCGGCTCAGTAATTGCATGGATTTTAGATCTTGTATCTTTTAAATGCTGCTTATTTTTTATCAAATTTGAATTTGTGTTCACTTTTTAATACATGTTTTAAGGGAATTTTAGGAAGTGTCTGGGCCGTCTCCAGGTGAGCAGGGGAAGGAGACAGGGGCAGCGGTGGGACCGCAGGAATACGTCCAGGAGCCCCAGAGACGAGTCCCGGAGCAGAAACAGCCTTCCTCCTGCGAGCAGATGACAGTGTTCATCCCATCACTACATGGATTTACCACAGTCCCCCTCCCGCTCTGAGCCTGCTCCATCGCTGCTGGGACCACGCTCTGCTCTGTGAGTGCCAGGCCTGGTTTGACAAGGTGTTAAATTACTGTGAGACCACCTCTCCGAGGGCTTGTTTGTTAAAAAAAATCCCTCAAATAGGGTCGTATTCATTAAATCCAGACATCGATACTACTCACAATGCCTGTGGCCCCTACAAATCCGATAGGAACGGTCTGTTGTAAAGCTACCGGGGAGGAATTTCAATGGAATAGGAGCAAACAGGCTGGATTATTTCAGGCAGTTCTCTTGTCAATAGGTGGCAATAATATCCTGCACTGCAGCTACTTAATCCATGTTTACAGTTTTCCACCTCCCCAGCAGGAAATTTTCTAACAGAGTCTCAAGTTATTTATATCTGCAAAGTTCTGCATTTCCCCCATTATAATTTTTCATGTCACTATAGGCCAGCTATGGGGGAGGCATGGCATGACATTCCTTTATAAAAGTTGACACTTTGCCTTGCACGGAGCGAGTTTTCATCTGCTCTATTTGCAGCCGAAAATCATCAGCATTCCAGTCCCGCTTTGCTAGCAACTAACGCGCTCCAAAATATTTGCACGGAACGCAATTTACAAGCTGGTCAGATCCATCCCAGAAAGGGAATTGAACGCCCCACGTTCGTGGTGCTGCTTCTTCAGGCATTTAGAGCGTGGAGGACTTGTGCTCAACGTCATTGCCAGGGACAGGCAGGCTGTGCCTTCCACAAGACCTGTCTCTGTCTCCCTCTCTGCTCCTCGTTTCTCCGGGATCAATCCCAAACGTGTTTCCTCGTGCCGTGATGGCAGTTCTTGCAAATTTGTCATCTCGGAAGTTTCATGGAGTGAAAATGCATCTTTTTATTTGCTGAATCTCTTTAAACCCACTCGCACCGAGGTCAGGGGGGAAAACATCCGTACAAATGCGGAGACGGAGCGGGATGGCCACTGGCAAGTGCTTTTTGCAGGGGTTACTCTGTGCTCTAAGAGGCTGTTTATTTTAATCTCTCAAAAGATGAGAACACGATTTTCAGCCCCGTGCTGCCCCGGCTCATCTCCACAGCTGTGGATGTGCGATATTAGCGGGTGCTCATGAAACACTTCCCCCACGCAGGGTTTTAGGGGTTCAGGTGGTGAAACGACACTTTTGGATCACAGCACAAAAGTGCAGCTCCTGAAGCTGCCAAACAACACTCGCTAATGTCTTCCTGAAGTCCCTGTGAGAAGAGAAACCAGGATGTTGCATAACTATATATCTTATAGAATCATTGAGGTTGGAAAAGTCCTCCAAGACCATCAGGTCCAACCCAGCAGTGCCAAGGCCACCACTAACCCGTGTCCCCAAGTGCCACATTCACATGGCTTTGAAACACCTCCAGGGATGGTGTAGCCTGTTCCAATGCCTGTTGCACCCTCTCAGGGAAGAAATTCTCCTTAATATCCAACCTAAACCTCTCCTGGTGCAACTTGGGGCCATATATATATGTATATATACATGTGTGTGTATAAACATGTATATATATATATATTTATAATTAGTTTAGCCTGAGATTTGGGAGGGAGGACCAAGGCCAGGGCACCATTAGCAGATGCACATCACACAATCTGCAGTTCTCATGCTGTTTATTTGATTTTGCTATGACTAAAAGCCCACGTTTCCCCCCGAGTATCCTCACAGCAATTTCTTTCATGACAATGTGAAAGGATTTGTTTTTTAAATGAACAAAAAAAAATAAAATATAAAATCACCCAGGTGACCTTACCAGATAAATCATTCCTCTTTCCAGAAATAAAGAATTATAATCAATTTGCACCCAACTTTTGCCTTGAAGACAAAAAAAAAAACAACACATCCAATTTCTGGAAACTGTAAATGGTTTTTAGAGTCTTAACACGGGCTCTTTGGAAGCAGAGTGGACACACAGGTTTGTGCCACATGAAGAAAAATGGTGATAAGTCCTTTATTTTACTTTGTGCTCCCTTTTCCCATTGAAATATAAAATTAATAAAACCCCGGACAATTAAATCCGCAACTCAGATTGATGGAAATCAATTAGAATTAGTATCTTCTACTGACTGCTAAGAAGGAAGATATATTAAGAAAATAGTTTCCTCAGGGCTGTTTCTCTTCTCTCTCTTCTGCTCACGATGATTTAATTCTTCTATCACTGATGAGAACATGGCAGGGCAACAGAGTGTCTGGTCTTGAGTCTTTCCATACTAGAAATTATTTCCTTTATATAAAAATCCCTCAAGGAAAGGAAGATGCGAGGATGTAATAGAATTCCTTAAGAGTTCTGGCTGTATCTGAGGTATTTTACTCCCAATGTATATTAAAAAAACCCCAAACTGGCCTGTTTCTATAATGTGCAATTCTTCACAAACATTTCCTATTAAACTCAGAGCTTATAAAGCAAATGAAATTAATTCCAGGAGCTCCTGAAATTCCACACACTTACAGACCATCTGCAAACTTTCTCCTCTTCCCAGAGGAGCAGCAGCGTGGCCATGGAACTTTGGGAGGGGCTGAAAGGAGCCCCGAACCTCCTTCTCCTCCCATCAACCCATTCTTTGCTCCATTCCTGCCTCTGAGAGCCCAAAACCTGGAATTATTTTCACAGACCAGTATTTCCTAATAAATTTATTTAGTTATGCCTAAAAAAGTAGATATTTCGGGGTTTTTTTCTATATTTTCTCCTTAAGATTTGTAATAACCATAACACATTTTAATAACTATTATTCGTATTAGGGAAATACTATTGTTATCAGAGAAAATACAACAGTTTCCTATAAAATGTTTAAGTCCACCCTCATAAAACCTCTAATACCACATTCCTACACCCTCTTATTTGCCAGGTGTGACAGAGTGAGATCTTTATCTCTTCAACATTATCCACGCTAACCTTGCCAGATGGAGTTTGGGAAAACTTTTTGGTATTGATCCCTTTCTGGTTTCATCACATCTCCTCTGGCAGATTGCTTTTGGGCTGGGCACCCAGGGAATGCTGATTAGGGAGGCCCGTTTATTGTTCCACGGGTGGAGAATGACAATGAAGCTCCCCTCGGAAACGTCCTGCCTGCAGAATTACGGCTCCCAGGGAAGCGAAGGTTAAACGCAGATAAAAGTATTGGCAAGTCGGTGCGATAAATCTGATTACATTGTGGGAATCTTGGAGCCGGGCTGAGCTTTGTGATCGCTGTTTCCCAGGTGAGAGGTCTCAGGCTGGGTATTTACAGCTGGGTCCAAAGGACTGGGTGATTCCTTGCTTTCCCCAAGGTGGGAAGTGAGGATTTGGGCAGAGGGAGACACCTAATCCACAGCCAAGAGGTGCAGGCAGCCCCTTTGCCACAAACTTTATGGACTCTGGAAAAATTCTGTTTCCATGGTAATGCAGCTGAGCAGAGATTTTCAGGGTTTGGCTTGCAGATTTAGGTGTGTGAATTCTGCCTAAAACCATTGCAGCATTCCAGGCTAAAAATAATACTTTAAAAATCACCAAAAGTCCAAACAGCCTGGGAGCTGATCCTCTGCTTCATTTTGGAGTTCCCAGTGTGAGCTGTGACTGAAAGATTGTACTTGAGTCATAGAACAATGGAATCACAAGATAGTTTTTCACAGAAGGGACATTTAAATGTAATTTAATTCCACCCCCTGCCATGGGCAGGGACACCTTCCACCAGCCCAGGTTGCTCCAAGCCCCGTCCAACCTGGCCTTGGACACTTCCAGGGATCCAGGGGCAGCCGCAGCTTCTCTGCCCAACCTGTGCCAGGGCCTGCCCACCCTCCCAGGGGAGGATTTCTCCCTAATATCTAATCTAAATCAACCTAAATCTAAATAATTGATTCTTATTGCTTGTTTACCTTTCCTCTCGATAAAGGAGCATTTAGACAGTTTAGAGCCAAGATTTTACTCCTCTCTGAAATAACCCTGTGGAAAAAAATTGCTGTTTAACTACATCTGAGTAATAAAAAAATAAAATAAAAAACAAGCCATAAATAAAACCATCCTTTCTTCTTGAAACTCGATATCTTTCCACATGGGCCAAAATCTCCCTGAAGGTGCCAGGTGAGCAGAGGCTGTGCAATGAAAACAGTTTTGCTCATAATAAGTGATGGGTAGTGAAAGAGTTATGTTCAATTGTAGAAGTAATTACATGGAAAACAGTAGCCCGGGAAAAACGGAATGACAAAGGCAGCAGCAAGGAAGACTTGATAAAAGAGATGGAACGTAGAGCTGAGTGTGTTAGTGCAACAGGTTTGAAGTTTTAGGCAAACAGAAATGATTTCAGGAGGAGCACAGGCAGCACAATACACCAAAACGAGAATGCAGGAAGAAAAGGGAAATGCAGTGAAAGAGTAAGCATTAATTACTAATTGTAGAGCAGCAGCACATAAACTACGTACAGAATGTATATAGCTTAGCAAATAAATACAGATCAGCTCAGTGCAGAGCAATTCCTATAAGCTGTGGTGCTCCCCAGACTAAACAGGGATCTTTTGCCACTCGCAGCCCCAGCTGTGAAGAAATAGGGCAACTTAGCCCAGAATCAGGAGAATCACTGGTGCTGCTTTTTAACCCACTAAAGAAATGTCTTTGCAGTTGTTGCATCAAAGGCATTGTGAGTGAGGGAAACGATGGAGTGCAGAAAGAACCACTTGATTTCTTCAAAAGAAATGATGCCCGTGGGTGGGAGGAAGGCCAAAGTGATGGGATGTAAATGGTCCTGTGCAAAGCACAGTCCTGCCTGGTGGCCAAGAGCTGCAAGTCCTGCAGCTCCCAGGAAAGCACCATGGAATGTGGTGCGTGCCTGGGGGCTGGAGAAGTCAGGGAGTCACCCACTCAATGTCTGGCTTGACAAAACCTCAGCAGCCTCGCTGGACCATTCTGACCTCCATCCCCTCTCCACCCTAATCCCTTCAACACCTCCTGGGCCAGGTGGCTGCAGCCCAGACTTCTGAACCACCACCCACTGCACCCTTCACCTGGGCATCTCTGCCTACACCAAAACACCATATTCCCACGGATTTTAGGTGTTAGAGCAGCTCCTGGTGAATCATTTCAGGTAATTGTTACAGAATAATCCCATGCCCTCCGCATTGGAAATAACTTGTTTCCAGCTTTACTGGAAGGTGTCCCTGCCCAGGGCAGGGCATTGGAACTAAATGGTCTTTAGGGTCCCTTCCAACCCAAACCTGTAATTCTGTGATTCCTGTGTCACATGGAAATGGATTTGGTCCCTTCAGTGCTCTGCAGTTCCCACAGTCCCAGCTAGCTCGTGTTAAATAAATGTTTAACCATTCTTTGGGTGAGCAGCACTCACTGAAGTGCTGAAACCAAAAGCACCAGAAATTAGAAAATGTCATTTTTATGAGATTCTTCCCCTCCCCTTTTTAGTGTCACCAGGTACTGGAAATCTTGTGTGCTGTGTGATGTTACAGATGCTTAAACACTGCTCGGGAAACTCCAAAAACGGTGGATTTGGCATAAAGCAAGCCCAATGAAACCAGATATTTATAATTTATTGTCGTTTACCTTGGAAGGAGCAGATCAGACTCTGCATATGTTCTCTCAACGCACATTCTCCAGTCATCTCTAACCTCAACAAACCTTCACTGGCCCTGCAGAGATAATACATTTGGGAACAAAACTCTGTTTTTTATATCCCCCCTTGCTTAAATCCTCATTCTGAGGCTGAATGTGGGGAATGTGGAAGTCCTGGGGACTGCTGCCAAGCTGGCTCTCAGCCCATGGTGTGCTGTGCCCGGAGGTGCCAGCTCATCCATTTGCAAACACCACTCCTCTGATGTGGAAACCAGTCCAGGTCTGAGGACTTAATTAAGGGGGGAAATAGGTTGTGCTGGTTGTGGCAAAGGAAACAATTGGCTTTTACAGGTTTTGGGGCTGCAAATGTCAGGTGTTTAGTGCTTCTCACGTCAAAAACTGCCCAAAAAGCAAAGCTGTCTGTGGGTCTCTGCCTGTCCCACCTGGGGCATCTGATGTGATGGATGGAAAACTGGGATTGCTGGCCCTGGGAAAAGCAGCACTTTCCAAAGGATGTGAGGCTCCAAGACAGTCATGTTTTGCTGTTTGGGATATTTAGAAAGCTACCAGCCAGCTGGTGGAGTCTGCACTCATGGTTTTCATAGAAAGCATAGAATGGGTTGGGAGGAACATTAAAGATCACTCAGTTCCACCCCTGCCATGGCAGGGACACCTTCCACTGCCCCAGGTTGTTCCAAGCCCCATCCAACCTGGCCTTGGACACTTCCAGGGATGGGGCAGCCCCAGCTTCTCTGGGTGACCTGCCCCATACAGGCAGCAGAGTCCTCAGTGCCCCCACTGGCTGTGCTGGTGCTGACCAGGAGCAGGTGTGCACCATCAACCCACAGGATCATAATTAGTACCTTAATGAGCAAAAGGCAGGGACTCCATCCCTGGGCAGCTGGAAGTGGTTAGAGGAGGGAAATCACTCAGGTGGAAGCAGTTGCTGGGTCTTATAAAGCAGGAAGTGCCCTCTGCTCTGAGTGTGCACCTGAAATGCTTCTGTTCTTCTCTTCTTCAGCTCATCTGACTGCTGGAACTAAGGGAGGACCTCTTGTGTCTTTTGACTTTCCTCTCGTGCACAAGGTAAGACTTGTCCTAAGGATGTTCTTTGATTCAATGCAGCTTATGGAAAGCAAAAGAAAACTTTACTTCTTTTGTACTCCAGCTAAAGGGGGTGTAAATAACTCACTGTAGTTGCTTTTGGTTCTTTCTGTTTAGTTGGCTTTTCAGCCACTGCAGATCTTTGGCTTTTAAAAACTATTGCTTTTATGATGTATGTGTTTTGGAGAACTGATGTGAGAAATCTGATTTAACACATAAATTGCCTTCCAAGTGTTTTTTTTTTTTTTAAGTAGGCTTTGAAAGATCTAATGTTTTCTTGATTTTTTTTTTTTGGCATATTTATTCTGTCTTTTTCTGTTGCCAGCCCTGCCAATACTTAATTCTTCTGGTCTTAAATAATTTCATGGTGCAACTTGTGCCTCTAAGTAGACAAGAGCACAAGAACCACAGTGAGTGAGGCAGGCACAGGCAGTGAATAATTGTCAGACAAGGCAGATGCTGCACTTCTTTCCTGAAAAACTTTCTTTAGAAATAAAATGCTCATTTCTTTGTTTTGAAAGCATGGGGCCCCTAAACTCTACTGCTTTGAGATTGCAGAGCTATAAAAGAAATGGATTCATCCTTTTCTCTTCTTTCTTTGACTGGGGCTGCTGGAGAAGCATAAAGATATTCCAATTATCTCATTCAAATAACCCCTCCTTGGGAAGGGACAGGGAAAAGAAGCTGGGATAAATCCTGGTGGGATGGAGGGCAGGGGAGCACAGCAGAGCCCCCAGTGGCAGGGGGCTCTTGCCACTCTGCTTATGGCCCATCCCAAGGGGACTGTAGATTTCTTTATAGTTCTGTGCTCAGCAAAAGAAAATTTTAAAAATACCCAATTTTACCAACAAATCACCAACATGGGTTTTTTGGGTTTTTTTTGGTGTGTTAAAAGGGAGTATTGGCTGAACAAAATGCTGCCTCTTACCACACTGTTTATTTAGAGTATATGGCCTTGAAGAGAGTGTTTTTTACGGTAAAGGAATGCTTCTCCAAGCTCTGAGCTGCCATGTGCAGAGGGGTAATGAGGAGCTCTGGTCAGTCTGTGCTGGGCAATATATGGGCTGTTCTCCTAGATTTACTGGGGGTGCAGGGAATGAGCAGTGAAAGCTGCCAGACCTGCAATCCGAACAAGGAGGACGAATGCATTGCTGTTAATTCACAGTTTGTTGGGCACTGCCTTTCCCAAGATATCCCTGGTCTTAATTCTGGAGTGGCTGGAGAAGGTGGCTTTAAAAACTAAACTGAAATCTCCGAAGGTTTAACTGTTTGATTGCTCAGCTCTGATACTTTTTTCTTTTCCTTTCCACACCCACCAAATATGAGCTGTGTTTTAAAGAGAACACCTGCTTTGATGAGAGGCAGGGAGGGAATGGTATCTGCAGGCCTTGTGCTTAACATAAAGTGTATGATGTTCTTGAGCATCAGTGGGGTATTTGCAATGTGCCCTTTGCATTTAAATATTGATTATGACGCTGTTGGAGCACCAACTAGTCAAAAAAACCCCAACGTTAGATCTGGATACCAAGTGAGCACATCCAATCACTGGAGAGTAAGAATAAAGGTATTGAAAGTGAGAGCTTTTAAAAACCTCTAAAAATAAGTTATTACACTGGTTTAATCCTAATATTTAGTGAAATATTTGGAACCAGTTAGTCCCAGAGCTCTGCTGAGGTTTTTTGTGAAGCAATTTTGATGGCACTGATGGAGGATGTTCTTATTTCACATTTAAAAGTGTCTTTCACAAGGAGCAACATGTGCTGTAGGACTCGGGGTCAGTGGAGCTGAAATGATGCACAACATGAGTAACTGCAGTGAGAGAACTGGGGGGGGAAACATCCCACCTTCCCTGGGGGGTTTTGATGTAATTTCTGACTCTTCTGTCTTGGAAAGAAAATCCTGCTGTGTGAAATCAGGAGGGGTCAGCTCTCTCCTTTCAGGCCATCCATTGCCAGGTCCTAAATAATTTCCTGGGCAGTGCGAGTGTTCTTGTACTGCTGTTTATCCCTTTGGGTTTATACTTTCTGGACACTGCAGTGCAGTATAATCGTTAATTTTCCTTAACTGGCTTATTAAACTGAGAGTGGATCCCAGGTCTGAAGTTGTCAGCACAGGCAGGTCTTGGGAGCTTCATCCTTCAGTTGTTTGTTTACCCCAAAGGAATCTAAAAAGATGATGATCCCAATTCCTTCAAGGACTCTACTGAAACTCAAACTCTGCGTACAAACAGCCACTTGTTTGAGCACCCCTGGGTGGGATGGTCTGTCCAGGAACTAAAATCCATTTGCAATGTATAGAAGAGAAAAAAGAGGACAGTGGTTGGGGTTTGGGGTAAGATTGTGGCTTGGTGAATGTGCTGATTGCTTTGCCAGTGTCTGCCTTCTGAAACAGGACATTGACTTGACAGAAACTGGAGATAATGTGGAAGTTAGTGCATTGTTGCATTCTCCGTGTGCTATGTGCTGATTTACTTGGCTCTTCAGAAAGATCTCATGGCAAAAATGGCAATTAAGGAATATTGGTATAGGAAATGCCTGAGAAGAAAGAAGGGGATAGGATGGGTTGGGTAATTAAAGCAAAAACATGGAATAGCAGAGTCCTACAGAATAATTAATGGTGCAAGGGAGGTTTATCAGCTGCTGCTGCTGGTACTTTCAGGTGGGGACATGCAGCTTGATGGGAAGGTAACACCTGGAATGAGCAGCAATTCTTGCCACACACAATTTGCAATTAACATTTTGGAGCTTTTTATCTCTAGGCACCTCTAAAACCAAGAGCTTAGAAGGATAGAAAAGGGATTATATGGTATTCACTTTGATAATGAGGAGATCAAGATTGATTGCAGAAAATCACAAGGCATAGGAGAAATCATCATGTTTTTAGGATTTAAACCGACAGGATCTCTAAACATGAACTGACAGGAGTAGGTAAGAACTTCCCCGAGGGCAGGTTTTTCACCATTAGGTTTTTTGCACTTTTTTTTACAAATCTTTACTATTACACTTGTTACCACCAGCCCAGACAGGGTTTAAGATTGAGTAGTCTGGCAGACTGAGATATACACAAGCAATTTTAAACCCCTGGTAGCTTTTAAGAGCAAAGAGTTGTTCTGGGCGTAGACTTGGAAGTATTTACAACACTGTCAAGGTTGCTTTGAGTATTTTAAATGTGCAGTAAAATTGAGGGGCAACCTTTTGAAGATAGAAAACTGAGGCTTTGGGGAGGGGTAGATTCCTCTACAAAACTGACTGGCCTTGCTCTGAGCATGGATGTGGGAATGTAGCTGAGGAGTTTGGATCCTAAGCACTGGCAGTGGCTGCCACAGCTTCTTCAGCTGAGCCTCAAGTGCTGTGGGAAGTGCCTGCAGCTCAGAAAAGCTTCAGCTCTTGGCTCCAAGCTTCCTCCAGATGTTTCTACACCGATTTCTGCATGTTCTTACATGTTCTCCAGCCCTGTCAGGCTCCAGGAGGGGAGCAGAGGTTGGGGAATGGCCAAGTAAGAGGCTCTGAGGGCATTTGGGCAGAGTGGGGTTGGGGTCCAGGCTGGCACCACCAGTGATGGAGCCCTAAATGTCCAAGATCTCCTCCTTCACAGTCTCCCTTGGAAGCCTCACAAGGGATAACCTAAATGAGCTTTCCAGGTCTACACCTGAGATTTGAGATAGAAGTTGCCCATTGTTTGTGAAAATCAGAAGATCTCCCTTGGAGCTCTCATATGCTGATGTTTTTCATAGATTCAGAGGTCAGATTTTTTAATTTGTGGATCATGATTCTTCACTGTGATGTCCTTCAGAATCTTAATGAAAGATTATTTTGCTTTTTAAAATCAGGAATAGGTGAAATCAGACTGTCATCTTAAACATGGAATCTCTACCTTGTGAATCATTGTAGTCTGGACTGGAAAAAGGGGAGAAATAACATGAAACAAAATGTTTTATAGGAAACTAATATAGGTGTGACTCTCCAAGTCCATTTTTTTACAGTTCTAACTCCAGGATTCTGAGATAAAGTAATAAAAATATGCCAGAAAAGATGCAGAACTAATTAGTGACACAAAGCAGGGACTACTTGCTTTTAGTCATAATATTTTAGGCCAATCAAAACACACATTCTTAAGCAATGAACAAATAATCTGTTCAATGTCTTAGCTCTGTTTGTTTCCTCCATTATTATATTGTCTTGTGAGGCAATTTGTGAAGTTGGTGAGAAACTGTGCAGCACAGTGTGAAATGATATTTGTAACCGTGCCTGGGACCCAATCACAGCTGATGGATTTCTGCTGGGCACACCATAAATCCAGTGCTCCCTTTAACACACTCCTTTTATTATTACTTGCATATTGGTTGTTGCTGTGCCACAGAGAACTAATTTAAGGGTATGTAAGAAATGTTGCTGCTAGAAGGGGGAGATCAAGGTTTGGAGCTGTAAACACTGAATTATGATTATCATTCACTTGTTAAGCCTTCTCTGGTCTGATTTAGTTGGTAGCAGAATCCGACAGTTAAGAAGGACAATTCTTTAAAAAAAGTTAAAATGATAAATTGTGAAAGGCTAAACTGAACACTAGTTTAGCTCAATAAAGCTCTTTAAGTATAAATAACAGCAAAGAGCCACTGATTCTTGCTCCGGGCTATTATTGACTTGAAGAGAAGGCTCACATATATCAATCAATAGGTAGGTTTGGATGTGAGATTTTTACTATGAAGTGAAATGAACTGAAAAAGTGACCTGAAAAAAAATAAGGACCTGAAGTTAACTCTCTTACCATGAAATTGTGTTTCAATGAGAGTGCAGTTGCAATAAAAGAGGAGGTTTTTCTTGAGACTGAAAAAATAGTGCTACAGAAACTGGCAGGAATATATTTGTGTGTTCCTTGGATACTGCGACCGAGCAGAGCTGTTGTGCTGCTGCTGCTCCTGGGGAGAGCAAATTCCTAGGGATCCCATTTAAACTGGAAGAGATCCCTGCAGCTGTCCAAGGCAGGGTTGGATGGGGTTTGGAGCAACCTGGGCCAGTAGAAGGTTTCCTTGCCTATGGCAGGGGTGGAACTGGATGGGCTTTAAGGTCCCTTTCGACCCAAACCATTCCATGATTCTATGTGTGGTTTAAAAAAAGACTTGCCCAAGTTTCAAGAAAGCAGATGAGAATGAAAGCTTAAAGCAGGTAAATTACTGGGTAACTCCAGAGTCAAGAGAAAGGGAGCAGAAGAAACCCTGGGTGATGTAAAAGCCCTGACTAAACCCAGTGTGTTTATTATATATTTGTCACCCTTTGTTATAGGGCAGAAACGTGGCTGTATTTTACTGCAGGTTCTTTGGTCTTGCTGGAGATGCTGGGAGTGCCTGAATATCCGTGTAATGGTTCCCACACTTTCCTTTTCTCTAATTCTTCTGGCACAGCTTGAATCTGATTATATTTACAGAAAGAATCACTGAAGTGAGATGGACTAAATCTCTCTGGGCTGATTTTGTGGCTCTGACTAGGAGAGGGGGACAGTTGTGGCTCTGCCAGGGCTGGCTCCGTGCTCCTGTGGCGAGGAGAGCTGTTCATCCAATAAGGACCACACATCCTCTTTCCCTTGTATTAGCAAGATTAGATTGGCTACAATCTAGTCCTTTCTGTGACCTCTTTCTTCCTGAACAAAAGGTTAATTCTGAACACTTCAGTTTCTAAGAGAAGTTCTGCTATCTGTTGATTTTTACTTTAGGAGAGCAAACTCTGCTCTGTAGGAGAGCTCCAAAGGACCTGCTCAGAAAACACTCTTGATGTCAAACACCTCTGAATAAACAGAGTGAAAACAATTAGAAATGTCAGCTTTAAGCATTTCCACTTAATAACGGAGGGAGTAAATCAGTCTAGCAGATGAGATTGTTCCTGAAGAATGCCAGGGTCTAACTGCTGGTGGATGGACAGGGCAGCTGCCACCTTCTAGAAAAGAGACTGGAAACCACTTTTTGTCTTCCTGTGATTCTTGGCAAGTGCAGGTCATCCAGAAAGCTTGAGAAGGTGTTTTTAAAGCTAGCCTGTCTGCATGGAACTATGTGAAAAATGAGCCTTGTATGTACTTTTAGGTGGTTGAAGAATTAAAAAATGACCTTTTACAAGGAGGAGTTAAATTCCCTTTGCTTCCATAGGTTTTCAATCCACATATTCAAATATGGCCTGTTTTATTGATAGTATCTTTCAATACAGTACAAATTTTCTTTCCAAGAGATCCTTCTGCACAGGCTGGACAAAACAAACATCCACAAAGGGATTATCCCGTTGACTCCTGGTTCCTTCCTATTCATGAGGTGTAGTGATCCATCTTTACATGAAATTAATTTCAAATGAGTTTTATCAGTTCCAAGCCTTCTATGTACTCATAGTTTATGCACAAATGTCTGACAGTATGATTATCTTTATATTTCTTATGGAAGTTCTACAGAAGCAATAGAAAATAACCAAATGTCCAACCAACAAACTCATCTGGTGTCTAGTACCAGGCAATGATATTTTCTGCTTGATGGGGATTTTTTTTGTCAGTGTTTGTTATATTATTGATACACAATAAACACAATACACTCAGTTTTAAGCAAGAGTGTTCATTTATATTTATCCAATGCCTGGATAAACAGGATTACAAGGAGCCAGACTCTCTGTTTGCAGATGGAGCCTCAATTTGCATTCCCTGACTGTACTCCATGGTATTTACATATTTCTAACTCCCTGCTAACTAAACAATATCAGTGGAATCTCATTCCAGTAATTACCATTTGCAGTGTCAGCTGCAGAAGCTCAGCTGAGATGGCTTTGGCAGTGCCAGGCACAGGGATGGCTCGAGTGCTGCGTAAAGAGGTGTTGGTATTCCTTGGATAGGCTCTGGAAGGAAAATAGCCCCTTGGTTTGCTCCAGCAGTGTGCAACTCCAGGGTATGTTTATTGTGGTTGAGAGCTGGGGGTGTTCACCTGGAGAAGAGAAGGCTCCAGGGAGACCTGAGAGCCCTTTGCAGTGCCCTAAAGGGGCTCCAGGAGAGCTGGAGAGGGACTGGGGACAAGGGATGGAGGGACAGGAGTTTTCCTGATGAGCTGGTCACTCCTTGCAGCTGGATGTTGTTGGGGTTGTGTCACCTTGATCTTGCAGCAATTTGGCTTTGCAGGCAGCACAGCAACTTCATTGGTTCCGAGTTTTCTTGTTTTACAATTCGAAGTTTGGCAAATAATTTAAGGTAAAGGGAATTTAAACTTCAGGAATTGACATGGGACTAAAATTATGTTTCCAACCCTAATGGCATCTCAATGGAGTTGTTATTGTCTCCTCTGTCTCACACTGGGTACAAGGATGTCCCTGCTGGCTTTAGGAGCCAGCTCAGGTGAGCAGGTTTGAGCCATGAACTTGGGAACAAATCAATGTAACATCACAATGTCAAAAGAACAGACCCGGAGCGAGGCAACTGTGGTTGTGGGTTCATGTTTCACCTCTCTGAGGTGCTAACAGACATGAGATGTCAGCAAATTGCGCTGCAGTCTGTGCAAGCAGCAGGGCAAGGGGCCTTCCAGGGAGGTTTTTCCTCTCTGCAATAGATCCCACAGCTGGGAGTCAGCACAAAAATAATCAGCATCTCATCCCAGTCTCTGCTGTGCCCTGATGCAGGTCAAGCTGTGCTTTGGTCCCGAACAGGCAACCAGAATATTTATGGCCACTCATGGAAGGAATGGATAATGATTTCTTAGTTAGATTATAGTATTTAGAAGCCCCTCTCCAGGAAATAGAGGGGAAATGGAGCAAAATGCTATTGAAAAGCAACAGTGAAATCCCGTTTGCAGTTGGACCAGTTCAGAATTTTTCCTTGATGGTTCTGTTCTGAGAGAAGCCTTTTCTGTACAGTGAATTCTGACCTTTCTCTTCAACATGAACTTTACAGGGTGTTCCTTTCCTTGGGAATATAATAAGAGAAGAGCTATAAAAAAATAAAAACCCATGAGCCTCACTTGTAAATTCTTACTCTGTTCCTGTTTCATCCTCTGTCCTCAAAAATGACCTTTCATCCCCCATGTTAGGGAAAATATCCTGGGGTTGTAACATGTTTTGGATGGAATTATGGCTCTGGCTGGAGAGATCTGCAGCTATGCTGAAACCCAGGAAATAAGTGCCGACTCGTGGTTGTCCACTAAGCAGAGTTTGCCATCTAATGGGCACTGAAGGATCCTCTTGACCTCTGCAATTAGCTGCTAGGGCACTAATGAACCATCTAAGAAGAGTGGGAGTTTCCCACCCGGGTTTTAATTGTTTTGAGGTATTGGAACTTTGGGGGAGCAATTTTTGAGTGTGCCCTAATTTACAAACAGGACTGGAAGTGTGAAGGTGCCTTTTGTTTCCTTCACCCTCTTAAATTCCAGCAGACTCTTAGAAATCCTTTCAAAAGAGTTTCATCACTGTTACTGTAATCACTGCACAAGTGGGAAATCCTGCACAGGATGCCCCTCGTTGCCATGGGAGGTTGTGGTGGCAGCTCTGCTCACAAATTGATATTATCAATCACAATTGAGTCATTACAGGATTTCAGGAAGATTGTTGGCCTGGAGATGTTTGCTGCTCTTGCTGCAAAGCACTAAAGAACTGCAGCACCTCAGAGTTTGAAAGCATTGAGTGTTATGTTTTAGGGATTGCAGGAATATTTGGAGTATTTGGGAGTTTTTTAATGGAAGTGTTTGCTGGGTTTATGTGAGGACAAATGTGCTTTCCTTGACAAAGCCTTTTTGGAGGACTCTGCAACTGAGGCAGAAGGTGCATTTCAGGAGAGATCTGAAGGGTTTTATCAGACTCAGAGCAGTTTTCACTGCAAGTTCCTGGTTGCTCCCACTGACAGCAGGGCCATAATCTGTTCATGTATTACCTGTGCTGATAGGGAACAACGAGGTGGAGGATGACAGCTCCATGCACAAGCTGTAGAACCCCTGCTTTATTTTGGAATTGAGTTGGGAATTGCACCTTGGTGCATTCAGAGAGACAGGAAAATGATAATCCAGCTCAGACAAAGTTCTAACCCTAAATCCTTGTCTATCCATCTCCACCTCAGCACAAGTGTCACACAGGCAGGAGAGCTGGAGGTGGAGGGAAAAGTCTTGCTTATGAGCCTGGTTACTAAGGATCTGTGGGATCCAGCAGCACTGGCCTTTATCAGGATTTTCCAGCAGAAACAGGAGAGGATTGTCTTCATAGCTGGGCTTCTTGAGCGCTCTGATAATTCCACATGTATTGATGTGCACTGGGTAATAGCAGAGCTACAAAGAGCTTCAGTGCTGTGCAAATCCCACCTTTAGGCATGAATTTCCAATTATAAATTACTGGGCACACAGGATGTTACATAGAGACTTTAATAATGGCTAATTAATTGTATAAACACATTAAGTGTTGATAGGGAAAGGGAAAGAGTGGCTGGCCGGAATAACAAGTAGAGGCAAATTATCAGCCATAACTCTAAGCAAACCTAAATGGAGAACTACTGATCTAACTAATTAGAAATACTAATCTAGATTAGAAAATTAGAAATTTCTAAATGAGAAATACTAATCTAACGAAGCTGATGTGCACTTGGTTATGTGGAAAAACGTGTACTATCCAATGAAGAAACAGTTCCAAGCTGGCTTTTGTCCTGTTTTTCATATCACCAATTCCTCTAATTCTTGTTTTAAAATGAAAACACAACCCCACTATCAGTTATGTTACCACAGAAAGATGTTCTGTGATTATGTATTGCACATCCCTCATGTTTATTTAGCTCAAACAATAACAGAAAGACAGCTTGTAGGAAATGAATCCTCTCTGCATTATCTTGTTATCTGTACTTCCTCTGGAAGAAAGAGTGCTGGAATTATTATTTACGTTTTGAATTGAATATAAATCAACTCACAAGAGGAAAATAATTGGCTTCCCCACACCAGATTCCCACATTTCCAGGTTCAGTCTTTAGACTGCAATAATTGAGTGCAAACACTGAATTTCCTTGCGCACAGTGTTAAAAGCTGCCTTTATGGCCAGATGGGATGAGTGGTGTCTCACATAGTTGGGAATTTATCAGCTCTTTCAATAATAAAATCAGATCTTGACGAACAGAGCAGTAAAAATGTTCACCTGATGTTTCCCTTGCTGAAACAAGACAGTATTACCCTTTTCTCATTTGGCTTATTGCTAAGCATGACACCAAAGTCTTCTTGGCATGAAAGTCCTTGTGGGCTGCCAGGAAGGGCAGCAGTGATGTACAGAAAACTTTCTATTGCAGCAGAATTAATGCTTTGTCCTTTTAAAAGTGCCTCCATTTTCTCAGCCTTGAAAGTTTTTGGTGAAGAAAGTGATGGGCAAATACTAAAATGATGCTGTCCCTGGCTTGTGGCTGTGCTGCTTGTGGAGAGTGTAAAGAAGAAGGACAAGTGGGTACCTGGAGGTTGGACATACTCAGTGCTGGGTGGTGTGTTGTGGGGTGGGTTTGTTGGATTTTTGGGGATCTGGGCTAAAAGGAACGCTTTCTTTAGGAAAATGTTCTGGAAAGTAATTGGAATAATTTCAGTTTAGAAGCAGAGCCTTTCAATGTTTTTTTTTTTTCCAATGAAACATCAGCTCTGATCTTTATTATTGAACCTGAGGGGGTGAAGAACTTTGGGTTCCATCCTTTTAAGTGTTTGTCTTGTTAGGGAAGTTGAAAGCATGTTTTGCTCACTCTTGCTTGGTGGGTTTATCTGCAACTGCTGCTGGGGACAGCAAAGTACCCTCTGCAAAATTCCTTTGCTTCTTGGAACCATGGAGGGGTTTGGGTTGGAGGGACCTTAAAGATCATTTTGTTCCATCCCCTGCCATGGGCAGGGACACCTTCCACCAGCCCAGGTTGCTCCAAGCCCTGTCCAACCTGGCCTTGGACACTTCCAGGGATCCAGGGGCAGCCACAGCTTCTCTGGGCACCCTGTGCCAGGGCCTGCCCACCCTCCCAGGGAGGAATTCCTTCCTAATATCCCACCTGTTCCTGCCCTCTGGCGCTGGGAAGCCATTCCCCTTGTCCTGTCCCTCCATGCCTTGTCCCAAGTCCCTCTCCAGCTCCCCTGGAGCCCCTTTAGGCACTGGAAGGGGCTCTCAGGTCTCCCTGGAGGCTTCTCTTCTCTAGGTGAACCCCACCCCTCCCAGCTCTCCCAGCCTGGCTCCAGAGCAGAGGTAGAATAAAAATGGAACCAGTTTCTCAAGACTCAGCACTTGTTAATTAGAGGATGATATAAGTAATCGCTGCACCATGAAGGTTTGTATGCAGATAAATGTGTAAAGGTGACAGGAGTAAACTAATTGAAACAAAATTACATGAAACATTTGCCTGGTATCAAGTGGGCTCAGTGTTTGTGTTGTTATGAGCCCTGGCAGAGGGAGTGTTTAATATCTGAGCAACTGCTTATAGGGAAACACTGGGACTAATAAAGAGTCTAATCCTCAAAGTGCCTTAGCACTTCTAAATGTCATTAAAAGTCACTCCACAAGATAAGAGCTAAATATATATTCTTGCTATCAAACCCAGATTGCTGTGGGATGAGCATGAAACTGTGCATGTATAATGTCCTACACCTTCCATCGGAGGGGATGTTCCACTTAGCACTGGAGATGCTTCTGGGGATGCTCGCTTATATAATGAGCACAGAATGTCCTGAGCTGGGTGGAACCCACGAGGATTATTGAGTCCAACTCCCAGTCCTGCAAGGGACAGCCCCAAGAATCCCCTCGTGTGCCTGAGAGCGCTGTCCAAATACTACTGTAGCTCTGGCAGGCTCAGGACCTGCTTAATTTCTAATTTTAATGGATTTTTTTCTGTTTCTTTTAGTAGTTTTCATATGCAGTTGTAGGGAGCTGTTCTTGCCTCAGCCCAGCCTGTGTGACCATGGTGAAACACCTCTCCCTGCATGAGCTGGGGACCACTTTGGGGTTGGCCTTTCTGGTCAGGTGTGGCTGAGAACCACGGAAGTTCTAATTTGATACTTGCTTAGAACTCAAGTTTAGCTTTCATAACTTCTGACTGCAGAGTGAGGCACCAGATGACTAAAACTCCAGATGTTTGTGGCAAGGGCTCTCACATTGCACATGCAAATTCCCATTTATGCATAGATGATCTTGATGGATTAGTGCTCCACACGTATGATTTGTCTGCCTTGGGGACAGTGCAGAGATGGAAACAGGTGTAACTGGGGGGGTGAATTGGAAGGTGGCATTTGGGATGGGGGACCCCCAGCATGGCCTTGCTGAGGGCAGGGGTGAAGCATCTCCTGAGCGTGGTCCATCAGGAGTGGAGGACAGGCTGCAGTTGGGGCTCCTGTCCATGTGCTCCTGGCTGGGATGTGGCTGGTCAAACACAGGACGCTGCAAGGGAGAACCCTCCATCCTTCCTTTTTCCCTTGAACCTTCCTGTTAATAGCAGGGATGATCTCACTGCGTGGCTTATTGGTGAAGAGACCAGTCTGGGACTTAGTTTGGTTTGAGGAAGAAATAACGATTCCAAAATAGGTATTTCTATTCAGATAAGTGAGACCATTTCAAGATTTTTAAAAACACAGTTAAAATCAGGGAGGAAAAATGAAACCAAAGCCTCAAGGAACTTTGTGTCCGTGCAATATGACGTTTGCCCAGGGGACAGTGACACTCCCCACCCCAGTGCAGTGTGATCACAGCAGTGACTAATGCCTGTAGGAGCTCGGAGGAAGTTTTCAAGTGAAATATTTGCTATTTAATCCATTCCCCAGCCAGTTTTCAGGGTCTTTCTCGAAGTGAATGCGCATTCAGTGCAATTATCACCTCCACAAGATCATTTATGTGAGAGCACAAATAAGTAATTAGCCATTCTTCACTCCACGAAGGCCATACCAGCAATTTAATTCACTTAGTCATCTTGAGGCTGCGAAGACAATGCTCCCATTAACAGAAACAGGGAGAGAACCAGCACAGCCCATCTTTGGTCTGCAGTTGGGATGATTTCACATGAAGCCGCTCAGGCTGTAGAAGGGAAGACTGAACTGAACTGCTGTTGTAATATGGAACTGCATTAAGCTATGATTAAAAATTAATTTGGCTTCTAATTGGAAATCCTCTGAAATTAATGGTTAAATCCTTATAGCAATACATTAAAAGGTTGCCACTGTCAGTTTTTAATGGATAGGTTTAATTATCAGATGAGGACATAGAAGCAACTGGTTTCCAAGATGTAAATTCCCACCTTCCTGAAGGTGGACATGATTTTTTCCACTTTGTTTGCTCCTTGAGCTTTAATGTTGATTGGTCAACCTGCACTTGCCTTTGCACGAGTCTTTGAAGATGAATCTTCCCCTGGCCTTTTTCCAGTCCTTTTCCTTGACTTTTTTTTATTTCTTGCTCATTTTACTCCCTAAATTTTCAGTCCCTCAGATGCCATTTTTAGATGTTTGTTCTGAATTTCCCAGGTCTCTATGTGAGTTGTTCTGAGTTCACTCATACACTTGACTGGAGCCAAATATTTTGGGTTTATGTTTTTTCATCTGGTCAAATACTAACTCAAAATGATAACTAAATACTGAAATGTTTCTAACTGTAACCTCTTGCTTCGTCTTGGAGCACTACTGAGGTTATGAAGATTAGGTGACAGATTTGATAAATAATATAGCTTTAAGTATACATATTTGGGTTTAATATATATTAAAGACAATGTCAGAGGTGCATATAAAATATAAGGCATAAAACACAGGCAAAAAACTTACTGTGTATTTTTATTACATTGTTCTCTCAACCTGTGTTATTAGTAATTATGTTATTAATTAACTTAATTATGTTAAAATATGCTTTAAGGTTTATGCACCTCAGTTGTTTTCCTGAATAGTCAATTGGCATTCAGGAATACCATAAATAATTTTGAAAAACTTATTGTCTTCAAGCATATCTCAAAATTCTGCAGTTAATGGAAGAAAACAAGTTGAAATTCCCAAGTAGTCCAAAGTTTACCTTAACAATTCCAGAGCCACCACTCGCTGTCCATGGTGATGCCTGTGCTCCAATTATATTTGGAGTAATAGTACCATTATTTTTGAAGGAGTTGTTTGCTCCCCTCTGAATAAACATAATCCTTGATTTGAAGTCTCCTGTACATGGTGAGAAATATGAATTTTTGCAGCAATTGTTCCCAGGTTAGTGTAGTTGTGTGGGGAGGAACTCTTGAGGTCCTGTGCTTATGCAGAAAGAGTAATTTCTCTCTCTTTTTTTAGTTCGTGTATGTTTTTTAATTGTTTTATAGGATATTTATTAAACATTCAAGAAACATAGGGAGAGCCTTTAAAATAAGTAGTTGAGCCCAGCTGAAGTATTTTATTATTAATGATACTCAAGATGTAAAGATTTGCTGTGCTATGAATCTTGAGAAGTGCTTATAACCATGGTATTTATTTGCCTCTAGTTTTCTCCTGATTCAGTGTTTTATGGTAATTAGCAGTGAGCAATGGTGACTTGCTGAGTTATCTTTGAAATGTCAAATGACCTAAACCCAAACTCTAGCTATTTATGCTCTTCTGAACTATTTGCCTGTGCAATTCCACACTGTTATCCCAAATACCTGATGATGCTTTGAAAATGACACAGACAAACTCTGGGAGTCCCTGATGTAGGATCAAAGCAAGGGATGGATAAAGGTGAAGAGTTCTCTGTAGAAAGTGGTCTGGAAAATCATGGGACCTTGAAGGTCATCTCCTTCCAAACCCCCTGCCATGGGCAGGGACACCTTCCACTAGCCCAGGTTGCCAGGGCTGGGAAAATCAAAGTGACGGACCAGGATGACCTGGATACGAGAGGCAGCAACAGGCTTGCATCCTGGGCATGGTATTTATCTTCTCCTGCTGGGGCTACCTGGGAAATACTCTTTTCTGGGAATGAAAGTTGCAGGAATGAGCTGTATTTCCCCCAGCAGATCAATTTTTATAGTTTAAAACCATGAAAGAAACAGTAGCGTGTTATAAATTTAATTTATCCCACATGGTCTTAACTGTACAGATGCAAAAGTCATTAAATAATGTCATTTTTAGCCATATGCCATGGGGAGCTCTCGATCATATATTATCTAGCATTCTGATGGAAGTAAAAATGATTCATTTTTACTGTGTCTTGTATAATTTACTTATTAATGTTCCTTGTGGGACAATCTGGGCTTGATTATTTGGGTAATACATACTGAAAGTGAGCTCTATTTCTCATTGACGAGAAACTGGTTCCAGCTACAATGCATGATACTAATTAATTTTAGATGGAAGAACTTGTTTGCAGCCAGCTATGGAGAGGGGTTATTGTTTTCTGTAGAGTCTGGGTGCTCAATATACTGAGTAATAAAAGAACTACTGAGTAGAGAATTCAGCAGGGGAGAAAAACTAAATCCTGGAGAGCCATAAGTGCTCAGGATACTGAGGAGGTCCCCAAATGTCCCATCTCAAGGGGGATGAAGGGTCCTTCACCAAAGACTAAACTGAAATGTGCAGCTGCTCCGTATGAGGGGGAAAAAAACCCAAACCAACCCCTACATTCCTACAGGCTTAACAAGTTATCTGAATAATGTTTATGCCCTTAATGATTTTCAAATGGGGAATGAAAAATAAACAATGCTCCCCCTGTCACTGTGTTTGCTTGAGAACTTGGTCCTGTCCACGCTTTGAAGCAGAGCACAATGGAAGCTTCTGCCTCAAACGATGTTTTTACAGTAAAAACCATAAGCCCAGCTCAATTCCTTGCTCCCTCTTTGATCTTTCAGGCTGCTCTGGGTTGCCCTGGGAGAGTTTGAGTTCCTTGCCATCCCCTTTTGCCCTTTTTGGGGGGCATTTCCTTAGCCAAGGCGTTCCCTGCTGGGAGTTCAGTGCCATATTCTAGGAACGTTAATTATCTCGCCTTCCTTGGGTAAATGTATTAAAGGAGCCTCAGTTAAAACTTATTCAGTACTTTTTTCCTTGCAAACAAAAGCAGTCGATACTTTTCGTTGAAAATCAAAATTCAGAGGGTGTGTTTGCTCGCTGCTGTGCTGAGGAGGTTGAGCCTCTTGATGAGAGGTGAAAGGCTGTTGTATTATGGACAGGGAAAGTAGATTTATTTGGTTTGATTTTCGAAGTATCATCTCAGGATGAATTTATTCAGAGCAGAATTGGAGCTCTTTATTGCTACCACCAATACAGACTCCCTTCTCATCAGTTCTGCAAATGTCTTTGCCTTTCCTTTGTGTATTCTCTTTTCAAGGTGAAAAAAGCTTCATTTTCTGCTTCATTCTTGGGCGTGATTTTGGTAGATCACATGAATTTTGCATCAAAATGAGCCCATAGTCTTTTTTCATCTTAAAGCCTGAAATGCAGCCTGGCTGATGGAAGGATTGTTGTTTGCTGAGGCATCTCCTCAGTTTTTGGCCTTCTTCAAGGTCTAATTTCATTCCAAGTTAAATGCTGCTCTTTGAAGTTGTCACTTTAATGAGTACTGAGAGTTTCATATTGTTTCACTTTGGATCTATTTATAAAAAGTCATGAAACCTCTTAAATTTTGCCTTGTTTATTGAACCATAGCTAAAATAATCATCATGCAGCTTTTTGGGGTCATATTGAAGGTTCTTTTGAGCTCTGAGCTAAATTTCTAACCCATAAACCACAACACATTTGATTTTCTTCCTTACATTTACCCTGCAATAGAATTTGGTGAAAAATTAGAAAAACTCATATCTGTAAATGAGTAAATGTGTGATTTGAGAGCGATACCATTTCAGAGCAGAGTTTGTCTGGTTCTGTTTCATATTTTCATTTTTCACCATTCTGTGGTCCTTCTGTTAAGCCTGGTAGATCACAAGGATTGTCCATGAGATTTAACTTTGACTTTCACTCAGTGACCAAGTGTTTGTATTTGTTTGTATTTCTTTAACCCTTTTACTCAGATCTTGATCTCTCTGCTCATGAAACAAGGATGTTTTAATTATTGCTTTTCCATCTCTAACCCCCAAACTGGAAGGAAAAACCCACTTTTTTGTTGGATTATTTTTGAAATCAACATATCTAGTTCTGTCTCAGTAAACATCTATTTTCCCAGCTCTGCTGGGTAATCACCACTGCCAGCTTGTTTGGAGAAGAATCAAAATGATGTCCCTCCAAACAACACAAATCACCAGCACTTCAAAACCAGAACGTGTGGAATTTCTACCAACAAGTTGCTTTGTGTGCCTCTTGAAATAACTCCCTGCTCTGTAAATCAAATATTAGCACAACACCAAGTTGTGGCAGCCCCAGCAGCTCCCTAAGATGAAATAAAAAACAGAGTTATTTGCAGAACTTCAAAATGTGACACAAGTATTGTGGCTGAGATCAGTCAGAGGAGGCTGAGGAAAGCAAGCACTCAAGTGGCAGCATATTATATGTGTTATAGCATTTTAATATTAATATTTCTTTCTTAAGGAGCTGGCCCACCATGTGTATCCCCCAAAAATGTTTTTTCCTGTAATTATTCCTGTAAAATAATTTGCCTCCACCGTGGTGATTTGATTTCAATCGATGTGCAAAGAATAGTTTGTGCTCTGAGTGGTGCTTGTCTTAAAGAACGCAGTGCATAAACCCACATTAGCTGCCACCTTTTATTACCCTGTGCCACTAAAAGGAGGCTCGAGTTCCTTCGTGTTGCTGTAAATGTTTCCAAATAAAACTGTGTTTATCCTCGGTTTTTACTGGTGTCATAAACCGTGTATGCAGAACCAATAACGGAGTTCTGAAATGATTGTGGAGGCGAAAACTTGATTTGTGCAGCCTGACGTTTTACTCTCGGCACGTTCAGCTAAGCACTGATCTCCTTTTGGTGCCACAGCTCTGGAATGTTCCATCAGCACATCCCCATTTACAGCTCCTTCCTTCCCTCCCATTAATGTTTTTCAATTATTTCTTTTTCCAAAGATATGCTATTTTGAAGCGCTTGAGGTTCATTCTCATTCCCAAATCTAATGTTTCTACTTTTCTCCTTGTTGCATTTGATTTCCTCATTTCATTTGGGGGATATTTGCTTGGTTTTCCATTCTGCAATATCATTAATGAAGATATTAGAAATAATTTCTCTCTGGGGGACTCTATTGCAGTAGTTGTGTCTGTGATATGGCCATAGGTGATGTTTTCTTCTCTACTGTGGGTCCCAGGGAGGGTGAGGCTCCCAGAACAGAAAACCTGGAGAATAATTTGTAGGCTGAAGAATGAAGATTTTAGACACAGCTGACAACATGTATTTAGAATCAAAGAATCATTAAGGTTGGAAGATACTTTCAAGATCATTAAGTCCAACCTTTGTGCTTGTAGTTAACAGGGTGGATACTCTCCAAAATATCCAAGGTGTTATAGATCCATTGAAGAATCCTTTTTCTGTCATTTTCATATGTAATTATATCCCTTCTTTGCTGTACATAATTACTTTTTGGGTATATTGTCAGGATATTTTTATTACCAACACAGAGAAACACCAGCAACAAGTAACAGAAAATTGGGATATGAAGGTTTCCTACCCTGATCATTAGTAGGATATAGGTTATATCCTTAAATATAGGTTGATATAATATCAGAGAACAGTATTTTCACTAACAGACTGCAAAGATTTACTTTAAAAAGTTCCCAATAAATATTTAATACTTTCCCCTCCTCAGCTTTTTAAGGCAGCCCCTGTTTAGGCTTGGCTGGAGCCCACAAACATGTGGAGCAGAGCAACATCCCATCATTAGAGTTAACGATGGACCCGGGCAAACGTTATTTTAATTACCGCACTGATGACACCATTAGTGGACAGGACCTTGGACAGCCCACAGGTCCTCCAGAGTCAGCAAGCATCTGCTGAGCATCTGCACGGCAAACCAGGGTGGTGCCTCCTGAAAGAGGGAAACACAGTAAATGTTTTATTCCAAAGGTAGGGAACACATGTGGATTTTACTTCAGTAACTGGTCAAAGTGCTGAAATTTGAGACTAAAAGGTGCGACTTGGAAATGGGTCACAGGGGAGAATTTGGGTGCAATGAATACCCTGCTGCACTGCCTTGGTGCCTGGCAGGAATCTGCAACTTTGGGGAAGCACTGAAGCCATGGGTTAATCTTTGGCAGAGAAATCTGTGATCACAGGGACAAGTATCAAGTGTTTTATAACTGTGTTTTCCATAGAAGGGATAAAAAAGAGGGGAAGGTGCTGTCCTGGAGATTAAGGCTGTACATGCAGTGCACTTAAATCCAGACTGATGTTAACTCATTCCATGTTGTCCTTTAAAAATCATGAACAGCAAAGGTGTTTCTCTTTAGTTTATTACAGAGCTTTGAACAGCAGGTGCTTTGGGTTATGATTCTTGGTCACTTTAGGTATGAGGTAGATGTGTTTTACTTTTGCTTGTTAGCTTCAAATCCTATTTTTGGCATTTTCTCCTTCAGTCTTTTTCGCCCAACAGAGTTGTTGTTTCATTGGTATTCTCTCATCCTCAAATGTCACTGTAAATCAGCCCTCTAGCTGTCTCCACTCCTCTCTCCTCTGGCTTCTTCCACAATGCACTTATTAAACATAATAACAACATAAATTATCTCCATTTCTGTTTAAATCAGAAACACTTATTTTGGTCAGTTTTTTCCAGCAAACCCTGCAGTCTCTTCTATTCTGCTCTCCAAATTCCCTTCCTGAGAGGGGAATTACTGTCCCCTCTCTCATCTCCCTGTCCACCACACCCTGCCAGTACATCCCTGCCTCAGTCTCCTCCTCCTCCACCTTGTTTTACTTCTTTACAATATTCAGCCCTGAGTATTTCAGGCTTTCTGTGCCATCTATAGTAAAAACCCTCTTTAAATTCACATACTACAGCTTAAAATTGCTCAGCTCTTGAAAACCTTCTGGTGACATCAAGGAGAAATGTCTGTCCATATGTGGTTGCAGCCTGAAATCCAAAAAGTTTCTCTCTTGGTAGTTGGAGTTCTACTGAATACTGTGATTAAATTTTAAGAACAATAAACTGGATCAGCTCTCTCATTTTCCTTATTTCAACAACAGCAAAAACCTGAAGAAATGACAGCAACCCAGGGTAACAAATAAAAACAATGGCTTTAATTAGAATAATTCATTAGAAGAAATCCAAAGTGCGTTTGGTACGAAAAAGGGAACAAAGTCGAAAGCGCTGCTGTTTCCATTGTGAGATAAATAAATGCAAAGAAAAAGTGGTGTATAAAATTTAAATCACAACATTCTTGCAGAGCTCCAGAAACACAAGTTCCTGCAGTGCTCTGTGTGTGTTACAAAGGATGGCTCATTACATCTCCCAGTTTGACTCAGGTGTTTGTTGGGCTGGTTTTGACTGCTGATGTTTAGGCTTTAATTTTAATTCAGGCTGTGTTGTGGAGGGACCATTCTGAGTCTCCTTGGGGGTTCTTCAGAAGGAGCTGTGGCTCCAGCACCAGTAGGCCCTGGCTTAAATCTGACTGAGGAAATCATCTGCATTTTTTTTCTTATTTTACCAGGCTTGTTTTAACTTATTTTTGCCTTCTGGGTTGAAAAAAAAAACCCCACAAACTATCAGTTTTCAGACCGACACCACCTCAGAGCAAGCCATGGATAAAATGCTTCAGAATTCAGGTCCTAATGTTTATTTCCTTCTCGTGATGATATGAGTTATCCTTCAGAGCTGAAGGTGATGAAGTAGCAACCTCTGAATTATGAACAGGAGGGGAATGGAACTCTGTTTTCAGTGTGTGTATTTAGCCAGGCCACTCTGCTGTGCCTGAGACTCTCCTGAGCTCTGCTCGCGTCCTCCCAATCTCTCTTAGGCAGGTTGTGCTTTTCCCACCACACGGATGGGACCTGAGGTACCATGAGGTTAAAACCCTTCCTTGATGTGACAGTCAGGAGCAAAACCGAGCTCTGAGCTGAACTTATTTGCCCCTCACTTTAAGTGTCTCATCCACACAATGATCCTGTAAAACAGCATTGCCAGGGAACCATGAGAATTTGTATAAATACCAAGGGCTTTTTTTGTTGCTGAAATTATTAGATTTTTGGGTCCTAGAAGGAGAAATCAGCCAGACCCGAGGTGTGAATGTGTTTTCACTTGCTGCTTTGCAGCTGCACCCTTCCCATGGCTCGCTGAGGTCCTGAGATCCCAGCAGCACTGCTGGGTGCATAAAATTCCATGGTGCTGTAGTCAGGTAGTTGAAAGTGCAAGCAGGTAATTAAGTTCAGACTTATCCCATTAGTAAGTGCATATCCGGGATCAGATCTATATTCCTGCATGCCCAAGGCTAAAGGTTGGCCTGTAGAACATCTGACTGTATCATACACTAAAAGCTGCTGCCACAGCTTTGGCCAACATTCTGATTTTACACTCAGTATTAGAACTAAAATCTGCTATTGCGGCAATAATGTTGTGAGTTAAAAGCTGGCATGGAAATCTGTGCCAAAATACTGTATGTATTATATATGTAAATATAGACATTTAAGTGACCCTTTAAAACAATGTCACTTTAAAGAAATCTTGTTTAAAAGGCTCCCAAATGGAGATACTAATATTTCTCCTTTCCTTTTGCTGCTGATTTGCCCTTCAGTGTTGAAGCTAAGGAAGAATTAACCCATGAAGTGGGAGTAGGATGGAAATAGGAAGCTTACTTTCCCTGCTGGTATTTCCACCACTTGTATTTTTGCTAGTTCAAAGTTAAAATTCTGGCTAAAATTAAAAATCACACATCTGTCACTTTTTATGTTGAAGGAGCTGCAGCCAAAAGTAATTTTGCTTTTAGTTCATGGTTTACTGAAACAGGCTCAATCGATTATCTTATTTTAAAGTATGAGACCACAGGACATTTAAAGTGCCTTAAAGTTTAAAGTTTCTTTAAAATTTAGGAGCTGTTCTTGTGTATTTTACATAACTTGGTGAGCTCAGTTGGACAGTTTGTCTTTCCCTCCGTGGCTGTTTTCAGACTCCCAATCCCACAGAACAGATTCCTGCCCAGGTGTCACAAGTGTGACAGTGTGGTTCCAGGTGGTGACCCTGGCTGGTGATCCTTCCAGGATGGCAAAGTTGGGGCTGTTCTGTCCGGAGAAGTTTGACTATATCTATCTATCATACATATATAGATGTATATAATGCAGGAAAGAGAGTGTCACCTGTCCCTGCTCTAGCCTGGCACTTTAATGTGTGACTTTCCTCTTTGTGTCTCTGTCTTTGGACCTTGTAAAAACAGGGTTCTTTTCCCAGTTAAACTTTTATTACTGTGCAATTAGTAGTACATGTTTGGGATTAAAAATAATTTCAAATGAAATACAATATAAGCTATAATTGAGACTTACTATCCAGCTTCCAATAAGGTGAAAATTAAGAGTGAAAAATAGCTCTGTGCTGACTCAATAAAGTAGTTTTTTAATGTAGGTTTTTGTCAGGTCACGGTGTAAAGCATTGAAATGGTAATGAGTAATCTTGATTATTAATGCAAATCTGTGTGTGGTTTGCAGAGATGTTATTAATTCTAGAGAGAAGTTTATGCAACTGTAAGCTAACATGCAATGTTTCTTCCTGTGACATTTGGAAAAATCAGGAATCGAATCCCACTAACAGCTGTCTCCTCTAAAATAAACAGCTGCTTGGCATGAATTTAGGATACATAACCATATATTATGTATAATAAATACACACATTTGTGCTCAACAGTCTGACTCTTGCAATTAGCCACTCAGGTGGATAATCATATTGTCCTCCCTGGGATTGGAACGGGGCTACCAGATGAATACCCAGCTGCTTCCAGCCCTTTGAAGGGAAGGAACACAAACCTTCAGCCTCAGCTCCCACTCCTGCACTCGTGGCCAGGTTTCCACAATGGGTTTAGCATGCAGAGCGGGAAGTATTTTATCTACTCATTTAACTCGGGCCACCCAAGGGATGCTGAGCAGTTTTCCTGACACTGAACCCCAACCTACATTTCCTGGAGAACCCTGTAAAGCTTCCCAAGGTGCTGCCTGAAAATCTGGCTTTTGTCCCTGAGGACGTGAACCATGGTCTAGCTTAAGTTTGGGTGATGAAAACTTGTGAGAAATTAGTCATTGTTTGCATTCCACATGTGGGTTGGATATGAGGAAGGATTTCTTCACTCAAAGGGTGGCCAGACATTGGAAAAAGATCCCCAGGGCGGTGATGGAATCACAATCCCTGGAAGTGTTCAGAAAATGTGTAGATGTGGCACTCAGGGACACGGTTTAGCAGTTTACCTGTTAATGATGGGAACTGTTGACCTTGGAGGGCTTTCCCAACCTTAATGATTCCACGTGACAGGGCTGTGTTAGGCATGGATGCTCCACTGGCAGGAGGGATGTGGTGAAAAAGGAGGTGATTGTGCCATTTTCTCTCCCAGAGAGCCAAAGGAAGTCCAGAGAAGCTGTGGCTGCCCCATCCCTGGAAGTGTCCAAGGCCAGGTTGGATGGGGCTTGGAGCAAACTTGGCTAGTGGAAGGTGTCCCTGCCCATGGCAGGGGGTGGAATGGGATGAGCTTCAAGGTCCCTTCCAACTCAAATCATTCCATGATTCTATTAATGTTTTAAACTAATACACAGGATGGTCACCTGGATAACAGGATCCAAGTTTTCTGGTGTTTGCTGTAATGGAAGTTATGGAGTTAAAAAAAAAGTCTCGATGGTCACAGCAAAACCCTCCTGAGATCTCCAGTACAAACCTCACACCTGATTTAAGGCACCAACTGACAGTTTTAGACATTTTGTCTCTTTCTGCTGTTTAGACAGAAATAAAGACAATTTGCATGTATCTCTATTTCAGGCCAAGTTTCCCTTTCATTGGTTTCTTTTTGAATTTATAATGGAGTGGCTTTTTTTTTTCTTTAGAAAAAGAATTTTTAAGAAGCTTCATTCAGGCTTCCTTTTGCTTGCAGAGCAACGAATATTAGGCTTGTTTTTCATCATCATCCATAGCTTGTGATACCTATGCAAAGAACATTTTCCTTCTTAGTATATGCAGAGTCCACTAGTTTCTATTATTTCAAACCCTGTTGCTTCAGTGTATAATTCCTGATTGAAAAATAAGTGTGTTTAATATTAAGAAAATTAGGACTACCCTGTCATATCATTTATGCAAAATGGCTTCAGAAGGAACAGAAGTAACAAATAGCCAGGTCTTTTAAGATTATTTTTTTAACTGGAAAAAAAAATCTTACACAGAGCTGTGGGAATTCCCACTGGAATGAAGCTAATTCCATAAGCAAAGCAGCGCTGGTTTTCTGCAATGCAAGGGCAATGAATTTGAGTGATGTCCCTGTAATTGATTGCTTGTTCTGCATTCCTGGGAGGTGGAGAGGCAGATTGGCAAGGTGACATAACTATTTGCCAGTCTCCGAGCTGTCTGATGTTACCAAGGTAACTAAATTGCACAGCAATCTGCCTCAGGTCCCTCTGAAGATAAAGTGGTCAGTGCTGCTGCACTTGGAAAATGTCAGCTCCTGACCCTTTTACACACTGCCTGGGATCTAACGAGAAGCAGAAATCATTTGGTCACAATATTACCTACAGCTTGAAGAAAAAGGAAAATAGTCTGTATTTCTTCTCCTCTGTCCAGCCTTGCTTTTCACAGCTTATTCCTGACCAGCTGAAACGTTACACAAGCAAAATTCAATGTTCGCTTGCGCTTCATGTGAAGCTGCTAAAGGAATGAGGCAGAGGAAGGTGTCTTAAAAACATTTTTGGTGCTTCTCGGTCCTAGGCCAGCCTAGAGGCAAAGCAACTCCTTGGAATTTAGGATTTGTGCACCGTGGTGGGAAAAGAGTCTGCCCGAACAGCCCCTCGTCCTGACCCGGGCACTGGCAGAAGAAAGAAAGATGCCAGGGTGATGGTAAGGTCTGCAGCTGGCACAGCTGTAGCTGGGAGAAGGCTTTGGAAAAAAGGGCAGGAGAAGTGAACTGAAGCCTTATTCTTTCAGCTGGGTTTTAGGCTGAGCTCCCTGCAGTGACCATCAGCCCATGAGGGCTGCCTGTGTGATGTGTTGGGTTGGAGATCAAGGTACTTCAGAAGAGTAGTCTTGGGTTTGGCATGAAGGGAACGTTGCCTACATGTGTGATGTGTCCTGCCTTCCACTGGGACAGTCATCTCTCCTCTCTGTGTCCTGGTGGTTTGGGAAGCCCCACAGTGGTTCTCAGCCACAAAGACAAATTCAATCTCTGTTTCAGCAAACAAGGAGCCAGTTCGCAGCTTCTAACTCATTTTTGGAACAACTGGAGCTGCTGTGGTGACACCAAGAGCTCTGAGTGCACTTCAGCCTTGTCCTGGTGTCTGTGGTGTCTGATCTCCATAGAGTCATGGAATGGTTTGGGTTGGAAGGCACCTGGCCTTGGACACTTCCAGGGATCCAGGGGCAGCTGCAGCTTCTCTGGGCACCATCTGCCAGGGCCTGCCCACCTTTCCAGACAGGAATTCCTTCCCAATATCCCATCTCTCCCTGCCCTCTAGCAGTGGGAAGCCATTCCCCTTGTTCTCTCACTCCAGGCCCTTCTCAGAAGTCCCTTTCCAATGCTCTTGTAAAGGGATTTACATAATAGCAAGAAGAAGAAAATAGATAAGGTGCTGTTAATCTTGGCTCCTGATGTGTTTGAATGGAATATTGTCTGGAAAGGGGGCTGGCAAAGAACAGGATGACTGTGTCCCAACAGCAGGAGGAAGGAAAAGGGAAGGGGCTGGTTCACAGCCCTCATAGGGTCAGGCTGCTGGAGCCCTTAATGAGCTCGTTGAGGGCCATTCCCTCCCTGAGGTGCCCCCATCCCGGGAGCAGAGGAGTGATGTTCCCTAAGGAACAGCAGAGCCTCGACAGGGAGAAGCTGCGCATTCCAAGGGAACCCCTGGCAGAAGGTGCGCCCAGGTAGGCTGAGTTGAGGTGAGGGCTGGTGGCCACCCTAGCCTTGCCCAGAGAGGGTGTCACCCCCTGTTTTGGGGGTGTCTGGAACCCAGATAAGATTAGTACAACAAAATGAAATAAATAAGGAGATGCTGAAGTGGAAATGGTGCTGTTCCTGTGCGAGCCTGCTGCGTGTTGTTCCCATTGCAGCTCCTGCCTCATCAGGTGTCTCGCCTTCATACTGGGAAAGAAAAAGAACAGCAGGCTCATGTGAAAAGGACAAATGAAGGGAAAGCATCTCTGAGGAGGCCTGAGTAGGAAGATGTTAGAAGGCATTACGTGGAGTGTCTGGGCTCCCTCCCACGCCCAGGAGCGCCTGTCGGGGAAGTGGAGCACAACAAGTCAATAAAACCCCCGAGCAGGAGGGGCTGGGTGTGCCACGCTATTCCCAGGCAGGGGAGGTAACACAGCGCCTCTTTCAGAACCCCTAAAACGCCGTGGAGACTGGAATAAGTCACGGCTGCTGTATGAGAACAGGCTAGGAGCATTATTCACACGGATTGCTCCTGAAGGATATGCTGATTTAAATTAGCTCTTGCTTACTAAATGAGCTAGGAAGAACAACCTCGTGTTAATATTGAGCTGCCCGAGAGAGGTTGATCAGTAGGAGGGTAAAGTTGTCATTAGTGTTCTGGCTGATATTTTAAACTGCAGAACGCGTGAGCGTGTGCAGAGGTAGATGCTCCTCACCATGGCTGGACCTGGGGCAGGCTGGGCTGAGGCTCCTCCTTTCCTCCGAAACTCACAAAAACTGCTATTTGACCAACCTCTTGACATTTGTTTGTTTATTTACGTGTTTGGTTTTATGTTGGGTTGTTTGTTTGTTTGCTTCTTTGTGGTTTTTTGTTTGCCAGTTCTCTGCATTTGCATGAAAATAAGGCTCTGTATAGCCTTGAAGGCAGGTTGGGAAAGTGAATCCCTCAGGGTGGAACCCAGGATTTCTTTTCCTTCTCCTGGGTTTCCTTTCCTTCTCCTGAGTTTTTGGAGAATTCTGAACAGTCTGACGGAGTGCTTTGTCCATCTGGTGAGGTGACAGACGTAGCTAGAGAGGACAGCTTTTACCTTGGGTGCTTTGTTTGCATCTCCTCCCTCTCAACTTCTGTGTGTTTTCTGCAGCCTTACAAAAGAGGTGGAAATCCAAATATCTCAAGCTGGAAGGGACCCTTCAGAGTCGCTCTTTGAACAACCTTTTGACCTTCTTATTTTGTTCTTATTTAACTCTCTTAAAAAGCAAGTTTCCAGACCCTTGGGATTTGCCCCCCAAGACTCTCAGCAGATGATCTTCTGCTTAGACTTTATTACTTTTTTTTTTTTTGCAACTACCTTTCTTTCAAAGGGGTTTCCCCCTCCCTAAAGATGTTGGGATCTCTGCTAATCCAAGTGGTTAAAGGCTGAGTTTATCAGCACGTGGGCTGGTACTCAGGTGCTAAATGGCCTTGAACCTTTCCCTCAGCTTTACCACAGAAGGGAGCAGGAAAGCCGGGAAGAAATCCCCTGCGCTTGGCGCGGGTTTAGCAGCCTAATGCGGATGTTCAGAGTATTTCTGGTGTCCCCCAAATCCTCTTAAGTTGCGCAGAGATGTCTTTTGCAATGCTGATTTGGACAACAGTAAAGCGTGGGAAATAGGATGAAAGGCCACCTTAGGAATAAAAGTCTGTATTTCAGAGGCTGGCAGGGCTTGGAGGTTAGCTTTAATCTTAACCACTGCAGCTAAAACTTTGTCAGAGGTGCTGGATTTTGCTTTCTCTTTCTTTTTTTCTTTATTTCTCCTCAATGGAGGCACACTAATGAGCAAGCTGATGACTTTTCTACTGACAACTGGCTGCTCGCTCTATAAATCTGTCTGGCTTCTACGGCTCCTTTTTTAGAGATTTTTGCCTGCTCCTTCACAAGAGTCAACTCAAGAATTAAGGCTTGAGTGCAGGCTTGGGAGAGAAGCTGGGAGGCAATTTTGCTTGTTTATAGCCATCCCTGCATAAGCAAGTCTTGGTATTTCTTACATCCCAACCAAAGGGAACGACTGAGGTTTGTCCTTTGTGGTGTTTGAGCCACAACTATCCATTTATTGATGAAACCTTTGAAAGCAGCTCAGTAGATTTGCATGACAGCCAGTTGGGTTTTACACTAAAGGTTTAGCACTTCTTGAAGGGTCGATGTCTGCTAAAATCATTTGGAGCTCTTTAACTGATGGAGGTTCAGGAAGGTTGTTGCTGGGAGATTGTGATAAAATATTTTCTGGGCTCATGTGACCGGCTGAATTATTTTCCCCGCTCCCACCATGCTGGGTTGTAATTGTGATGTGATTATAAGTCACGAGTGTCTGTAGGATGCTGAGGTTTTCCTTACTGTGGCCTCCCTCCAGCTGTACTTCTGTACTTCTCTACCTCTCCTGGGTGCTTTTAAAAGTGGGGAGGGGAATTGCAAAGTGCTCTTCAGAACATCATGGAGTGCTTTTCAGTGAAGCACAGTTGAAAGGTTCAATAGTTAACAGTGGAAAGAATGGGAATGGTTTTGTTTGTTTTGAACGGAAGAACAGTTTGGTCTTTCCATATGTCAGCTGTGGAACTTGCTTCCTACTGAGGAATATAATTATGAAATGCTTTGAGCTCCTGTTGTCTCAAGGTTATGTTTAGGACATATTAAACAGCCATCAGTGTCTCATAACAAGTCATAAATGATACAGATTGGATCAGTGGTCACTGAGATGCACTGACTTATAACCGTAAAACAATTCATGTGCAAGTATAATTTACTTCAAAATGATTGTAAAAATCAAGGGGAAATTAAAACTTGCTTTTTCCTCAGCACTGTGAGAGATCAAAGTTGTTACAGTGCAGTTTTGGAGAGCAGGAGAGCTGGGTTTATAGCACAGTGCAGTGGAGGTTGGAGCTTGGGTGCAATTGTGATCCTCTTCAGAGAGAGCCAAGGTGACCTCCTGTCCCCCAGGTATGTCCAACCAACCCAAAGCACACATGTGAATCTGATCTTGGTTTAAAAGTTTTGGATTTGGTCATGCCCTGTTTGATTTGCTCATGTATTTAACAGAGCACCTGCTTGTGTGTTATTCGATCTTGATGTTTTTGCACATGAAGGTGCAAGTGCTAATGGTGTTCCTGGAATGTTATCAGACACAGCTATGAGCAGAAAATCTACCTTTAGAGAATCTTTAAGGTTGGAAAAGACCTCCAAGATCATTGAGTGCAACCTGTGACCCCACTTTGTCCCAGAGCACTGAGTGCCACATGCAGTCATTCCTTGGACACATCCAGGGGTGGGGACTCCAAACCTCCCTGGGCAGCCCCTTCCAAAGCCTGACCACCCCTTCCAGGGAGAAATTCCTCCTAATGCCCAACCTGAACCTCCCCTGGCACAGCTTGAGGCCATTTCCTCTTGTCCTGTTGCTTGTTGTTTGGGAGAAGAGATTGATCCCCAACTTGATGCACACTGCTTGGAGCGTTAGAGAGAAGGTCCACCCTGAGCCTCCTTTTCTCCTGGAAAAACATTCCCAGCTCCTTCAGCCACTCCTCACGGGGCTGACTCTCCAGCCCCTTCCCAGCTCCATTCCTTTCCCTGGACATGCTCCAGCCCCTCCATGTCTTCCTTGCAGTGAGGGGCCCAAAACTGGGCACAGAACTTGAGGTGTGACCTCACCCATGCCCCAGTACCTTTCTCCCCCAAAATGAAGCCCCAATCAATTTTGTTAATTTGTGTCACCGATTGATTACTGATATTCTTCCCTCCCTCTCAGCCCTGTGATGGTTGTTCATGCCAACATCCCTCTGCTCAAACAACTTCCCTTTCCCTTGTGTGGAGCACTGATTTCCAGCCTTGCAGTCCCTCAGACTCTTTCCTCCTGTCACAGTCTGTGCCAGCAACAACAAAAAGCTTGTGATGTAGAGCTAGGAGTGGATATTTCAGCTCCTGAGCAGCCACCGAGTGTATATATAGCCATATTTACACAAATAGGCCATTTCCTACGCGGGGCTCACTTCAGTGTGAGCCTCTGTCCGAGAGCAGCAGTGTTTGGGGAATACACATTTCCAGCCAGCCCATTATTTCCTTGGTCCTTTTTGACAGGACTAAAATGTGATTTTCATTTTGCACCCTGCTATTCAGAGCCTATAATAAAATATCGTTCTAAATCAATATTGAGGGGAAAGAAACGCTCTTTGTACAGACTCTTAATTTCTGGCTGCTGAAGAGGTGGCTTGAAAACACGAAAAGAGCAAAGAGATGGGAGGGCTGGAGTTCCTTCTCCAGACTTCTGTGCTGCCTCTCACATTCCTTCAGGGGAAAATCACTGCTGAAAAGCCCTGAAATTTGGATTGTAGGTCTTTTTCTGAGTCTCCGCTGCTCCACAAAGTGGAACAGAGGAATGGCAAAGACTCGAGCGCTTGCAGTGGGTTCAGCAGGCGAACGCTGGCGGGTTCTGCTTCCTCAAAGGATCTCCCAACTCAGCCGAGTTCCATCCTGCAGCACTGACTTTGAAATAGAGTCAAGTTTGGGAAATAGGATGAAAGAGCACTTTAAAAATGAGGAGGATCTGTCTTCACACACTTTTTTTTTCTGCTCCTTCAGAAATCACTTTAAATGCAGTTTACTCTTTCCCCCCCCCCTCCTTTCTCATTGCTGCAGCGTCTCAGTTTTGACTGGTTTTACTGCTTGAAATGAAACCACTGAGTGGTCAGGGGGCAGCTGTGGTTCAGAGATGTTATATATATGTATTTTTTATAGATTCCGCTGCCACCGTAGCAAAATAAAACCCTGTAGAAGTGAGAGAAGAAGGCTGAGAGGCAGACAGCTTCCCTGGTAACATATGGAAGATAGAAGTAAATATATAGATTTTAGAAGCCATCCAAGTTTCTCTACAGATAGTCTATGCTCATATGATGTGCTACATTATCCTCTGAGAAGAAATTTAAATGTAAATATCTCATGTGTGTGTGAAAGAATATTTAGACAGGTAGAAAACTTCCCTGAGCAGTGTGTGTGTTTGTGGGCTTTGTTGTGTTTTTGTTCACTGGAAGGAGGAAGTTTTCATCTGTTTTTGAAAGACTAATTAATCCCAAAAGTGAAAGCAGGTGTTAGATTAACAGGACAATGCATAAATGGAGGAGTGTCAGCCTTTATTCCAGTTGTTATGAATTTCTTCAGCTCAGGTGAGCTGCCAGGATGCTGTGCCTCAAAGCAGAAAAATATTGCAATATTGGATTGCTTAAACTCTACCTTCAGTAGAAAGAAATATTGGAGACCTATTGCCTTTGATTTTACTTTCTTTTTTTGGCTTCTTGGTATCCAGCAGTCAGTGCTATATTTGTGAGCTCTTAATGTGGCAACAGGAGCGCACAGGCAGCGTTGCTGAATTAGAGAGCAGATAAGGGATGTTGGTGAAAATACCTTTGCCGTGTCTTTATTTTCTTCAATATTTAAAGACTGGCTCTGAGTGTAGCTCATCCTCATTAAATACGACAAGCCTCTGAGATACTGCGTGACCTGGTGAAATATTCACACTGAAGGTGCACCAGAGTCACTCAAGAACAATTGAAAATTAAGATTTCCTCTCCATCACCATCCAATAAGAAAGAAAACCGAAATCTGTGACTCCTCAGAGAGCAGATCTTTGTGCCAGGCAGCTCCCACTGTGGACAGGAACAGAGGAGAGGGGGGGAAAGCAGATACCCCCAAGAAGGGTTGCCTGTTTCTACTGCTATTTGTTTTTATTTTGTTGTGAACTCCTGAATAAGTCTGTAAGGGGAAATATCTGGCAAAGTTAGAACTCCCTCTAGAGTCTGTATATGTTTCATCCAGCCCTGCGCAGGAGTTTCACCTCGCTGTGGCTGCGTTTCGGTGGCACACGGCTTGGGGTGTGTGAGAAACCACCAATCCTGCAACCTGAAAGTAGCTAATAGTAAAAGTTGAAATTGTTGGAAGCATGGTGCAGCTTCTAGTACTCCATGTAGTGAAAAGGGGGATATGTTTCTGTGTTTTTTCCATATAAACTGTATTTTTTTCTTGATTTTGTGGGTGAAAAAGTGTCCCTGCTGCTTTCTGTCAAACTGCTCAAACATGATACAGTTTTCCAAGTGGTGATGGCTTATTTGTGGTATCATAATAATTATTTAAAAGGTTTTGAACCAGTTTAAGGTGTAAAGAAATAGTCCTATAACCATCTAAAGATTCAGTATTAATGAATTCCTTTTTAACTTGGTGCTGTTAGTATGTATTTTCTGCTCCTTCCTAATATCTTTAGTAAAAGGACAGGTTGCTTTATGGCAGCCCATACTGACTTGGGAGAAAAAGGTCATGAAGTTAAAGCAGCATCCCTGTGGGAAAGATGGGGGACTGTCGGTGCCAAGCCAGGAATAGATTTTTCCAAGCCTCTCTTGCCCTTGTGAACTCAGTTTGCACAGGGAAAGTTCACTGCTCTCTGGAAAAGTTCCAGTTAGACAGAAGCAAACCACGATGCCTCAGGTTTGCCAGCTTAGTGAAGTGTAGGTTAGTCCTGCATCCAGGAGAAATTGAAATCCCTGGAAAGAATCTGGGAATAAAACTCTCCAGTTCACTTTGTTCTGTCGTAGTTTATTCAGAGAAGAGCTGCAACTTTTTATGTCTCTGAGTTTGTTTGGAAAAAGTTCCTTTTCTATGTTTTTTTTTTCTCACCTTAAAATATGTTTGGGCAGGTGCTCGTGATTTTTCTTCCTGTCTTTGGCACTTTTATGACCAAATAGGCATCTGTGAATGTAGAGAAACACAAAAATGTCTAGTTACATATATCAAATGCAGCATCTAAAACTCTACTGACAAGAAATGTAGTCACAACTGGATTCTAAAGGATTTAAAATCAGAGTGGTTGAGGTTGGAAGGGACCACCAAGGGAAGTCACCTGGGCCAAGCTCCCTGTTCAAGCAGGGCCATCCTCGAGCATCGTAATGGAAAGCTAAATATGTTAAATTCCTTAATATTCCTGGAATAGAAAAATAAAATAAATTATAAACTTTTTTCAGTTTTGAATCATTTGAAAAATCAGACCGTGTGAAATGAGCAGCCTGTATTTGCCCTTTCAGGTGTGTTTGCGCTCCAGTAGGACCAGTAACATGAGTAGAGCAGAGTCCAGTTTTGGGGCACCTGGGCTCCGTCTCCTGTGCCCAGACACACACTGTAGTTGTGTGGCCTGGCATGAGTGACCAAGTGGCTTGAAATATCCACAGGGACATTTTACCCAGTTTTCTGCATCACTTGGGCTCTTTTCCCTTTGACTCTTCTGCTGCTTTCTGAGTTAGTCCCTTCCTTATTGTTGCTGTGAAACTTCTTCTGTCTCTTCTGCAATAACATGACTTTTCCATTGTGGAAATACATCCTAGAGAAACGTGGCATGGGTGGGAGTGGATGGTGACCTTGGCAATGAGGTGGTTTGGGAGCACGGGGAGGTCTTTTCACCCCCTCATAATCTCTCTTGGTGGTGGGATGTGTGCTGAGACCTGGGATGAGCACAGAGCAGGAAATGTGAAATCTGTGACCTGTGAAGGCATAACTTACTCCAGCTAATCAAATTTGAACTGGAGAAGTATTATTTGTACTTTCAGTTTTCTATTGCTTTATCAGAAAACAGATCCTTTCAGTCCAGGCAGGGGAATCCAGACAATTTCCTTTTGTTAGTGCATAACACTCATAGATAAAATTACTCCCCCTTTTCTGCTTCATCTCAGGAGCACGCAGGGCTATTGTGCTCTTTGCTTTCTTTTCTTACACTGTGTCCCTCAAATGCACTCCAAAGGTGCTGCAATTAGAATTAAATAACTAATAGAAGTACAAAGGAAAGTTGGGATTGTGGAGAAGCAAGGAAAGGTTCCAGGAGAGATGCTGCAGCTGTATTAAATCAGAACACCTGAGCAGAGAAGGCTGTCAACCTAAGCCTGCAGTGAGGGTAGAAAGGAGGAGAGAGATTTGTAGTAGGAAAGTAGAAAAAGTAAAGAGAGAACTGAATTATGAGTATTTATCTTGCTGCTCTGCTCGCAAAATTCTTATGGGTCCATGAAACACAATCTGAAGTAGGGAGCAGATGCACAATGTTTTAAATAAACCCCTTCTGCCCTCATTTTACATATAGGCAACTTGCTAAAAGCCATTGAGCAGTGAAGGAGGAAAAGAAAAGCTGAAATACCTTCTGAATTCCGAGAAGTGATGTGTGAGTGTGTGTTACTTTGGGTTCACGTGTTTTCTGTGTGGACGCAAACTTCTGCCGCCTCACTTTCTTGGCTCTCGCTAAGATGAATTGCAGAATTTTGCTGCTCAGTGTGAGTGGTTCTGCAGTGGCCACCAGAGTCAGGAATAATCACGCTCAGTGCAGTCTCCTTGCAAAGCCTCAGCTTTGGTCAGGCTTTAGAGTGGTCCTTGCTGCCTCATCCTCAGCGAGGGTTTGGTAATCGAGTCTCTCCTTCTGACTCACTGTTTGTATTCCTGGTTGTTTTCCCTCTGTGCATATTTTCGTGTCTTCCAGCTGAATCGTAGTTAAATTCAAATGGCTGTGGCTTTTTGGAAGCTTTTATTTTTGTGTTTGGGGTTTTATTTATTTTTTTTGTCTTGAAATATTAGTAATTCCACAGTATTCGAAATCAGAGCTGTGAAGAGTTAGAAGCATAAGTCTAATCAATATTTCAGCCTCAAGTTGCAGAAGGGTTGGATAAGAGGGAGAATGTCTCCAGTGCAAGGTGATTAAGCACTGGACCAGGTTGCTCGGGGCAGTGGTGGAGTCACCAGCCCTGGAAGTGTTCAAAAAACAAGTAGATGTGGCACTTTGTGGTACAGTTCACGGGGTATGGGGTTGAGGGTTGGACTTGATGAACTTGGAGGTCTTTCCCAACCATAATTATTCTATAAGTTGCTGTTCTGTATGTTTTTGTCATTGAATATTATTCTTTCCCCTGTATTTTTGCACAAAAAAGTACACGGGAGTTGCACATCCTTTTCCAGTAACCTTTTGTCTGTGGCTGTTTATAATTTCAGGCTTTCCTTAGAAATAAGTTTAGAAGCCTCACAAGTTATCTTTTGTCTTCTGAGTTTAATGAAGACTTTCTTTTTTTGAGAACAACACAAAAAACGTAGATATTTAACGTCTGGCTTGGAAGTGCAGCTCCATGGGTGTATCCCCTACTACTGCTGTGTTGGTAAATAACCCTAATCAAGATTGATGCTCTTGAACCTCTCGTAAAGCTTCTGCTTTGTAAACATTTTGATCAAAGTACACTCTGAAGAGCGCTTTGAAAGTTGTGTTTTGAAGACCTGTGTGATCATGGTGTTTTATCATCATGCTTTACAGATGACAAATCACCTCAGCTGCTGAGAACCAAAAGGAATCAGATGCCTCTCTTTTTCTTTTTTTTCCGTGCACAAAAGTTGTTTGAGTGTTGTGGTGAGATTTCTAAACACTAGAGGTTTATTTTAATCACCCATCTGGGAAAGCGCTGTGAAAAAAAACCCCTTCGTTTGAAGCCAAACACAAATATTTTTGCTAATGTAATAGATGTGCATTCATAAAAATCTTTGTAGAGAGAGAGAGGCTGAGGGTATTCCTGGGGGATCCCGGCCCAACATGCCCCTGGTCACCCCTGACCTGTGCTGTTTGATCACGGAGCTCGTTCAAAGCTGCCTCAACATTTACTTTGTAGGTTCTCACCTGGTATTTCTTGACACTCAAAAATTATTCAGTTCATGTTTGTTTGGTTGCCTTTCCCATCTGTTTCCAGAAAATCTGCACAAAGGAGCAGGGGAGGAGGGATTTACCATGAATTGTTAGCAGTTTGCTCAGCTGCAGTCCTGAGCGTTGGCTGGTTTTAGTTGCTCGATGGGTTTTAATGGATTTCACGGGATCCCTGAGCTTGGAAAAGCCCTCCCAGCCCACGGAGCCCACCCTGTGCCCAATGCCCACCTTGTCCCCCAGCCCAGAGCTCTAAGTGCCACGGCCAGTCTGGCCCTGGGCACCTCCAGGGCTGGGCACTCCAACCCTCCCTGGGCAACCCTTTCCAAGGTTTATCAATCCTTCCTGACTTTTTTAGAGGAAAGTTGTTTGACTGTTCGGTGAGATTTCTAAATTTACTTTGGTTTGGTTAAGATCCTTAGAATGCTGAAAATCTTGGAGGAAGTCGTTTGCTATTGATTATTTCAGGAGAGAATTAAAGTAAAACTGAATACTAAAGATTTTTCTTTTCTAATTATAGAATTAGAAACATAAGGTCCACGTTCCTTGTAGGGATCAAGAATGTCTGTTTATCCTGAACGTGAGGTAGAAGGTGCTAGAGATGGAGAGGAATGGTGCAGGGACACAAAATAAGGGGAAGATATTCCTAAAACTACTAGAATCTGATCTTAAAACCACAGTTGGTTGCGGAGATGATGCCAAAGGTGAAGAGTTACTGGAATTTCAGTCCTTGAACCTGTCCCTGGTTACACAATACATCATTCGTTGGTTATTGCCTTCTCTCCTGGCAATCACACTCCTGACCCAAACTGCCCTCCTGGAGTGTTCCAGAGGAATTCCCACATGGAAAGGGTGGTCAGGCATTGGAAGAGGTTGCACATGGACCTGGTGGAGTCACCATCCTTGAGCATCTTCTTTCACTGCTCTCAGCCATAGAATATGTTCTAGAACATTCTCCAAACTTGGCCTCTGCCTTTAGTTAATGCTTCTTGTAGCGTCCCTTGGCTTTCCACAGATTCTCAGGAGTTTGGGAATCTTGAGCTAAGAATCTCTTTTGAAAGACTCACTCTTAAGGGAGAAAGCAGCACTAATGCAAAACAAAAGAAGTAGGAATTTCCCCATTTTTTATTAATAAAGAATGTTGAACCAATTATTTTTCTCACTGTGCATGTGATGCTTAATCTAAACTTCAGGAGGTGGTTGATGTGTCTGAAGGGAAATAAAGGTGCATCTTCCTTTGAAATTACTCTGGATAAACAGCGATATCCTCTCCCATTCCTATGCCATTCCAAGTTACAACGTGGAATAAGGAAACTCTTTCAGATGTGAATAAATAATCGAGGAAAGATTAATGCACTAATTGGAATATAAAATGCAGGAGATGTTTTCCTGCAAATGTGGCTCAGTGGGGGATACAGCTTTAAAAAATCAAAAGCACAGCTCTTCATCTCTTGCCTGTTTTGATCTTTCCTTAATTTTGAAAAGCTCAGTTAGTTGCTTTTTTTAATTTTAATATTTTCTTTCTATTGGGCCTCAGCTAAATTTTTTTCCTCACTTTTCAAACCCTCCACTGGGGTATTATTTTGGTGTTGTGGTTCCTGTGTTCAGGAACTAACAGGAAGAGGAATATACAATTTTTTTTTTCTTGTAATAATTCTTTAGGAGAAACAGGTTCTGGGTGGTGTCTACATTTTAGTACAGTCTCAGCCTCTCTACTTGTGCCACAGGCAGTGTCAAACATGCTAAAAATCTGTTATCAGTGCTCTACAGCAGTTGTCACTAAAGGAGATTTATGCTGATTTTGCCCTTTTCTGTGACCGAGTTCTTTATACAAACACATATTCACGTGTGGAGTCTGACACAAGTGTGGGATCTGTAATGGAGCTCGAAGGTAAAATTGGGTTTTTACCTGTGCTGGAGGTTCCACATCATCAAAGTGCTTTTCTTGGGCACTTTGTTAACCAGGGAGAGGACCCAAATGATGACATTTTCTTGTTTCTCTAACCTGGCACTTGCATTCTATTAGAGGAAAACACCTTGAGTCCTTTCTCCTCATCATCCCAGTCCCCAAATCTTTCTGGAAGTTGGAGGAAACTTTCCTCTGCAGTTTTTGCTCTCTAAGAATTTGTGGCATCTGAACATGCAGAGGCATCCCCTGATATTGTTTGATCAGCTGTGGGAGAGCAGAGAAGACAATAGGATGTTTACAGAAACTGCCCCCCAGTCTCCTCCCCTTCTCATCAGAAGTATTTAAGTGAATTTAGAGAGAGTTTCTAATTAACTTAATCAAAATTAACTCTTCTATTTTTCTTGTTCTTGCTTATTGAACTGGCATAGGGTTGTTTGATTCCTTTCAAAATCTAAATTATTTTTAATATGTAAGTTGAGGGGGTTTTTGAGCATAATTTAGAGTTTTTCCTTAGTTTCTATGATTGAGAGTTGGAAGAAGAGGAGGGCAAACTTCTTGTCAGAACATCCTGAAGAAAAACAGTTCTCTGACTTGTGGGAATAGAAGTTCTGATGCAGGATTAGTGATACCAAAGAGCTTTATTAACATTGTCACCAATTATATATTCTAGATCCTTATTTCCAGTTATCAGGTGGGATGTGGTTTTATTAAATCACAAATCCATGGTGGTTTCAGCCAAAGACTCCACCTCATTTCGTGGTGAGTTACTCAGGAGTGGGAACATTTGTCTTCACACTTGTTAGGCTGATTCAGTTGTGTAACTGAGCTTTTGCCACTGGTACCCAAAATCAGCAAGTAAGTGATCATTTTCCAGCCATTTAAAGGTAAATGTAAGATAAATGAACACAATATTGGGTTTTGTATGATGTCACTTTTGTGAATATTGAATGTGAAAACCTTAGTTTATTCACTGTATTGAGATCAAAGGCTTTGCAGTGAATTAAGGGAGAAAGGAGAATTACTTCCAAGAACATGTGAGCATCATAAATCCAGTTGTCCTTTTTTTTTTTTGTGCTTCAATCAGGTCAGGTTTACCCAGATTGGTTCAGGCAAGTGTAATTGTTCTTTCTGGCCTTCCTGGGGCTTGCTTAATTATCGCAAAAGGAGCTAATAGTAAGGCAGGGCTGGCTCTGTACTCATCAGCTATTGTATTGTTTCAGATTTAATTCTCTTTTCTTCATTTAAAATATACACTTCTACTGTGTGGAACAAGGTGGTCTTTAAGGTCCTTCCAACCCAAACCGTTCTGTGATTCTCTGTTTATAATATCTGTATTATAAAGAAGTGAAAGGTAACATTGCAGAAACAAACCAAAAGACCTCTTCCCTTCCCCTCCTGAAACTCAAGACAGGGGTGATTTGGGGGCAAACAACACTGCACAGATAACACAATAATTTCTGAATATGAATATCACATAGGAATGGGAATTAAACCCAGTTCTAAACCCATTTTTAAATTATTGTTAGAGCAGAGTGAGGATTAAAGAATGTTTTCCACAGGTGTCAAACAACCATTACTTTTGCACATTGGTTATTCTTTGTAAGGATAACAATTAACATGTACATAATGGCCCTGGAACAAGTTCACCACTCATAAGAACAAAGCTAATTAGAAAAGTGTGTGAGCTTGTTTGATATCGCCTCAAGCAGCAGGGAGCGATCAAGAATTCCTGTTGAACTGATATTACATTGGAAAAAAAAAAAAAGGCAAACGGTGTGAGGCAGCCAAGGCAAACTCCTGTTCCCAAGGAAAAGGCAAGAAAATATTGAAAGGAGCAAATTTAATTTGAAATATTCAGACTCATTTGTTTATTAAGCAAGAGGTGTTTACGTGGGTTGTTTAAATCTTAAGTCGAGCTCATTGGTGTCTGTAAAACTCTTCCCTCTTCACTGGCAAGGTAAAAGTGTCACTTATTAGAGAAGCAGAGAATGGAAGGAGCTGCAGTTGGAGGATGAGTTGTTGCTCTCTGATCTGTGTGTACATAGAATTAGGCCTAAAGAAACAAGGTAATCAAAATCAATGGTTTCTATCCATGGTGCCACACGCTGCAAACACAGGGCTTCTGCTCCAGGAATACTTCAGAAGGCAGTATTAGATGTCTTTTAGAGAAAGAAAATTTGATCAAATAATAACAACATTCGAGACCTTGAAATGAAGCATCAGCATTTACTGGGACGCTGGAAGATGATCCCATGGCAGACTGAATAGGAGATGCTCCTTAGGACTTTTCCTGATTAATTCTGTTAAAGGATTGGTCACTTGGATTTGCATGTCTCTGAAAGTTCCAGGAATGCAGGCAATGGTATAAACAACAATAAGAGGATAAGATGATAGTGTAAAAAATAAGATTGCAGAAAATCCTTTGATCTGGGTGAGGAAATATTCAAAGCAGTAATTGGTTTTCCACTTTTGCCTGCTGGTTGCTGTTAACTTAAGGTTTTAGCTTTGTAGAGCTTGAGGTGACAATATCTGGGAGGGGGGGAGGCAGAAGGATCTTAATCAAAGACTGGAAAAAAAACGTTATTAATTAAAACATTAAAACAGACTAAATATGGCACATGATATATTAGACATGATATGGAATTACTAAGAAATATTAGGTTTCTGCAGTGGAAATTGTTTGTGCCCCCATTTTTGGGCACAATTCTGAGGACCTATTTCTTGTGTGTCTGTTAAATGCTGTGGAAGAGGCTCTGCCTGGACTGGTCCCAGTACAGCGCTCTTACTGGTGAGCCTGCAGTGCTACCCTGGCCCAGCAGCTCCATTCCTGAAAGTTTTTATCACTAAATCCTGGTTCAGATTCAAAAAGTGTTTTCTCCTTATGTATTCCGAGTGAACACTTGGGCTGGAGTAAAGTGGAGGAATTTTAATACACTACTAATCCATTTAAACTGGTGGACCACGTAGAGCCTCCATATAATTTCTGTTTTTTAAATATATCTGTGCTTCAGTCAAGCATTGCAATTTGCTGACAGATTTTCTTGCTGCATATTGACTTCAATTACTTTTGTGCCAAACCGCCCCTTGCACTTCACAATAGACACATTTCTTCATCTGAACCTACATCTGTTTCTTATCCTTTGTGTCGAGCTCACAGGCTGCGTATATTGAAATATAGATTGGTTTCTGTATTATAGCATTGAACCTGCTCTTAAAATACAATCTCCACAGAATGGGAGGCACTGGAAATGAACCAATGAATGTTTGAACTGAAAAAAAGCAACCCACCAGAATCAAACAAAAACCACCCACAGCTTCAGCTCTCTTGTCTGCAGTTTCTGTACATCAAACACAATATTTAATAGTAACCCCGCACCTCCGACATCCTAAGCACCATATGGGAAATCAAATTAAATACTTCATTAAAAGAAAAATAAAAATCTCAGTGAAATACTATTCTAAAGAAATTTGATTACAGTAAAACAAGAGCAAATCTTGATTTGTGCATTTTGCCACAGTTTTGCCCATGTTCCCAACTTTTGGTACTCAAGTATTAAATCTAAATCCCCTTTGATACAATATAATGCAGAAACATCATCTGAGCATATTCGAGCTGAACAAAGAAATTATTTGCTCTAATTCACTTTATGGAGCCATTGTAGCAGCATCTTGTGCTGCACAAATTGCAGGAGCTGAGGAGCCCGCTCTCAAAGTTAAAAAGCTTAAATTGATCTTTCAAGTCTTTAATAATTTCTCACTGTTCTACATCTCAGTAATAAACGAGGCTGGCATTAAGAAATGTGGGGTTGTGCTGGAAATGGGAGCAGGGATGTGTACACAGAGCGCTGACTGGTTGCTGCAGGAAAGTATTCCCTGGTTTTATGTGGCACATTGTGGTTCAGTTGCTATTTTGAAAATGTTCTTTTAATGCGGACTGGTGAGGAAATGCTGCCTGGCTCTCCTGTAAGCCCTTGGAGAGCACTGTGGGGATTTGGAGAGGTCTGAGGAGCACAGACTGTGGGAGGGAGGAGAATTACTTAATATGAATTTGGAATATTTTCTTGACCTATTAATACATCCTCAGCTCTCCGCGGCTGGCAAGTCATCACCCCTATTTCACGTGTCTCGGTTATAAATTTAAGTGTCTTGATTCAGTAAGGCACTTAATCATGCAGGGAATGGGAGTGGAAGAGCTCATTCAGAATTTGGCCTTTGCCAAGTTACTGTGCTCTTCCAGATCTCGGTGCTCAGAGAATTCTCCTGCTCCTCAGTGTGGCCCTGTGTCCCCAGGTTGTAAAACTGGTCACAAAATAATCCCGAGCTCCCTTCTGTGACTGTGAACCCAGAATGGGCTTGTTTCCCACCTGGAGCTTGCTCTAGGATGGGGAGAGCTGGGAAGAAGGAATCCTTCTGAAATTAGTTAAAATAGCAAAACAAAAATCTTCAGTGTACAGTTTTTAGGGAATGTTGGCAAAATAATTACACAAAGAACAACCTGGAGCTGGTATTGGCCAGTGTCTTCATTAATCCACCACTTCATACCCTAGATTCCCTGGTATTTTCTGTCCATATTTTAATTGGAAGAATCCAGGTCTCATTTTCCACAGGAGTTAATGAAAACTTCATGGAACAAGAAAGATAATGTAACACAAAGGGAAAAAAAAGCTATGAAAAATTTATCTAAATTAAGGCTGTAATTGATCTCCTCAGCTGTCGTGTCTTGAGGAGCTGGCCAAATTGTATTGTGCTTTATTGCTAAATGACTGATCACCAGATAGATGGAACATAGCAAGCACCATATGTTTTGTTTACCTAAAAGCTCATCAATTCAATGTCTGTTGGGTCTCTCAAACAAGGTATGTTAGCAGATTCCTTCCAGGAAAACAAAACCCAACTAGAAAGTCACCAGGTTGAGGTATTATCTTTTCAGGTGCCTTTTCAACCCAATTCGTTCCTTGGCTGTAAATACAAGCCAGATGCAGCCCTGAGTTCTGATTAATTGTTTGTCAAAATCCGTGTAGCACACTGGGCATGGAGGGATCGTGGGCATCTCGGGCTGCTAATGAACCAAACCCAAGAGTCTCCACAAACCTCTGTGTCGAAACAGCAAATCTTTGGTAAATTCCTCTCTTTTGGCTGGCAACAAACACCACAGGTCAAGCATTTTATAGAAGTATGCATAGGGATTAAATTGAGTATTTTAAGCCAGTCAAAGTTTAGGAGAGGAGAGTCGAGTCAGAGCAGGTCCTGGAACATGAGAAGGAATGAATTCCGGTTTTAAGGACGTGGCAAACAAAGAGGACAATGAATCACTGGCTGTCCCTGTGCTTGGCCCAGCAAACCCTGCTGAATGTCCTCGTTCTGGGTGGAACGTGTCTGGAATTCCTCTGGCTCCAGCGGTTTCCTCTTCCTTCTCGTCTTGGTGGATGAGTTTTGGTGCAAGTAAAATGTGATGTTATATCGTAACCCCATGGGTTTGGGGACCTCTTCCCACCATCCCACCTGCCCTGCTCTCCTGCAGGATCTTCCTGCAGTGCTGGCAGCAGCTGCTCTTTGGGAGATTTATGTCCCACAGAAACAGGGAATGATCCAAATGAGGAAATGATATCTCCCTGCATTTTATAGTCTTTGAAGTGCAAAGTACTAAGGCCACAATATGGGGATTTTTCTATGGTCCAGCTAAAAATCAGATGAAATCTAAACCTCTGGAGTATTGAGGGATAAACAAATATGATGCGAAATTGTCATGTTTTAAAGAGAAGTTCCCACCTCTATGCTTGAGATACAGAGTCCTTGAGATCTCAAAGTCTGGTTTCATTTGTGTTAAATTCAAAAAGGGAGAGAATGTGGCTGCTTTTTTTCTCATTGCAGTTAATAACCTGGAAAAAGGATTCCCTCCCACTCCCTTCTGTGTGTTCCCAGAGCTCTTAGCCAAGGATTAGGACACTGCCCCAAACTTCATTACAGATCCAGTCTGCCTTAAAAACTGCAGGATTTCCAGGCACAGCTGCACAAATCTGATGAAGCTGATGCGCCTCATCACCTTATAACGCCTGTGGTCATTCTGACCAGAGAACACGGAAAGGGGGAAGGAAATCCCAAATATTTATCTCATTGCCCTCTTGTTTAACAAACAGTCCTCACTTGTGGCAAAGTGAGAATTCTGAAAGGTTTACGATGTCCTGCAGAGAAGGCTGGCGTGCTCTGTGCTTTACTGAAACTTTTGCAGATATCACTCCCATTTATTCCTCCTGCTGTTAGAGAGGTGAACGAGGTGAAATATCTATTCCTCTGTACTCTTTGAAGCTTTTTTTTTTGGTGACAATGTTGTATTCCTTCTGAATGAATAACTTACTGCCAGGTCAAGTGGAGTGTGGGGCTTTGTGTGTGTGTGTGTGTGTGTGTGCACAGATAAATCCTCGGCTTGGATCCCTGCTTGCAAATAAACCCAGTGATGTTAAAGCCTCCCTGAGTCTGATTCACTTCTCCCTGAGCTCGGGGGGAGTTCTGCCTGGGGGAAAAACTGAGAACCTTCACACTGACTTTGATTTCATTCAAGCTCATTTTTTAAAAAATAAAAACAAAAAAAACCACAACAAACCAAACCAGCTGATCCCCCAGAATCCTGTGACTGCTGAGGGCTGTTTCTGCTGTGTATTATAACCACAACCCAGCTCTGAAAGACCCTAACAGTGGAGAGTAGGAGCCCTTGATTCCTCCCTCTGGAATTAGTTTTTAGAAGAACTGACTCTTAATTGCAGCTGTTCCTGATATCTTGAGCTCTCTCCTCTCATTGCCGGGGTGTGAAGGGGAAATATCTGGGCTGCAAAGTTTGGAAATCAGGAGTTCAACATGACTCCTTATAAGTGAGGGGAGACGAAGGAATGGCTTCTGTGGAATTTGTAATCAGTAGAAGCTCTGTTTGGACATGGCAAAGTTGACCTGGGTCCATCCTGGAGAAACAGCCCTTCCCACCCGTGCAGAGGAGAAGGAACCTCAGTGCTTCTGCTGCGCAGACAAGATCTCCTAGTTGGTGTTCACACCAAGTGGGGTTGTCCAAACCTTGCTCTAAAGTCGATGAGTGCTGTGAGCAGCAGCATTTTCACTCGTTCTGCCCTGTGACGTCTTGGACTGTGTCTCCTGTGGGACACAGGGGACAGCCAGGCTGGCAGGGGGGGGTCTCTGCAGCCACAGGACAGCACTGGAGAAAGGGCCATGAGAGTGCAGCTCAGCTCAACTCAGGCAGCTAATTCAGATGTTCTAAAAAACCCTCTGAAAGGAACCTTTTTTTTTCTCGGTGATTACATAAGAAGTGGGAGGTGGGTGATGTGAGTCCTCCTCAGGGTATTAGTCATAACACAGACACTGTCTTGAAACATCTCCACTTGATACATCTGTACTTTTAGCTTCAAAAAGGAATCTTTTGGCTGTGGTGGGACTCAGGAGATGTGAAGATCCTCAGTGGCTCTTCTGAATTTTTCCTGTGTGAAACGTTTCTCAGTCCTGGGTTATGTATTTCTCCTAATTTCTCAGTTTTGGAGAACCTGGTCAGTGGGGACCTGTTTTTATCTCTCAGAAAGTGACAAATACAAACTTAATTGAAAGGGAAATGATTTTCCAGATTTATAGATTTCTAAGGCTCAGAGCCTGCATGAGTAACTTTAATTAAATTCATTTGCCTGCAGAGCTGCTCGTTGTTTCAGTTACTCAAATCTCTACACATATTGCTCCTCCTTGCTTTTCAATTTGCTCAGGAGACATTATTTAAATCTCAGCTGCCTGAGAGAACCTACAGGAGCAGGGATGACTTCAAATGTTGCACGGGAAAGGGGAAAAACACTAAATTCTGTCTTTTTCCTATTTTTATTCTACTTCATGTGGGCAAAACATGTTTGTGTTGGGTGAGAAATCTAAACCACAAAGCAGTCCTGTTGTTTTTCTTCAATGATCTTCTCTCTGGCCTTTGTTTGGGTAACCAGGAGACTGCATGGTAGTGATGAGCCTTTGAATGCTGTTAATTAGGTAATTAAGAGTGCCTTGAGAGGATTATTCATATATGAAAGGTTAACGGGAGGGCTTAATTTATGGAGAGCAGCATGGCCAAAGCCAATGGTGGGGAAACATTGTTTGGGTACGAAGAAATATTTCAGCTGGAGAGAGCAAGGGGAGTGACGGGGAGAGGGTGGTGTTTTCTACCGGGGCTACAAAGCACTTTGACAAAGTGGAGGAAAGGGGGGCTCAGAAACTGAGGGTGTCATGAGGGAAGGAGGTGGGACACAAGTCGCCTCTGTGACGTTAACGCGAGAGAAACCAGTGAGGCACAAAGAAAGAATAGCTTTATCGAAGGAGTAGGTTGATGCCCACAGAGATTAAAGAAGGAATCGTGGTCTCTGAGCTCCTGCGGATTAAGAGGCAGATGCATTGAAACTTGTGCGAAGAGAAAAGCAGTTTTGTTCTTGCACAAAAGGTGTGCCTGGGCACTTTCATTTCAGTCAGCGGTGACTGCTTCTTGATCCAGGGAAAAACGGAAGAATGAGGGAAATTCAAGTTCTAAATGTGTTTTCTTGTTTCTTTGTTGAGTCGTTCTCAGCAAGCTTGTAATGAAAAAATAGTAATTGTGTGTCTAAAGCAAGGGTCTGTCTCGGGGAGATGGAGATGAGCCCAAAGTCACAGCAGGGAAATGATTTCCTGAAGCTGAGCCACGGACAAGGTCAGCAGGTTTGGTGAAAGCAGCTGAAAAAGACGCTGATGTTCCTATGTTTAAGCAGGGAGAGCATTTGGACTCTGAGGCCTCAACTTGAAAATCTGAGTCCAATTTTGAGGGAAATGGGCCACACAGGAGAGCTCCCACAGGTTGCCCCAATTACCCGTACACATATTGCCAGAGGAAAGTTTCAGAAGCGTTCAGCAGGTCAAAGCTGTGAGTTAAAGTGTAAAAAAGTCATGGGAAGGATAGTTTGCTTTTATTTTTTTTAATATCGTTCTTGGAAACAAAGGGAAGAGTTTTCTCGGTTGGTTTTCTCTGGTTCAATGACTAAAATTTTTGCTCCATCTGGTATGAAGATTTGAGGAGAGACCAACAATAAAACACTGCGTGGGGACGATTTTATTTTAAAAAATCAAGTAAATTAAGTTCCAGAATAAGTCAAAGGACAGTGAAAACTGATGCGATGCGTGGACTATTTACCTAAGAAAGGACAAAGACATCAAACTGTGAAGATAAGCTCTGAATTATCATAAACTCCATTTCACATGAGAAACTGGCATTTTAATTCAAAAGGAAATATTCATAAGCCATCTTGGTTTATAATTTGAATATAAGGTGATGGAACCTGTTAATAAGAGACTGGTGGGGGTTGTTTTCTTGCTGTCACAACAGGTGACTGTGACACAGGCTGAACAGCACAGTCCTCCCAAAATAATCCCCTTGGGAATTTTAGGGGGAAATTCAAATGCACGCCAAGGATACAGGATCTCACCTTGCACAGGGAAGAAGAGTTCCTTCCAAAGCCCAAGGAATTTTGTGAGGAAGTTTGTGTTGATTTTAGTCAGTGGGTTGGTTTGGAAAGCTGCAAAATAAGTGTGGTTTTAAGCTGTGGGTGTTTGTATCTTGGTCAGTGAAAATGAACTTTTATTGTGAGAGGAAAATTCAGTGTTTATTAGTGAGATGGTGAGAAGTCCAGCGCTAAGGAATGGCAGGAAAATGTGTTTTAATTGCAATAATTTACCACGTGCTTTTACCTCAGCCTTATGATCCAAAGCCAAAGCGAAGGAGTAAACCCTTCACTACACAACAGCATCAACTTTGGATGAGAAATAGGTCTTTTAATTGGATTGTGCATCAATATTTACAAACAGCCTCCCCTGAGTTCGGATGTTCTGGTTGCATTTTATTTCAGTGACGCACTTTCAAAACTTGTGGCTGGTGAAAGAAACTGAGCTTTGATCTTCAATTCCTGGTGCATCTTGCTTTATTTAATTAGGTGATTCATCCACAAGGTAATGCCACAGTTGTCCTTGTGGAGCTGCCCATTAAACACATGGCACAGCCTCTCCTTTCCATGCCTTTGGAAATAATGATCCATTCAGGTGTGGGGCATCAGATGGTCAAGGTTTATGTAATGTCTTTTTAAGTGAGAGATCCAGGTTGGAGCAATCCAGGGGAAAGAACACTTTTCAAAACAATTTTTTTTTTTTTTTAGCCAATCTGTGTTTTTGACTTGTGGAGAAGAAATATTGAGTTTTGGAGAGGCTTAATGGCTTTTGGGGAAAGCTCAGGATGTTGGATCTAAGCACTGAGGAGGAAAAATCAGCAAAGTCACAGAGCAAACTATGATTTAGGCAAACAAATGGTAGGAGGAAACATCTGCCTTCATCTCTGTCAGGTTCTTGTTGGAGTCCCAAGCCCTGCACAGCTCCTTCCTGTGTGGGTTTTACCCAGCACCCACCAAAATCAGTCGGGAAGTTCTCCAACCTTCTTCAGATCACATCCAAGGGGGTGTTTTCCATGGTTTCCATGCTGTACGTCACCCACTGTACATCACCCGCCAAAATCACACCATTATATTCCAGCTTTGAGTGCTGCCAGTTATTTTTAAATGACCTAAACAATGTGGCAGAATTTTCCAGATCCTTTTCTTCTTAATTTCAGTGCTGTATCAGTGATTTTTGCAGTGTTGTTCAGTGTAATGGTTTTGCTAATGTGTTCCCATGCCTCAGTGGTGAGCTACTTAATGTATCTTGAAATAGTGTAATTTTGTTGGCATTACAGAGGACATGGAATTATATACATTATTCAGTATGTCCCCTGTTATTCCCCAAAGAGTATAAAAATAGAAATGAATAAAAAGTGATTTAAGTGGATTTATGGTTATGAAGGAGATTAAGACTGTGTGTACACACAGGTTTGTCTTCTTCCCGTGGTGACTTTGCTCTCCCTGATGTAAGGGAATGAAATGACCTTCCCCTTGCAGAATAAAGACAAAGTGGGTTAGGAAATGTGTATAATTTATAAGCTATTCTCTATAGATAAGAATGAATATCCTATATAAATCACAGCCTTGCAGAAGTCAGGAGGAATTTGCAGTGCTGTGATGTGATACAAGCCACAGACTGTCAGTTCGGTATCTTCTCAGAAGGTGTGTGTGTTGGATGAAAAATAAATCTGCCACGCCATGAAGGTATTGCAACGTATTTTACTGGGGTTTGGGCCAAAGTTTGTGTGTGGGGAAGGGAACCAGCTCAACAGGAAGCACAGAATCCATAACTTTCCTTTCCTCTTGAATTGTTTCTAAAGCACCTTTGTAGCTCTTATTCTGCAATCTGATATTTAAATGCTGATCAGGTCCCTAAGTATGTATTTGATTTTAAATGCTCACAGTTGGCATCCAGGCCCCCAGATTTGCAGATCAGGCTGGATATGGTCCTGGTCCTTGAGAAGCCGTGCTGTGGGCTGGGAATAGGGAGTGAGGCACAATTTCAGGAAAACCCACCTGAATCATAGAATAGATTCATGGAGTTGCTAAAGTTGGAAAAGACCTCTAAGATCAAGTCCAACCATCACCCCAGCACTCTATTCACCATTAAACCGTGTCCTCAAGGGCCATATGCACATTTCTGGGGTGATGACTCCACCACCTCCCTGAGCATCATCTTCCTGGCCTTGGCAACCCTTCCTGGGAAGAAACGTTTCCAAATGTCCAATCTGAACCTCCTCTGGTGTGACTTGAGGCCGCGTCCTTTCATCCTTTTAACCATGTGCCTGGGGTGTCCCGCTGGATTGTGTCGAAGCCTCGCCCCCGTCCTTCAGAGGCAGGAAAATAAATGCCAAGCTGAGGCTGGGCTTATAAACACAAGCAACGGGGACACTGACGCTGGGCCATCTCCCGCAGTTTACAGAGGTGCCAACTGTTTTATTGGCCTTAGCAGGGAGCCCCTTGGCTGTAATTACACAGCCACAGAGTACAGAACGTTTCTCCAAGATGCCACGGCGCTTGCTGCTTTGCTCCGAGCCACCGGTGTTCTGCTCGTCCTTATTCCGACAGCAAACGCCTGTGGCTGTTTCTTGCTCCACGGAAGGCAGCTAAAGCAGCTAATTGAATTAAATCCTGAATATGGGTAGCCAGCGGTCAGGCAGACTGAAATCTGAAGCCTGAACCGCGTTTTAGGTTGAAAAGAGGCACTAAGGAAGTCTCGGAGAGCAGATCTACTGCTCGGAGACCAACAGGGCGCGTGAAAGGTAAAGGCTTCAAAGCAGTGTGGTGTGGAGGCCACCAGAATGTGAACAGAGCACCGGAGAGTCCATCCGGGGGACTGCAAATGTTCTCACCACTGAGAACTTAAAAAAACCCCCTCTTGCTCTATATGGGGTGGGATGAATTGTGTTCCAGCCAAAATCTTATAAGCCAGAAACAACTCCCGTGTTCGTATTTTGCCATTGGATGGTTTCTTTGGCAGAAATGTTTTATTAACAGATGTTGCCAGAGAAGAATCTTTGTGGAGGAAGTCAGGACCTAAAACTGAGTGTGAAGATCTGCTGCTCATAATGAATTGGTTTAATTATGATCAAATTAAACGGTCAAAGCAGAGTGACTTGGGCTTTGCAGTTGTTTTATAAAGCACTGAATGCTGAGGGGTTTTGTGTTCTGCCACAGTTTTAAGCTGTGAGAATGTTCTTGTAAGAGGTATAAGAAAACAAAAGCCTGGCAAGTCAAGTCAGCTACAGAACTTCTAAATCATGACCATTGTATACACTGAAATACATGTATAGAGCAGAAAATGAGAGAGTGGCAAAAAACATTGTACAAACCCCAGCAGAGTGGAGGATTAAGGGACAAATGGCATTTATTGGCAAATCAAACAAGGGAGGGATTGTGGACCAGAAAATAAGGAATTAATACATCAGCGTTGGTAGTTCTCTGTATTTTCAGTATCCTTTTCCAAATAATATTTTATACGTGTTTTCTATACACTCTTATTTATCTTAATCATCCCCAGCAGGGCAATAATTTAGGCTAAAAAAAAAAAGATGAGGGGAAAAAAGTAGTCTTGGTCCTAAATTTCTCTTAAAAATTTCTCTTAAAATTGCCACAGAGAACCCTCTCAATAGGAGGAGTGGGGACTTTGTTTATCTGTGGGCTGATGTTTGTGTTTGTTGGTAACATGGTTTCAGTGTTTCCTTACCTGAGCATTCAAGGTCATGTAAATTCAATTGTAACTTAAATAAACAGGGTAAAATTTGGCTTGCTGGCTGAGCACAAGACAGTGTGTGCACAGGTCTCAAGAGCTAAAATGCTGAAGGATTTGCTCATCTATGTGCAAGTTACTCGATATTTCTTAGGGTTCCTTCCCAAATCTGACACTTAAACCTGAATTCACATTTCATTGTCGCTTTGGAAACAATGTCTTTCTTTGCCAGGCCTGCGGTTCTGTGCTGGATGTTGTACAAGAACCACAACACGTGGCAGCTCTGCCTTAAAGGTCGTGGGTTCATTTTGGGGAGGCACTAACTGGGTAATTGTCACCTGCTGGGACATAGAATATCTTGTTATTTAATGCATGCAGATTTTTTTGGGAAAACAAAAAAATAAAGCCTTCTGAATAACTTCATTTTCAGGAGCAAAATGCACCTTAATTAAAGACTGAGGCTTTAATAATGTACGTTTGTCCTCCCCTGTGTGTTAGTGTTGGGAAGCTCCGGTTTCTCAGTCTGGCTCATCCGCAGGGAGAAAATGGGAGTCTGGATTGCGGCCACAGGGGTTTGTTGGTTTGGGTTTTTCCCCTTTTGGTTACGTTTTCAATCCAGTTGGCTTTTCTCCTGAAGTTTTGCCCTCTGACTTCACAAGGGCTGCAGGAGGATTCCTCAGGTGCTCTCACATTCCATTTTCCACGTGCCTTTCCTTTCTCCTCCTCTCCCAGTGGATGTTGCACATTTTCTCTCTCCCTCTGCACCAGGTTGGCAGCTGACTGGGAAAGGGCTGTGGTTCTCTCTCATTTTCCTCACTCTCATCACTTTGTCCCTCTTTGGAAAGCATCCTCTCATTGTATAGTCTGCATCCGAACCCTCAGCAAGATGCATTTCCGAAGTAGGATGGGTCAGAGCGTGCTTTATTTACGTTGTGTCACTGGGAAGAGTTTGAGATGTTGGATAAGGAATGAGGCACATCCTCTTGCTTCCCATTTACACATGGATGCGGTTCTGCTTAAGATGTTGTCTGAATGAAAAATTACTGTAACTTCTGATAGTAGTTATCACCTTGTACCTCTTGGGGTTTTAAAGTTTTATGTCCCTTTACCCTTGTTTCTCCATCTCTGGCAGCTTTCCCTAAAAGCCGTGAATCCCAAAGTTTCCTTCATCTTGTACTGATTTCTGTGGGTAGATTAAATTCTCCAGATGTTGGAGATCATGATATGCTGCAGAGGTTATTTTTTTTTCCCAGACATGAGAAATGTGGAACACAAAGGATAAAAACAGATTCTGTTTACCAGAACCAGGGGAGGTTCTAATCTTCATAAGAGGGCAGTATCAGCCCTCTTAGCAAAGAGTTCCTGGCACAACCTGTTGAATAATTTCAAACACCACTTTCTTACCATTTTGTGGTATTGTAGCAATGTTTCCTGTGCGAGTTGGCAACTGAAATGCCGTGGCAAAAGGAAACTGTTGCTCCTGGTTCTTGCTGTCTTCTGCAAAGCAGAAAGCTTCCTCGCATGTGGGCTGGTGCCAGGCAGAATTACAGTCTGAATCCTGACAGCCCCAAAAGAAAGCAGGGCAGAAACTCTAAATGCCTGATTTCAGCAGAGGTTTGTGCCAGGTGAGGAGCTGGCTTTGCATCTCTTTCAGCCTTAGCTAAATAGGTGCTGCTGCAAGTTTTTAAACTACAGCCTTTATTTCCAGCTGTCACCGTCGAGCTGTGGCTTGTCTCGTTCCTCCTCTCACTTTGACAACACGGTGGGAAATCTGAGAAACTATTTTCAGGGATTCTAGAGTTTCCCTAATCTGCTGCTGCGGAAGAAAAATGTTGGCTCCAGCAGCGAGGAAACCTTATTTCCATGTAGGGACTGCCCCCACGGCAGCGTGGAGATGGGAGCTGGGTGGGAGCTGTGGCTCTGTGTCTGTCCCGTGGGGTTTGTGGCAGCACCCTGGCACCACAATGCCATGATTACCTGTGGGTGGGCTTGTGCGGCTGCCTGGGGAGCCCAGGCTGTGCCCAGGAAGGTGCCCCAGGCTGTGCTGGGGAGGGGTGTGGTGGTGCCACAGAACAAGAGGTGCTTCAGGGTTGGACCCATCACTCCCCCAGTGCAAATCACTGCTCCGCTCTGGGTGTCACCTCCTTAAGTGTCCCCACGTGGTATGACCTGTCCAGATAAAACAGGAGTATTGCCTGTGAACAGGTGAATATTGCAAGCTGCTGTTTGGGTTGATTAATTGGTGGAGCTTGTAAATCATTTTCTGTAATAATTACACAGGTTGAAAATGATTAAAATTCATCATCAGCTGCTTCTTACAGTCAAGCTTGTGCTACTTTATGTGGTAGGTGGAATAATTTATTGTAAGAGCCCTTTTAAAAGCTTTTTTTCTTGAAGAGATTAGCAACTGTCATCTTTATTTCTACCATTCTTCTTTTCTAATATTTGTGTTTCTACTCCCACTTCAGCGTATTTGGAGAATGATACCTTGTTGGGAGGGAAATGGGATAGAAAGCCTGAGCACAACTGGCTTGTTCCAGGAACTCCAGGCTACTGCATGACCTTCCAAATGCAGCCTCCTGGAACTAATTCAAGGAGCTGTAGCTCATTACTACATCTGAAATTTGGACATGCTGTAAATCATCTTGTGTGGTTGAGCTTTTAACCCTGGATTTTTTTTTTTTAAATGAAGGGCCACAAGCAAATTCGGAATTGCTTTGCCCCAAGACAAGAATTATATTATTATGTTATCAGTCAGCAGCCTGAAAACAACCACAAAGAAGTTCTCCTGTTACAAATTTTGTGAAGTTACTTGTAGGATGACCTAGAGGCTCTTCATAGGCATTTGTGGACTGACCCTTAGTTTGCAGTTCTTGCCTTGGGAATTCCTATTTTTCACTGAAGCAGATCAGCACCAGCTTGGAAAATAGGGAAATAACCCAAACTTTCTTGTTCACGTGTTTTCAGCTTCAAAGCTTGCAGAGGACTTGCATTTTTGCTCTTAATTCTTTGAAATATAATTAGATCTGTTGAAATGGATGTTTTGTGCTTCTTGCCATATATTCTTTAGATGCTGTACTGAACACCACCTTCCTTTTCCACCCCATCACCTTCTTCCCTGCAATAAATCATCCTCCTGACTGAAGGAATCTGCTGGAATGTGGGAGAAAGAGACTGCCACAAATTCACCTGATGGCTGTGACAGCTTTCCCTGTGTCTTGCAGTGTGTGTGACTCTGTATTTCTCATCTGATTCATGATTGCAGCTCTCACTCCTTAAGAATCACAGATCTGCCTCCACTTGCTGTTGTCGATGGTGCATTTTATGAACAGCACAGGTTCCTGGCATGGGGGTGAGACACCAACCCGCAATCCCAGCAGATCCCCCAAGTGAAGGGTCTGGGAATGCTGGAATACACACCCTGACCTATTAAAATAATTTACCAGTCAGTTTTCTGGGAACTGCAGGTTCAGCAGACTTAACTTGGAGGAAATTTAACCACTCCCCAGAGCGCGCAACATGTATTATCACTAGAGAAGCTTCACTCTCCTGAGCTTTAGTTAGAAAGACCCCCCTGCAGGTTGTCACAAGGATGCCAAAATAGCCACAGCGAGAGTTGCTGCCGTTCATCACTGCTCTCACCTCTCGGAGCAGGAGCTCAGCACAGAATTAGAGGTAGCCAAGCAATGAGAAATGGCAAGATGATTCACAAGTACTATCCCCGAGCTTGGAGATTAATTGAGTGAAAGATACTCTCTGTGCAGCTTGAGTTAATGAACATAACCAATCATTGCAGGAAAACTCAGAGCACGCACACATCTCCATTGCTTTCCAGGCAGGGAGGACCTCAGACAGCGTTTGTTCTGCCACAGTTAGTTCCCCACTGCCGGTTAGGGCTCCGTGTGCTCTCAGGGGCAGGCAGATTGCAGAGACTTCAGGAATTTGGGCTTTTTATAACTAAGAACGCTATCGAATAGCTCCGTCTGGGATGGCATCTGATTGTTACTCTGTTAAGTGGCTTCTAGATCAAACAGCTAAGTTTGTGGGGAAAAATGATTTTCCTTGCCCACTGATCACACTCAAACTCTAAAATTCATGCTAAGATCCTTTAACAATGGCAAAGAAGTAAACTTGTCGTATCGAGGGGTTTTGAGCAACCTCTGCTGCTTTCCACTTTTATTGTGGCCAGAAGTTTCAGAAGAACAGCTGTTCTCCTCGAGCTTTGGGTTGTTAATCCTTTTTTTATGATTATTTTATTTTTAAGAAGGAAGAACTGGAGTGCAACAGAAGTGTTAGGGGGATGTTCAGCAACACAGCACACAGGCTGGGCTGGCGCCAAGCACGGATGAATGGTCACGTAGGATTCTGTTCTATCCAAACAGCTTTGCTTGTATTTCTAGGGGTGTTTTCAGCTGCTAAAATATTAAACTTTATCCAGTGCTTTAAATCTCTTCAAGGGAGGGAATATTGTCTCTGGAGGTCGGGGTATTTTTTAATGATAAAAGGTTTTGGTCTGCATAGTGTTATAGGATTGTTGAAGTTGGAGAAAATCTCTGAGATCATCAAGTCTGACCCAGCAGCACCATCATGTTCACCATTAAACCGTGTCCTCAAGTGCCACATCCACATGTTTTTTGAACACTTCCAGGGCTGGTGATTCCACCACTTCCCTGAGCAGCCTGTAGGACTTGAGGCTTCCCTGTTGAAAACCACTCCTTTTTCTGAATATATCTTCCATGGCCTTTAAAATCACAGGCAAAAGCCAATTTTGTGTGTGTGTGTGCGTGTGTGATATATTGGACCTTATTATTCCATCTGCTCACCTCTTTTGGCCAATTTTGTCTGTTGTTGGTCTGGAATGCCATGCTGAATAGATTTGGGGCAGTGGTTTATTGATTTTCAATATACCAGAGTGCTCTAGAGTCCAGAAGACAATGAAGCAATACAAGATTTGAAGGATACACCCCAGTATTTCTAGGTTAGTTGATAATGAGGAGATGTTGTTGCTGTGAAATAATTCCTTGATAGTGCTGGCAGCTCCTGGGGCAAAGACTCAGTGTGGGGCAGGGAGAGGGGGACAGGGACACTGTCATAATTTTGGGGTTCTTTTTATTGGCAGGTACAGAATAAAGGATTAAACCCGCTCTGAGACTGAACTGTGAAACTGCACATTTTAAATGTAGATTTGCTGATTCCTGACAGTTCTTTTTTTTGGTTTGAAAGGGGTGGTTTGTGTCCCAGAGTTTGGCTTTGATCTCCTCCAGGTCTGTGGATGTGCAGCAGTGAGATCACACTGCGATCCTGTATGATCTTCCTGTGCCTGCAGCCATCAGGACCACCCCCAGTTACTCATCTTTGCACCTTAGAGCACCTTGGGTTTTTCAGGAGGAATGGGAATTTGCATTTGGGGCTGTTCTGTTATTAGAGCATCCATCTCTGTCTTTGGCAACTATTAAAATTGTGTCAGATCTTTAAAAAACAACCCCCAAAATGCACAAGTGATGTTTATTGGCATGCAGTCCTTCCGTGGCACTGCCAGGGGTGGGCACTGCCTTAACCTTTTGAAGTTAAGGATTACACTGGGGGACAAACTTGGGTCTTTTTAGTTCTATTCTTTTTCCAGAGCTGGTCTTATCTTTCCCTCGAATTCTTCTCGAATGAGTGTGGTAGGCTTCTCTCAGTACTCTTGGTAAAAAGAGGCTTACCCCAAAAAAAGCCATTTTTACAATGCTTGGAGGAGAAAAGGGAAAGAATTTACAAAAAATCCCCCAGCCAAACAAACAAACAAAAACCCAGATACCTCTTTAATATGTTGGTTCCATGCCACAGATGAAGTTTACACTAATTAGAAATCATCTGGAGGCACGGCAGCAGATTGAGTCTTCGGCTGGAAGTGCTTCCTGACAGGTGGTTTACCACAAAGCAACATTACAATTACCTACCACACTGCTTGATTTGTGTAAACCCTCATTACTACTCACATTATTTAATGAACTATGTGCATTCTCTGGCCTCCCTGCAGAATGCAGTGCTCCCTTCCAAACCTGCAGAGCTCGTGCTCTGGCTTAACCCTTCTCTTCCAAGGGGAAGAAACATCACCATTAATGAGGAGGTGGAAACTGGTATTTAAATGCTGAAAGGAGATTATGGAGTAACACAATGGTTTGGGTTGGAAAGGGACCTTAGAGATCATGTAGTGCCAGTGCCACCCCTGCCATGGGCAGGGACACCTTCCACTAGCTCAGGTTGCTCCAAGCCCCATCCAGCCTGGCCTTGGACACTTCCAGGGGTGGGGAAGGGCGTGATAATTTGAAATTTTGGCTGTGTCATCTTGGGGTTCATTTTAGTGAACGATGTAGATTTATTTAGCTCAGTTATATCTCATTGCAGACTTGTGGACTGTAAGAAGTAACTCCTCGCTTGAAGGTCTGATACAAAAATCAATGTGAACGCTTAGAGATCTTCTCCTAATATTTTTAAGGAGTCCAACAGAGATTTCTTGCTTACTTTAACCATCCACAATCAAAAAGAGAATGAGAAAGAGAGTGGTCACAAAGGATTTCCTGAGCTAATCAAAGCTTTGTGTGTCTCTGCAGGCTTTGTATGAAATGCCCTCTGGGCTCTGGACTCTGTGCATTTTCAGTCCTCCTCAGTGCTGCTGTTTCAGCCCCACGGGAGGTGTTTCACAGCCTGAATTCATGTGCAGTAACACAGCTGCAGAATGGTCTGTGACCCAGAGAAATATTCCCTTTCATGTAGTTCAGGCTCTGATGTGATTACACTCTTCAGCAAACACATATATTGAAATTCTGCTTCTAAGTGAACTTGGCTGTTTGCTGTTTATTATGAAAAAACCTCTCAATGAAGCAAATGAAGTAAAAATCTGAATCCACAGGCACAGGGAGAGATCTGTTTTGTGCTGTTTACTCACCTCACAGACTTCTGTTAATCAGTCTTTATTTCTATTTGGTTCCTTTTGCAAATAACTTGAACCTTAAACCTTCAGAAGAAAATTGGAATAACTTCAGCAATTCCAGAATTATGACTCGTGAGTACAAATGATGAACTGCACAAAATAATGTAAAATGGTGTTTCTTTAAAGGCAGTTATTGTCACTGGGTGGGTTAACTAAACATGCAGGGGTTTTACATGTCTGGTGTTAAAAGAACTCAGGAGCTAAAGGAGTTTTTATGCAGCACATTTGCTGTATCAGCTCCTCTTGAAGGAGGTTTTAAGAGATGAAGTAATAAAGTTAATTAACTTTAAATTTATATGCTATATGTCATAGATGATATGAGCAGGTGTTCAGGGCACACTTAGAATCCCAGAATATTGGAATGGGTTGGAAGGGACCTTAAAGCCCATCCAATCCCACCCTCTGCCATGGGTGGAGGACACCTTCCATAGCCCAGGTTTCTCCAAGCCCCGTCCAACCTGGCCTTGGACACTTTCAGGGACGTGTCCTGGGATTGGGACATATCCTGGGATCAGGGATACATATTCCTAGTATCTAATCTAAACCTTCCCTCCTTCAGTTTAAGGCCATTAGGGTTTAGGACTGAATGCTGGTGTGGACTAACGTGGAAATGTTCATTGTGATGGAAGAGAAAGGTGTCAACGGGCAGGAGAGGCTGAGCACCAAGGGCACAGGGAAGAAAATAGGTCTGTGAAAACAAGAGTCAGCCCTGGGGTCAGGGCCAAGGGCAGGAAATTATGGCAGCACCCAGACACAACTCTGCTCCTCCCCCTGAAAAGCCAGTCCCTGATTCAGGGCACAGGGAAAGAGGTGAAGCCCTGGAGTCGTGGAAGTGGCATCTTAGTAAACATCATCAGTGGGTCATGTCAAGCGTTGACGGTCTGTGGAAAAGAAGTTACTTCCCCTTGAATCGTCTTGCCAGGAGTGTTCTGGTTACAAGCATTTAGGATGCCTGTAAGGAATTGTCCTGTCTTCAGGTGGAGGTTTTGGGGGCTCTGGCCCAAGGAGGACACTGGGGAGACCTGAGCACAACACTGTGCTTGAAGGAAACCGCTGGAGCTGAGCTGTAGCTGGGAGAGCTCAGTGCTTGTGGGGAGCATGGAACTGATTCCTTCGGGATAGCAAAGCCTGTGTGAGGAGGGACAATATTGTTTATCCTTGATTTTTATCAAGTCCTGGTGACCTTAGGGGAGGGGTGTGACAGAGCACTTGTCAAAGGAGCAAGGGATGGGATGGTCCCCTGGTCTGCCTCTGCCCAGGCAGTGTTGGTGTTCCAGGTGTGCCCTCACACCCTGTGCCCAGGGATGTGTTTTCCTCTTCATTCCACTGATGTTGGCGAAGTCACCACTGCCTGTTTTAGGGCCAGCTCGGAACCACTCAAGCTTTGAAATATGAGCAGACTCGGAGTGTGTCTGAGCTGTCAGAGGGACGTGTATTTTGAGGCCCCAGATCTGTGCATCTGTTTAGCAATATTGTCTGAGCCACCCCTGTGAGTCAGGGAAATTACTCACAGTGCACACAGGTCCATTTATAGACCCTGCCAGATTGGAACCTGACAGTGTGGTGGGGGGAGCAGCTTCTCAGATGCTGCCTGGAACACTGATTGTTAAAAAAGGCTGTGGCACCTTAAATTATTTTCCAAATCTGAGTCAGTTGCATTCCTAAAGTAAAAAGGTGTTTTATAACATTAAATGAATGAAATTATGTGCCGAATATAGTCCTTCCAATGAGAGGTGCACATATCTGGATTTCCCATAAAGCAGAAGTAGTTTATTTTAGGGCAACAGAGGTTCAAAGGTGTGTTGATAGAGAGCTAATCTTCTCAATCAGCCTTTCCTGTGCCTCTTGCAGTGGAGACTGAATGAACTCATGGAAGGCTGATCTCTCCCAGCATTATTTTTTTCTGATGAGCCGCATTGTGGAGGAAATTGCTCTTTGGTTTTTGCCCTCTTCAGCAGCTGCTCTTCTCACTGAAGAACCACTGCCCATGAAGTGCCAGCACCAGCTCGAGATCAGGTTCAAGTGCAGCACTGCTGTTAATCAGGCTCAGTTAATTTGCATCTCACACGGAGCCTATGGAAGTCACTGGAAAAATTCTCTTTGACCCGTGCAGGCTCCTTAAAAATCTCAGCTCTGGGTTTCATAACTTAAGCAACTTAGAAAATCCACAGTGGACACGAAAACTCGGTGGAATTGCACAGCTGGCAAATCTTGTTTGCGTCTGCTTCCACAAAACAAAGGGATGATTTTCAAGAATAATGAGTTTGAAATGCAGACAGGGTTTGCTGTCGCTTGGAAGTTTTCAGTGTCAGCTGCTTCGAGTGTGTTTTGTTTTAAAAATCATGAAAAGGTGAGGCTTTCCTATGCCAAAAGGAATAGGATGTATCTTGTCTCATCAGGACAAAAAAAAATGACGTTGGTAAAATGAGAGGCACTTTTATCCCATGCAAATGGATCAGCATAAGGCAAGGATTACTTTTTCCCCGCTTTGTTACTTATTCCTGCTGATGTGAGCTTTGTGTTTGGAGGCAGCTGAGCGGCTGGGGCGTGGGGAGGCCCCTGTGGGCTGGGAATGCCGTGCACGGGTGGAAATCTCCTGCCCACGAGATGCTCAGCAGCTGGGCCATGGCACTCCCCTGCAGAAGGAACAGCAGAGGCAGGTGCTCGGAACCTGCTCTCCTGGCTCCTGCTGAATGCAGAGAACACCAGAGCAAAGTGTTAAGTGTGCTCTGCAGATTCCACATGGGAGGGAAATTAACTGCTCAAGGCAGAAGGGAATAAAAAGCCAAAGCCCGGTCTGTGATGTGCCAGGAAGGTGTAACTAACTGCGACCTAAAAATAGTCTCAAAAGTTGTCGTTCCCCATAAAGATGTTGGTATTTCTACGGGTTGCTGCTGGTTTATTGCATAGGAGCTTTCAAAGGGAAGATGCCGAGAAGTACCTGAGGGAGCCCTCAAGAAGGATGGAGGAGTGACAGGATAAATGGGAATGGCTTCAGAGTGGGGTTAGATGGGATAGCGGGAAGGAATTGTTCCCTGTGAGGGTGGGCAGGCCCTGGCACAGGTTGAGGGTGAAAAAAAATCAGGATTTAAACCACTGTAAGGAAGATTATTGGACTCTTAGAGTCATTTAAGATTTAGTAGTGAATGCTCCTGCATGAAGTTCTAAACAGGGCATCTCGAGGTGGTTTCTGGACAAATAACTGAGCAGCTGAGTGCAAAAGAGAGGCAAGGAGCCAAGACCCATGGAAAGAGCAGTTTGCAGAGGGTGGGTCCCTGCAGGGAGCCTGGGATACAGCACTCCATGGAGGAATGTGGCAGCTCCACACTCTGTCCCTTCCAGCAGAGAAGCTGAATGATGGGGACACTGACTCAGTGACCCCTTGATGTGCTGGGAGCTGGGAAACCAGCTCTGGGAAAGCTGCCCTGGACTATTCCATTGCTCTGTGTGGTAAAAATACAGTATGTGTTTCATGCTGGATAGCTTGGGAAGTGCTGCCTGGTATTTAATGTAGGCCATGGTGCTGTTTTCCTACAAATTGATAAAATATTCCATGAAGGCTTTTCTTGGCAGAAGTAGAATGAGAAGCAGGAAGGAGAACTGTAGCTAAGGACTGGTGTTTGGTTGGTTGGGTTTTCTGGTGGGGTTTCTTTGTTTTCAGCTGGGTTTTGATTTTGTTGTTGTTTTGTTGGAGTTTTTCTTGTCTTCTATATCTTTGTGATTTACTTCAAACTAGGTTTGATACAATCAGAATCACAGAATGGTTTGGGTTTTTAAAGGCCTTGTAGTTCCTCTGCCCTGGGCCAGGTTGCTCAGAGCCCCATTGTACCTGGTCCTAAACACTTCCAGGGATAAGAAAACACCTCTTTGACAATCTGGTCCATAGAAGGGTGGTGTTTGATTCTCCTGGACAGGGTTATATTGTGCTGGCTCAGCAGGTGGTGTCACAGGAGCATGTTTATTCTGCCATACAAAGGCAGTGTGCTTGCAGGAATAATGGCAAACATTTTCATGACAGAAAGGGGATCTTTCATTCCCCCCCTCCCCAGTGCTAAACTTCGCTGGGTTTGTGGGTAAATGATACAGTAAATGTGGTTGTGCTCGTTCTGAGATACTGCAAGGGTTAAAACACCCCCTTGGCAAGGAGCAAAGATCTGGTCTTTGCCCAGTGAAGGCAAAAGGTGACATTGTGTGAGCCCAGATATCAGTGCGGTTTTCAGGGTCAGTAGCTGTGCCAGATGTCAGGGACAACTCACACTTTACTCTAGAAGAAGTAAAGCTCCTGTGGTTAAGCTGCATTTAGCTGGGAATGTTTCGTGCCCCCAGAACTGTAACTCACTGCTTAAGTTGCTGTGATTCCATGGGAATCCCCCAAGCAGGATGGAACGAGGGATGGGCTTCCTCCTTAAAAATCCATGGCAAAGTAGGAACTTGAATAGGGAGCTCTCTGGAGCAAATGTATTAACAGATCTTTGGGATGTATTAGACACTTGTAATAGTTTTAAGGGATTAATTCTAAGAACTTCTGTGTTTGATGCTCCAGTTCTTCAGCCACGTTCTGGTTCTTTTACATTAAACTTCTATGTATTTGCATTTGATGGATTTTCTTTCTCTGTAATAATTTTTAAAATTCTGTATAGTCTGTAACATTTCCACAACTCGCATCTCAAGTCTGATAATGAGCTTGATAATATAATGCCTCATCAATTGGAACTATTCCTTGGTGTTCCAGGTGAGCAAATTAGCAAATCTTGCATGCCTGACACCTTGAAAAAATTAATATTCACCAAGATTGTCTCCTTAACCCTAAATGTCACTTAATGCAGTTGTGGCCACACATACACCCAAAGGATTCTGCAGTAAATCATAACTGGAGTTTTAAAAAGGCTGATGGGGTAAGAATTGGATCCAAATGGCTATTTGGATACACACAGACCCTCCCCATATCAAATACCTTACAAACACAAACAGGGACTATTCAGAAGGTAGTGCAGATGCTGCTCCAGGTTTGCTGTGGTCATCTGGACAGGAAGGGAGGATTTAGTTCCTTCTGAGACATGAGGCACCATTTGCATTCAGGGTTCTGCTCTCCTGGGGTGCAGGACAAAAGAACTGAGCTGGGCCAATGGTTTGTGCCATGGGGCTGATAAATGGGTTTATTCTTGGTGAGATGAAAACCACCCCAAAGTAAGTTTGGGCACATAATGGCTATTGGGCAAGAATAGCCCTGTGTGACTTGATGAAAACACAAATCCTCGTTCACCATGGTAGTGCTGAACCAACCCACCATTTGTTCTTCCCATTGCATGACAAATTAGAGTCAGGCTTGGTGTGAGCACCTTCTGAGCAAATTAAGTTGTCTTATTTGTTACCCACAAGTTAGAAAACATTCAACAGCCCCTGATGGAGTAGCACGGAATTATTTCCAGCATATACACATGCAGTGTGGACTTGAAGGATGGCACTGCTTTCTGATTGAACTGCAGTGCTGTTTGATAGGTGAGCTCATGCTCCTTCCCAAGGTGATGTGTTTAAATGGCTTCGTATTTGAACTAAAAACAAGTTCAGAGATGACTGTGCTGGGTGAACATCACGGTAAGATGTCTAAGGTACTGTAGCACCACCTGCTACATGTTTAATTTTGGTTTCTCTGGCAATTAAACTGGTTCAGCTGGATGGACTCCTTTGTTTCTCTCAGGAAATAATGGTACAGATGCAAATAGTTAATATCCCACTCTTTTTGTAAGGGATCTTTGGCAGGAGTTAATATTTATCAATGAAAGATAAATTTAGAGAGTTCACTGTCCTTATCCCTGGTGCAGACCAGGGGGAGCAGAGTTTGGCCTCGTTGACTCGTTCTGAAATGGTGTGAGATCTGTAAATTCAGCCTGTAATCTGACTGTAGGAAAACGGTGCTCTTAATATCCAAAGCCTATTAAAAAGAGATTTCGTATCTTTGGAATTTATTATCAAACCTCAAAGATATGAAACTCCTTTTTTTAATAGGTTTTGAATTTTATATGCTCTCTGCCGGGAAATAATGTCGTTGACGGGGTTTAAAGCTGGTGAAATGCAGTTGGTTCCTCCTTCCATGACAGTTGTTTTAAAGAAGTGATTTACCAATTGTTTGAGGAGGTTTGTTGTGCTCGCCCTCCCCCCCATTTTTCCCCCAGTGAACAGATTTTTATGTAACAAAAATTTCATAACCACTTGGGATCACGGAAATCACCTAATTCATTGGAGAGATCTGCAATTTCCATAGAGTAACCCTTTCCCCCCCCACCTCTGCCAGTCTCATGAGTATTCAATGGCATTGGAAATCTGTTTTCCTTCCTGTGTCTTCATAATAAATTCTGTAATACCAGTAATGTACTTAGAAATACACTAAATATACTTATTATGGCAACTGCAACTATGCTTCATACAGTTTCAGTAATTAGCTGTGCTAATTACAGTTGGGATGTAGGACGGGAGATGCTACATTAAAACCAGAGAAATTAAAACAGAGCCATTTTATGGAACTATTATGTTCTTTTGGGGACTGCAGATCTTAGTGAAGCATTAGCTAATTAAAAACACCAGGATAGTTCCTGAATAAACTATTAAAGCTAAAGGTTACTTTCACACTTGAGTGGTATCTGTCAAAAAGGGTTTTTTTCCTTATTTGTAGCCCTTGTGGAATATGGATTTAAAAATACCATGCACAAAAATTCCTTGCTATCATAAAGGCACAAATCCATGCCGGTTAAGGGATCTTGAAAAGACTTTTAGTGTCAGTTTGTAGGTTCTGGTACCTAAAGGGCATCCAAGAGAGATTGAAAGGGACAAGGGCCTGGAGTGACAGGACACAGGGAATGGCTTCCCACTGCCAGAGCGCAGCGATAAATGGAATATTGGGAAGGAATTCTTCCCTCTGACGGTGGGCAGGCCCTGGCACAGGGTGCCCAGAGAAGCTGTGGCTGCCCCATCCCTGGGAGTGGCCAAGGTTGGATGGGGCTTGGAGCAACCTGGGCTAGTGGAAGGTGTAGGGATGGAATGAGATGACCTTTAAGGTCCCTTCCAACCCAAACCAGAGATTCTGTGATTCCTGCTCATGGCCTGATGGATGTCAGGCCTTTTCCCCATGTAATCAGTAGGCACTAATGAAATCCCACCTGGAGAGCTCGGAGTTTGCTTCTGTTGGAGCAAAACAAGCAATCATCCGTTCAAAGGTTTGGAAAATCTCCGTGCTCTGTGACTCAGGCACATTTCAACCCTCTTTAAAATGAACATCACTCTCATGCTGATTTATCTGCGCAAGTTCCATGACTTTATTGTTCACATTGTGGAAAAATCTGTTCCTGCAATCTGGATACTAAAATACTCCTGCCTATTTCCAATGCTAATTCTTTGGTTCTTGATTTAAATTTTCCTGGGGAATAAATTTCCCACGGAGCACAATGAGGCAGAGCGAGTAGGAGGGGCAGAGTGAAGGCTCTGCAGCTGGGGGAGTTATTTAGTTGCCAAACTGTCTTTCATGTCTTTAAGATTTCTCCACCTTTTTCGAAAGGACAAGGATATCTTTAAGCAAAGCAGAGGGGACTTTGCGTTGGGAAGGGAAAGGTAACAATTAAAAGTATTAAGAAAAAGATGTTCTGCTGCAGAGGGGATCAGAGCAGGAGTGTCTGGAGATGTATCTTAGAGAAGACTGTGTGTTACCAAAAAGACTTTTCAGAAACTTCCTCTTACACCATTCCAGTGAATATTCTCTTTAGAAAATATCTGCTACAGATTATTTATATTGAAACCCCACTATAATTGACAGTCAGAGAGATGCTATATCCACATGGGCCAAAAAATGTTTAGTTTAATTAACCTTAATACTTTTGAATGTGCTTTCCAGCAATGTTACTGTTGTTAGAGGTCATATTGCTAATTCCTTCAGTCTAAGAACAAGTCACCTCACACACACAAGTTGTAGCTCACCGTTAATCAGCTTTGCAACTTTTCAGGGTTTCACCATGGAAGGTTTAATTTGCTCTGACGATAATTATTTTCTGATAGAAATGGAAAACTGGCAAGAGATCAAACCAGTTCTTTCAATGTGTTGCAGGGAAGTTGGAAGATGAACAGAGGTAGCCAGAGCAGCTTTGGCCATCTCACACGTGCTTGCCTGCTCAGCAATGGACCAGAGCAGGGCACGACTTTCCATCCTTGCAAAAAAAATCCACAGATTTTGGGTTTGCAAGCTTTGTCTGCTGCTTATAACTTGGAGTGTTCAGAAAGCTGACAGCTTATGCCTGGAGAACAAGCTTTTCTATTATGAGATAACACACAAAGAGCACGATTTTCACTTGTCTTAATTATGATTTCTGTATTTGGGTGTTCTGTATGTGTCAAATCGTGTTTACATAAGGAATTTACATAAGGAACACTCCAAGAAAGAATATTAATGATTGATCAGATTAACACACCAATCCTGTTAAAACAACACAGGAGATTTCTATGGAAAACATCCTGAAGGTTTGAATGGAATGCTGTGGTTTGGAAAGCCTTGTTTTAGTCAGAAGGAATTGCCGGAGGAGCACAAGCCTGGTACTCTTTGGGGTGCTTTTTGGATTGTTCCAGCCAAATCTTGGACACAAAAGTAAACCCTCAGAATAGCTGTGACACTCCTTTCCCTGGGGACTTCGTCTGCAGGTCAGAGAGAGAGGAGGTGGAGCTGAGAGATGAACAAAAATGTGTCTTTAAAATAAAAAAGGATAGCAGAGAACAAACATAATGAATCTATAATAGAGCTGATTAAGCAGGTCAGTTATTTCTGGTTGCTTTATTTTCCTTTCCCTTTTCTTTTGCTGTTGTTTGAGGAGATAAGAAAGCAAAGGCTGTTGGAGGAGGAGAAGCACTTTCTTGTTTGAAAAAGAGAAGTAGTGTAAAAATACAGATCTGAAGAGCAGTTCTCCTCCCACTCTGAACAAGAAGCTTCTGGTGGGTTTCTATGAGAAACTAGATCAGTATTTGTTAGTAAATCCCTGTTATTGTCATTCTCACGCTGAGCAAATGAAAGTTAAGAAAAGTAAAATGCTCAAATAATCAAGAAACTGCAATGTAGGGTTTGAGCCACAAAACTTCAATCAGCCTGTGACTCTGAGGAAACTCATGATCGTGTTTCAAGTTGGTCTCTGTAAAAGAAACATCCTAAAATTAGTCAAAAAATGTAATATATTTGTGGTTGACTCAGCATTATGAAGCAGAAACTTCTTTACTGTCATCTGAGGCTGCCAAGTGGTTTTATCAAAGACAAATCACTTCAGTGAATTGTGAATTAACTCTGGTCCAGACCTTCTGCTGCCCTTCTTCCAAGGCACAGAGTGGAGACTGGATGGCAAGTGGAGAGCACTGGAAGGTGTGGATAAGACTTAAAAAAACCCTGACAAGCAGAATTCCAACAAAACCCCCCAAAAAAACCCAGCCCACAACACAGGGCTTTGTTAGAGGTGTGTGAGTGAATATTTAATGCTCATCTGCCATTTAGGAAAGGGATCAAAGTCAACTTCTAAGAAAGTGCAGGTGATAATTTAGAGGAATTAAAAACCAAACAAAAGCACTCAAAAAAATCCTCCCAGGGCTTTTCTTCCCTCCTTGCTTCTGTTTGTTTTTATGCAGCTGACAGATTTTATGGCAGCTCTTAATTCAAACCCATCAGCCAGGTACAGAAGAGGAGGAGAAATCTGGCATGGGTGGAGAATAACTAGTAGGCCAGATGGTAGGAAACATAAAGCTCCAGAATACAAGCAAAGAGAGAGCTTAAAGGAGATTATATTTTATGTCCATAAACAAATTGGCAAAGGAAAGAGTCAGACCTTTAAAAATAGAGTGACATTTCTTCAGAGAGGGTAGGCATTGCTCAAAAGAAATAATTTTGTGTGTTTTTCTGAAGACAAGCATCAAAAGGTATCACTGAATCTGAATTTCCAAAGGTGGTTTAATAGCAATATTTGAAACAGAAATAAGATTACGATGGGAAAGAGGATCCAAAATATAAATGGAAATATGTGCACCTGGCCAAATTTTATCCTGTTTCGGGGGAGGTGGCGGGTTTAAGGAGAGATGAGGGTTCTGCATTCAGCAGGTGGGAGAGGAGCCCACTGAGGATGTTCAAGGAACACTAAACTTCCCATCTGAAGGTCTGAGCTGGGAAGGCTCCAGCACTAAGAGGCTGAGGAAGAGGATTATCTTCAAAGCTGTGAAATATCTAAACACCCAGTGATTTATTCAGAGCTGGGCATTTCTAGTGGAGCCAAACCTTTCCAAAATAAACCCTGAGCAGGGCCAAAGGAAAAGTCCTTCACACGTTGCAAAATTATCCCAGGGTTCCGATAACCACATGACTAACAATTATGGCAAGGAGTGGAAATTCTTGGTTATAAGTAATTAGTTTTAGGATTAAAGACTCAGATTTTTTCCAGTGAAAGTAGATCATGATGGAAGAAAATAAGTAGGAAGGCAAATGCAGTTCTAGAATTCCAAAATCCTGTAGAATAGTGGCTCGAATTTGGGAAGGAAGTTTCTTGTTTTTGAGGCAGTGTTGGACTGAGGAAAAAGGAGGTAGAAGTGGACAGGAGACTGAATTGCAAATGTCAGGGAACCACGAGGGAAGGAAAAGAGCAGCAACTCCAGTGCTTATGTGTTATGAAATGTTCCAGAGAGACATCTGGGGCTCTGGGGACTGGAGGAGAAATAAGTCCTTTTGGAATTATGTTCAGCTGGGGAGAAGGGGGAAGAAACAAAATGGTCTTTATTAGCCAGGTACTTGTGGGCTGGAGTTGATTTGGTTTGTAGATCGCTGACTACAGGTCTGTTAATCTGGATATGGACTATACTGGGCAGTGTTCAGCTTCTCTCACCCTCCTACAGGAAAAGAACTTGGATCTCAGGTGGATGAGGCTCTCTGGGGAGAAATCAGCCCTTTAGAGACTCTCTGGAGTGTAATTCCTCTGAAAAGCTAAAGTTCCTTGAGGTGATGGCATTGTCCTTACGAAGGCATTTCACAGCGCTCAGCCCCATTCTGAGCTCAAGTATTTGACAAAGGAAATAGATCTTTGAGGAAAATGAGCCAGAAAAGGGCCATTGGATTGTCTGTGTGGTTTTATTTATTGATTGAAGAGGCTGACTTGGAGAAAGCTGGGACAGAGGAGGAAAGAACTGGCAGGACGGCAGGCTTTGATTTCATTGACACACAGTCACTGCAGCAGGTGGCCTTGCTCTTTTCCCCATTCCTCATTTATCTCATGTATTCCTTGGAGGACGAGGGAAGGAGGCAGGAAGAGTTCTGTGGGGGTTTGTTCTGCTAATGCAAGCGTGTGTGCTGAGGGATGTCTGAGATGCTGCATCAGGAGGTATCGAACCCCACTGAAAGCCCAGGGATTTGTTCAGACACAGGAATTTGTCGTGGGAGGAAGGATGAGGAAATGTTAAGCTGAGAACAAGCCAGAGAGCAAGGGAAAATGATGCTGCTTTAAAAGCCAGACCAAACAACCAGGTGGAATTTGTTCTTCGGGTTTTGCAGCCTGGTGGAATGTGATGGGTTCGTCAGGAAAGAGATCGAAAGAAAACCAACCCGAGCTGCTGCTATGGGGAAATTAGTCCCAATAAAACAGTCAATTGACATGTGAAAAAAAGAAATGCATCAGCACCTGGTTAAAATGGGAATGTTCCCGAAGAGCCGAAGGAATGCTGATATTAAATACAAACATTAGACTGATCATTAACTGCAGAATATAAAAACATGACTTGGTAGGTAAAGCATAAAACACCTACTTTGATTTACTCATCAGAATTGCGACCTGACAGATTAAAATGGAGTGATAAAAAGATTGGTCTTTTTCCAGGGCAACATCTCTGCTTCCTATAAAAAGCTGGAAACCAATTTTGTTTGTCAAATGTAATTCACGTTATGAAATGTGGGGGTCGATAGTGGTGCTTGATTTATTATTGCAAAAATTAAGCAGGATTTAAAAACAATAGAAAGATAATATAATCTGGAAACATTAAATTGAACTCCTTGGAGAGTGATCAGAACCTGATGGAGGTTAAGAAGTGAAAAAAGGGGTGTAAGAAGTGTCAAACCTGTCAAAATGTTTAGTTTGGAATTTATATTGGGGCATGAGTGGAATGAGGGAAGTAGCACGGGTACACGAACTGACTTGTTGAAGGGCCACAAAAGATAATTTTTGGGAGGCAATCAACTGTAAAATTGGAAAATTGATATTGCAGCTTCATTCAAAGGACACGAACTCGGGCGAGGGAATTCAGTGTTTCCGTGGGGCTTGTTTTGTGAGGGAATTAATGACCTGCAGTGGTTTTACTGACACAGAGCAGGCACAGCATCGTGGGCCACAGCACTGAAGGGGCTCCGCTTGTCCCTGCTCTGCCCACGGTTTCGGGCTCAATAACCTGGGTCAGCCTTTAGGTAAACCAGTAAAAGCGTGACTAAAAGGCAGGTGTGTCTGTATTGGTATTTCCTTACATTTACAAGAGGTCTCGTGTGCTTCGATAGATCCTCTTGATAACTTGGTCTCAATGATTTCTTAATACAGCAATTGTTTCTTAATAAGGAACAATTATTCTTTAGGAATATAATTAGGGAGATCAGGAAAATGCTCCCTGGGAGGGTGGGCAGGCCCTGGCACAGGGTGCCCAGAGAAGCTGTGGCTGCCCCTGGATCCCTGGGAGTGTCCAAGGCCAGGTTGGACGGGGCTTGGAGCACCCTGGGCTGGTGGGAGGTGTCACTGCCCATGGCAGGGGGTGGGATGGGATGATCTTTAAGGTCCTTCCAATCCAAATCAGTCTATGAATCCATGAATAACTTAAATATGACCTTAAATATGTGGATTTTTGTTCCTCTGATGCTGCTTTTGTGGGATTTGCTGCATTTTGAATTCCTCTCTGTCCGAAGCCACAGCTTCCCAAGCAGAGGGGAGGGTGTGTCAGTGCATTCCTCGCTGGAAAACTAGGGCAATTTCTCTCCGTGAGGAAAAAATGATGCAGATACGAGACCCTCCAGGGGAGGAATTGAGCGCAGGTATTTCAGGGTGGGAGCTTTAACTATTTCATTAATAGCAGAAAATATCCATAGCACTTTGGATATAAAAATGTTTTCAGTTGTTTTGGGATCTAACTTGAGTGCAAGCTGGGTTCCTGCTCCTCTTCTGTGGTGGGAATTGGCTGATCCTGCATCGCTCCTCAGCTTTGCTTGTCTTCTCTACTCAAACATTCTCTACCCAGCAAAGCAATTGCCTTTGCAAGGAAATCCATGGAGTTTCATTGGCTAGCACTGGATATTCAGGTATTACCGCACTAGGTATTCAAGCTTTTGATAGACACACAAGGAAAAAAATAAGAGTGAAAAAATAACGCCCAAGTTGGATCATGTTTTGTTACACTAATGCTTTATTAGTGGCACTTTATAGGAAATTCATTTGTTTAAAATGCAGCTATTAAGTTGGACTCCGTGTCATAAAAAATAGATTAATAGCTCTGCCGTAAAGCAGCTCGGAAAAAAATGTATTAATCTTGTCACTTCCTCCTCCCCCTCACATTGTCCTGTTTTAATGCGCCTGCTAGGAATATTTCCATAGTATTTCTTTGATATGATACAGCAGTCAGCTACTGTTTCTGTATTTTCAAGCTTCCTTTTAATTTCTGGAGTATGTACTTTGCTCTCTCTCCAATTTAACAGTCCAGTGGTCACTGGAAAATGTCTGTGCTTGTTGTAACTCATTGGGAGGCAACTTTGGGATGAAAAATGTGCTTTGATTCTCACAACGAACCAGTGGAGGCTCCATCCAGCAGAGTGGGGCCAGCACAACCTGCTTTCCTCTGCAGAATTGGCTCCAAGGGGTGTGTTTAGCCCTATTCTTGGGAGCATTGACCTGAAAAAGAGGGGAAAAGGCAATATTTTAATGCCAATGCACCTGTGGTTAAACACAAGGTGTCTGGTAACACCTTGTTGCCCTTAATGTGGTTCTGAGAGTTCTCAGCAGTCCCTGACGTGACAAATGAAAAGAACACATCAAAGCAGGCAGGTGGATCCGGTTTATTTCTCCAGGTTTTTCCTCACTGGGAAGTAAAACATTGCAAATGACAGATGGGTGGAAGAGATCGGTAAATCACACAAGGCCCTGCATTAGCACAATTTGTAAATCTCTGCTTTAGATTTGGACATTTCCATGAGCATTTCCTTCCCATAATTGTCAGGCTGTGCCCATCTGGAACTAATTTGAAAATCAGAGGTTAATGGTCACAAAAGATGACTTGTATCAATTAACTGGAATATTTATAAGTTCTGTCTCCGTGTGAGTTTCTCTTATAAACATTGTTTTCACTTATGTGGCACTGGCAATAATAACAATGTTGTAGCCATTGAATTATTAACAGAATTTACATTGCAGATACATATGCAATCAAAAATTTTGAAGATTGCTGTTTGTCAAAGGACGCCTTATTCTCTAAAGCATGTCCTTTTAAACTTGTAAGAAAAAAGAGAGATTATTTGAGGCACATCAAAGCCATTGTAATCTCTCTGCATGGGGATTTACTCCCCTTTAAAGTTCCTGCAGTGCAACTCCCTGACTTTGTTAGAGACTCAGACTGTTTGGATGTTTATAACGACAAACCCCTGAACCATTCTCCTTCCATTTGCACTTTTTCCCAGTTTCATTTGCAAGATCTAAGATAGCAAATTAATTGGATGTATGCATTGATTTAAAAGTCAATGTCATGGTGACAATTGGCAATTTGTAAAACTTTCCCAAGTGCCCTGTTGCTGAAAGTTTTGATGTTTTTTCTCTTCTGTCACGACAAAGGAATGACTTAAGAGAAGAGGAGATCCTCCCTCCGGTCTTCAGCACCTGCTTTGTGCTTTTCCAGCATTTGCTTTTCTGCTGCTGTGAGTGGAATCACAAGTGTGGAATTTTGCCCTCTTTCCCATGTAGGGAAGGAGTTGGAAGGACAATCCCGAGGTGTAATCAAGTGCCTGTGCTTTACAGAGGTGTTACTCCATCAGTGAGCCTCTGAAACCTCCCCTGATCCTCTCAGGATGTTGTTCTACAGGAGACTGGAATTTGATTTGACTTTCTCACATTTCTTAGCTGCCAAAATGCACAAAACCAGAAGCGTTTTGCCCTCAGCTGTAGCTCTGGGTGGATCTCTGTGGTTATAGAAAACCAAGATTTCAGAGTGCTTACCAAAGCACTGACTTAAAGAAATCTAAATAAATGGAATATTATGGCAGTTTAGGAGGAATTCTTAAACCCAGGAAAAATCCTTCAAGTGGGTGTTGATAATTTCACTTCACCTTGTTGGCAAAAAGCTGCAGAAAGCTTTTTTTCTATTTCTGCTGCAAATAAAACATTAATTATGCTCAAGGAGGGAAATATCCCATATATGTGTTGGGTTTCATCCTCTTAAAGCGCAAACAAGATGCATTGAACTGGAAGATTTTGTATCTTCATGTTTAAACCAAATCTTGGGGCTCTGATGATGTTGTTAAATGTTTGGGGAAGTGCAAGAGGAGTATTTTATTCCAAAGAAGTCAAATTATCCCAGTTTTGAGGTACTTGTGGTGCCTTTTCTTTACAATGCTGACTGCCAAGATGCATTGGCATAACTATTAGAGATTCAGAGATTCATTAGGTTGGAAAAGACCCTTAAAATCGAGTCCAACCATAAACCTAACACTGCCAAGTCCACCACTAAACCACGTCCCCAAGTGCTACGTCTGCTCTAAGTGTGGCCATTAATAATGCAAATGTTTTTATAACTTCTCACATAGAACTCCAAAACTTCTGCATTTATAACCGAAATAAGAATATCTTGAGTTTGTTTGTTTTAATATCAGCCTTTATAAAGGGGGTTTGGGCATGATTTTAATGTTGCACTGGCTTCCCAAAGTTGACCTCGGTGGGTTGGTGATGTCCATGTACTCGAAATGCACCAAGAAGGCAGCACAACAAGGCTGCCCAATAACAAGGACGAGCTTAAAATACTGTGTAAGACAAAAGAACCATTACTATGATGGATTTTTACTCTCATTCTCATGCAAATAACTGTGTGAAGCACAGGCTGGGTCACTGCTGGAGGACTTCCACTGACCTTCAGGGGAGACCTCATTATGTGTGAAGGATTCCAACCCTCCTTATTTAATTTCTAAATCTCTGTATGTGCTTTCTTATTTTTCTTGCTTTTCCAGGCTCCCTGCAACTCAGTAGTCTGTGGCAGGAATTATTTGGTGGGGTTCTTGCTCCTCTGAAGGATTATTGTTGATCCAAGTCAGGTGCCTTTGAAAGGTCTGAGTGCACATTCTTTTTGCTGACAAAATCTAGTGCAGCCATATCATGTTTTTGTACACCTGGAGCATAATAGATGTTACTTGAAGGTGTTGTGACAATGCAAGAAGGAAATCATAAATTGCAAGAAGGGAAGGGAGGTATTTTGGAAAGTTCAAAGCACATCGTCTGTCCGTCAGTGTCTCCTCCTGTCTCCATCTTTGTCGTGCTGGTGACAAAAACAAGGAAGGCTTTTCATGATTCTTTTGTTGCTCTAATTGTGACTCGTGGCTTGTGCCACACTTGGCTGCTACTTGTACTTAGGTAGTGACTTCTATCAGTAAGAAAACAAAAACAGAGCAAATTTGATTTTCAATGCGTTGTCATTTCCCCTTAAGGGAGGGAATGTTGTTTCAATTGCTAAAATATTTAGCTTTAAAGATGTGTGCTTTGTTCCTTATCCTTCATTTCACCTGTGCACTTGGCCACTTAAAAATTCCTTAGGAAACCCAATGTGGAACCACCAGCACTTTTGCTGTTCCTCCTCTTTACACACTTTTTTACCCAAATGCACTGGAACCGGTTTTCCAGTGCAAGTGTTGAATTGAAAGGTTTCAATTAAGTTTTTATTACCTTCTTCCCAGTCAAACAAAGGATCTGGGGAGGAATCAGAAACTGTTTCCCAACTTCTGCCCACCTTCAGCCAGAGAAGAGCAAACCTGGAAGCTGGAAATGGGATGCTGTAAATGATGATGGATACAGTGAGGGCAGTGTTAACACCACCTGAGGTTTTGTCCTTCAGTTTTGCTCTACAGATTACTGACTACCAAGATTAGATTAGTAAACAATTTTAATTATAAGCCAGATTCTTGCACCAGCTGCTTTATATTGCAAGCAAAACCACAGGGTGATAAACTTGGAATTTGCCACAGATTTCTCCAAATTTCCTTGTAGAAGAAATAGTCTGGATGAGTATCAAAAAGGAAATATCTTCAGATAAGTTTCTTTTCCTGTGTTTCTTGGTGTATAATATACTTCAGTCTGTACCAAATAGTGTTTTGAATATCATCCAGGATGATGTGGCTCGGTTTTTGACCTCAGCTCCCATTTCCAAAGCTGATGTCATGAGCACAAAATAAATTGTGCAGTGGGCTGGCATTAACAGCCTCATCCTGGGAGTTAAATAAACCCAAACCGTTTTATTGGTTATTCACTTTAGACCTTCTCCATCTGAGTTCCAGTAAGATGCAGATACGTTCCTTTGCCTGCTCAACTCTATGTTTTATGTGTCTGGTTGATTATAATCCTTGGACTTGTGTTTTAATTTCGTATAATTGAATAGGGCTAATGCAAATTTAAGAATAGATGTAAAAATAACCTATTAAAAGGGAGAGAATTTTCCTTGCTGTAGCATTTCAGGGAAAGTTTGGCAGTGATGGGGACAGAATCATAGGACCAATGCTTGAAAGTGTCTCATAGAATCATGGAATGGGAAGGGACCTTCAAGACCATCTTGTTCCACCCCCTGCCACGGGCAGGGACACCTTCCATTAGCCCAGGTTGCTCCAAGCCCTGTCCAACCTGGCCTTGGACACTCCCAGGGATCCAGGGGCAGCCACAACTTCTCTGGGCACCCTGTGCCAGGGCCTGCCCACCCTCACAGGGAAGGGAACCCCAGAGCAGTGACTTGATCACAATAGAAAAGTTCCAGCAGCGGAGAAAGGTCTTGCTGCTAATATTTCATCTGATTTCCAGACTGCAAAAAGAATGTATGTTAACACCTAAAATTTTGAGACTCCAGCTCCAAAAAACCTGGAGGCACATCCCTGAATTTTAAGAGTGGTCGAAGTGGAGTTGATAAATCCACTCTGGCTTAACAAATCCTGCAGTTACAGGAAAAGGTGCAAGAAAAAACACAAACCCAGAACTCTAAAAATGCAGCTCAAGAGCACTGAAATGGGTGAATGTAAAATATTGCCAGTTGCAAAACTACCACTTCATGTTACATGTTGATTTAATGAAGAGAGGGGGAGGGGAAAAAGCATTACTGAGCAGGTAATCATTGAATTATAGAATTGTTAAGGTTGGAAAAGACCTTTAAGATCATCAAATCCAACCACCAAACAACAATGTGCCCCTCTAAACCACGTCCTCAGGTGCCACACCCACATGATTTTTGAACACTATTTTAATACCCTAGAGAAATTTCCATTGATTAGAGACATTGATGTAGACGTTCCTTCTTTTATTGTTTCCCATATTTTTTTTTCCTTAATCTAAAGGAAAGAAGATGCTGAGCCAGGCAGTAGAGTTCTGACGTGGCATTGGCTTTGTTTTCCTCCTCTTCCTCCCCCCTGATGAAGCAGCAGTTGGGAAGAGCAGCAGGGAAGAAGAGGGTGGGTGGTGCAGGAGCAGAAGGAAAGCGGCTCCACGCAGAGCTTTTAGCTGTGCTTGCTGGAGTGGAGCAGTGAAGCTATTTTTAACTCAGAAATATCACCATGAAATACATTTAATTCATAAAAAAAAAAAAAGGAATAAAACCTTTTCTCAAGCTCCATGTCCCAGGTAGGATTCAGACAAGCTCTGGGGATAGAGGTATTTTGCCAGTGGAAATGGCACCTGGAATGCAATGACCTCAAGAAATCTTATCTCTTCCTGTAAAAAGCATTTGCAGCGAACAAAAAAGCCACCTCAGCAATTTTTCTTTATCTAAATGGTTATATCATCCCCACTAGGAGTAATTTTTTTTTTAATTCCATGCAGCTGCTGTGATATTACAAGTAAATATCCATAGAACAAGCCATTAGCATTTGTGTAAGAGTGGCCATTGAGTCAGAAAGAGTTATAAACTACGCTCTTGGTGGTTTATGTAGGTAATCATAAGGCTGTTTGAGGACATAAACATGTACAGAAATGCAAAGAATATTTGGTTTTATGGTTGTGGGAGCAGATAATGTTGAAGAATTATTTTCTTCAGAAGTGGCAAAATCGAAGAGGTCTTGTAGGATGACACTGTTCTGGGTAATTTCAGAAAAACGTGGGGTTGCAAATGGAAAATCGATTTGTCTTTAAAGAGAGTTTTGGCTGAGTGGTCACTGTACAGGGAGTTGTACCCTATGGGTATCATTTATTGCCCTGGTGTAACTTGCAAATACATTTTGGAAGCCTTTTCTTGTTTCGCAGCTGAATTCCATGAGCTGCTGAAGTCTTGCCTGTGAGGCTGAGCAGTTTGGTACTTCGTGAGGTTTGGCAAAGCCTGGTGTCACCACGAGTCTCACTGCCCAAGCTCAGCTGCCTCATCTCCCTGTAGTGAGCAAAGCTCAGCGTGATTAGACAGGGTAATGTATTCATTCTGTTCTTCAGAGAACTCCTCCAACAGATGGCAGAGATGAATGGGATTAGTCACTTTAAACAAAAAGCACTAATGAGTAAAGTGGGTTTTTTCCACAGGCGTGATTGTAACGCCACCAGTTGTAGAATTCAGAGTGTTGTCAGCCCAGGAAGAACAGACTGAGGCTCTGATTTTGCTTGAGAGACCAGTGACAAGAAACGTTGATTGAAGCAACGCTGTGGGTTCTTGTTGCAGGTCAGAGAGAAACAGAGTCTCCTGAGTCAGTATCATAGAATCACAGACTGGTTTGGGTTGGGAGGGACTTCAAGGATCGCGACTGCCCACCCCATGCCATGGGCAGGGACACCTCCCACCAGCCCAAGTTGCTCCAAGCCCCGTCCAACCTGGTCTTGGACACTTCCAGGGATCCAGGGGCAGCCACAGCTTCTCTGGGCACCCTGTGCCAGGGCCTGCCCACCCTCCCAGGGAAGGATTTCATGCTATTATCGACCCTAAGCCCACCTTCTCTCAGTTTGAAGCCGTTCCCCCTTGTCCTTGTCATGATGTCACATCATGCCTTGGCAAAGCTGCTGAGCAGTGAACAGAGAGAGAGCTGTGCCACAGCATCTTCAACACTGCTCCTCTTTCCAGCTGAGAGACAGCCCTGTCCTTTGGAACATGAACATCCAAGAGCCGAGTTCTGCTGGCCCTCACCAACCTCCCCAGTGCCTTCACTTTGTGCTCTGGGACTCTTCTCCACTCTAATGTTGTTTCAAGAGCATTGCAGTGTTGTTTTAAGGAGAGGATTTTTTTGCCTAGTATTGATTTTTGTTGCTGCTTTTAAGCTTTGGAAGCTAGTTTGATACTTGGTGCTTTGTATTTTTGGCTTCGTGGATGATGCTGGCATTTTCCCAAGCCTAGAGAAATCCAGTTAAAAATAGGAAAGAAAGGTATCCAGAATAAGCTTAGGCCTCCAGTGCCTTATGTCTCAAAGCTCTAAAAACAGCTGTGACTTTGCCTCTTGTAGATTTTCTGTGACAGAGGGTAAAAAGTGATTCTTACTATGAGGCCCTGGCACAGGGTGCCCAGAGAAGCTGTGGCTGCCCCTGGATGTGTCCAAGGCCAGGTTGGACAGGGCTTGGAGCAACCTGGGCTGGTGGAAGGTGTCTCTGTCCATGGCAGGGGGTGGCACTGGGTGGGCTTTAAGGTCCCTTCCAAGTCAAACCATTCTATGAGATTAAAATTCCAGAACAATATTGTCCTGCATGAGTAAGATTTCAGAAAAAAAATATTGATTTAGTGAGTTCACTTCAGAATTACTTCTTGCTGCCCTGCCTCTGGCTTTTCTGCTTGCAATAATTTGCTCTCAGTGGACGTGTTAGTGTTTACTTCAGATTTGCTCTTGGTTGTATACCCACTTGGAAAATAAAAGCTGCTCCTGGAGAACAGTCCCACCAGAAAAAAAACAACCATAAAATGTTGTACTCTCTGTCAGTATCTGGACCTGTTCTCCAAGTTCTGCAGAGTGATCAGCAGAATTCTGAAGCAACATTTCCAGCTAAGAGTGGTTTTGCAGCCCTCACCTCCTTGTGAAGTCGAAAAGCCTCAAACTGGACAACTCTGAGCTCAGGTGTCATTAAAATAGTTAAATTTAGAGGTAAGAAGAAGTGTCACTTGGGGAGTGACACAGAGTTTTGCTCTTTATCTGCATTTCCATAGCTCACATTGAGAATTGTGCCTCCCACAGCAGCCTGCAAGCACAGGGATCAACTGGGGCAATGGATATTTTCCCTGTAGTGACTGAGGTTTGGGTTCCTCCGTATTTTTGGGGGGACATCTTTAGTTTTAAGATGCTTTTATATAAAAATCCATTAGTCAGCACCGGTGCCGTGTTCACCTGCCTCCTGCAGTAGGGGCTGAGGGTTCTCACTGCTCTCCACAAACGTCATGTTTTCTCCTGCAATTCCACCTGTTGGATCCTGTGCAATCCATAATAATAAACCTCTCTGGAATGAGGACTCTGCTGTGTGCAGTCTGTGCAGGAGGATTTATAAACACCGTTAGAATTCGGGTCCATGAATAAAGAACTTCAGGAGCAGGTGGGCTGGGGCTCTGAGGAACCTGCTCCTGTGGCAGGGGCTTGGAACTAAATGATCTTTTTAGGTCTCTTCCAGCCCAAACCATTCCCTGATTCTCTGATTTTCTGAATACAAACTGGGACAAGTACGCTCACTGGGAAGGCTAAGCCAGATTCCTGACAAATAGATTATTTCAAAATCATCATGTCCTGATTTTTTTTCCTTTTATTTCTTTTTCCTTCCTCTCACAATGAGAATTCCTAATATCACCAGGCCCTCCTGCACCTTGCCTCTGTGTTACCTGCACACCTCTGTGTGCTATCAGCTGCCTTCTGCTGCTTGGCCTCTAATTAGCAGCTACAGTAATGAAGATAGTGAGCACGACAGAGGGTTTGGTGCAACTATTGAAGTGCCAATCAGTGAATATACCGACAAATTATGGCATTTTTTCAAGGCTAGACACAGATGAACGGAGAAGGTGGTTACATAAAGATTTTTCCCTCCTCCTAGCCTGGAAAGCTGAAGTCCAGAAGTTTTTTAATTAGGCTGCAGCTGCCTCTCTGTGATGGGAAGTGGCGCTTTTCTCCCGCATTGCTGCATATGCTTTTCAAGGGGTTTATATATCCATTGCTTTCATAGAATTATGGAATATCCGGAGCTGGGAGGGGCCCATAAGGATCATCCAGAGCTCCTGGCCCTGCAGGGACACCTCAACAATCCCACCCTGTCCCATTGCCCAAACACTCCTGGAGCTCTGGCAGCCTTGGGGCCGTGCCCGCTGCCCTGGGGAACTTTTTCCCCTCCTTGGGGAGTCTCTTTTAGAAGACAATATTATAATCTTCAGGTTAAATGTCTTCTGGTGACTTCTCCTGAGGTGGCTTTGGTTTCCCAGCGCAGGGATGAGGATGCTGTGCATCAGTAGTAAAGCACTAATCCACTGTGTCACATTTAGCCTTCACAGGATCACCCCGTGATTTATACGTGTCACAGAGGAAATAGGCTTTTGTGTCATGTTGCCTCACTGATTAGATCATGAATTACACCAGGCTGGCGTGGATTTTGGACAGGATGCTTAGAAAATAAAGCAGAAGATCCTTATCAAGGAAATAAGAAATATTACTTCTTGTTTTCTTCTGTAGAGAAGATAGTTTAATTTAAAGCTTTGCCCACAGGCCACAGACCTGTAACTGTGGAAGTCTGATCCAGGCACTGCAGAATTCATCCAAATACTGGAGAAAAGGTCCCTGTCCAGCAGGAGAACCTGGGGAGGGAGGGCTGTGACTGTTCTCCCCTGGGAATTTGCTCCCTTTGACTCCAGCACTGCTCCTTTGGCCCTGGAAAGGCACTTAGGATTAATCTGCTGGTAATGCTTCATAAACAAGGGGATTATTTCAACAACTGGAAGAATTAGAATGAAAGGCTTCTTTCTATTGCAGACCCAAATTAAACAAAAGGGAAAGAAATCCTTGAATATTAGTGATATGTTCTATTTAATTGTATTTTAAGCTCCTTTTAGTCACTTAAGGAGTCATTCGGAATATCTTTATAAATAACAACCACTTTGAAATATAAGCACAGTATTTCCTCTCATAATATTTTATTCAGATGTGCTGGTAGCCTCAGTCAGTTGGAACGTTTCCTTAGTTCATAGGGTCTCTAAATGTGATTTAGAATATTGATGCCAATAACCTTCCTGATTTAAAATGTTTTGTATCATTTGTTTTTGTTAAGAGGCTTAACTACTGGCAAGTTGAAGGTACGAAATTCTGGCATCAAAGAACATAAACCCCCTTCTCCTGCTGAAGCATGGTTTTAAAGGCCAAAAGGGATTAAAAAAGTTGGTTTTCTCCGGAGCTGTGGTAGCCCATTGTCTGAAATAATTTCCCATGAGCTCACTAAGAATGAAAAATAAACTCCATTTGCATTAGAGCAGATGATGAATGTATAATCCTCCCTGACATCTACATGGAATTGCGGAGGAGGAAATGCTGGAGTGCTGTGAGCTGGGCTTGGCCCTGCAGGTGGAAAGCAGGTGTCGAAGCTCTTCCTTATCTCATTGCTTGCTCTTCTAAAGCTTTTCTCACAGCCAAGGGCAGTGGGATTTGGTTCCGAGCAGGAAAACTGATCCCATGCTCTAAGCCTGAGCAGGAGAGACTTCTTGAATCCCCGGCTGAGCTGAACATCCCTCCGATTTCCTTTGCTCCATGTGCAATCCTCGCCTGGCACGACTGTGATTGCACGGGCACTGCACAAAATTCCCTGCCTTCCTTCCAGGGAGGGAAGGGAGAGGAACGTGGAGGGTTTAGAGAGGGAAGGAGTTGTTTGAACCCTGTGATCTTTGCACTTGGCTGTACCTGGTTACAGGCAGTGGCTGGGTTGGACCCTGAGCTGAGCCTGTCCCACAAACTCATAGACTCATAGAATGGTCAGGGTTGGGAGGGACCTTAAAGATCATCTAGTCCTGACCCTCCCTGCCCCTGGCAGGGACATCTTCCACTAGACCAGGATTCTCAAGACCTTTTCCCACCTGACTTTGACTTCATTTGCTGGGCGTTGTTCTGAGCATGGGGGTGACTCTCGTGCGTGGAGAGTCACCTTTAGCACAGAGGAAGTTCAGGATGGGGATTGTGTTTGAGGAAAGATTTATGCTTCACTTTTCCAATTCCAATCAGCTGTAACCACTCACCTGGATTATCAGACACGTGCAACCCTCACAGATGCTAAGGCTGCTGTTATTCCCACTGCAGGATAAAGGTGTTTTCCATATGTACTTTATATTCCATGTTTCCTAAAAGGCTCTCAGCTGACATGAATGAATGCTAAAGCTTGTTCTTCTCCTGAAAGTCACGGAGGCCTTTTGCCCCAGGCCATAGATCAGAGAAAACCAGCAGTGAACCAAAGCTGACAGGTGAGAAGAAATAATTTGAAATTCTCCACATACGTAAGAATTCTCTGTAGAAGTGAATTCACTGAGTGCCATCAGTCAGACTTTGTCTCTTCAAAAGGCTTCTTCAGAGCTTGCACAATACTGTTCAAAATCTGCTTCTTGCTGCTTGCCCATCATCTATGTTAATTTATTGTTATTTACCATAATGTAATTCTAACTCCAATTAACTTATAATTAATAAGCACTTGACTTTTTCAGAGTACTTCAAAATTAATCCTCTCAACGCTCCTCTAAGTAGTTGTTGTTGTTAAAGATGAGAGAACCAATTTTCAGATTATTCAGATTTATTGAAAGGAAATCCATCACCAGAGGAAGAAAAAAGGAAGCGTAGCCAGTGAAATCCCAATGTTACTGATCCCAGAACTGCACAGGAGTCGGGCAGGGATAAATTCAAGTGCTTTGAGTGTGTTAATAAACCTGGGACAAACAGTGGTGCTGTTGCTGCCCCAGCAGGGAGAAGCAGGGGCAGGGTCGATGGGTGAGGGCAGTGGGACAGTGACAGGGCTCGAGGACGTGCCACGAAAATGAGTCAGGAGAGGGTTAGGTTGGATCTCAGGGAAAGGTTCTTCCCCCAGAGGGTGGTTGTCCCCTGGACACTGGAGCCATCAGCAGACAGGTCAAACTGGTGACACTGGTCTTGGGTTAGCAAGGGCTGGGTGGGTTGGCTGGGAATTCTGCAAGTCGGTTCCCATTAAGGCACTGCACAGGCACAAGTCTGTCGGCTACAACAAAGGGGTGTTCTGAGTTAAATGAAAGGGGGTTCCGTTCAGTTCCAGCTCTGCGGGGTTGGCTCTTCTGTTTCCTCTCATCTCTGGGCTGCTCTTTCACTGCTGTGACCAGACTCACAGGAGAAGGGTGCCCTGTTGTCTGTCCCCTGCACAGTGACATCCGCAGCTCAGTCCTGTCACTTGCCATTCAGCGTGCTTCTGAGAAGAATGTCTTCATCCATAAAAAAACAAGGGATAAATTTTGTATATCCTTATTCATTTTTCCTCTCTGGGCTCCTCAGTGATCTTTTCTCCTGTTCCAACTACTCATCTTGATACTTTGCTTTCCCCCGAGTGTCTGTATGTGAGAGCCTGATGTAGCAGCACCCACTGGAGTGAAAATCACTCCCTACTGCAGCCCAAGGACAGGTTTTCCTGGTGCCTGGAGCATTCCCAGCTGCTGCAGGACAGGCTGCAGCTCAGCTCCTTTCCTGGAATGCTGCTACACCTTGGTAAAACCCTCCTAACCCTCCCTGCCATCCCTTGTTGTTGATTGCTTCCTGGAGTTCATGTGATTGGGTACAAACGTGATCTCATGGAGACATGAGGGTTATGGAGAGATATGCTGGCAACAATTTGAATTTGATTTCAGTTATTTCTACATATATTTTTGAGCTACATGCATCAGTTTGGGGCTTTTGCTGCCTCCTCTTTCTTCTTACCTGCGTGAGTTCTGGTCTTGCCTTCAAATTGCTGCCCTAATTTGGATTAGCTGCAGTGTGTGTGAACACTCCCCAGATCCAGTGTTCCCACTGTGGTCTGAGTCCCCAGCTGCTTTTCCACACATTGAATGGATGTTTCAGTGGATTAGGAGTAGTGGAGCAGCTCCGGTGCTGTACTGGTTCCAGCAGGGTTGATTCCTTGCTGGTGTCTTGTGTGTCCCTCTGAGCAGAAGGTGAGATGATGCCCAGTCCTCCTGTCTGTGTGTCGTGCCCAGAATCCTCTGCCCCTCCTTCCCTTTGTAAGTGGTGTCTCCTTCAACCTTTATATTCTGTTGTTTCCCACTGTTAAACAGCCCAGGAATACATACTTATTTTTCTCATGTCTGTGAGGAAAAGAGCAAGCCACAAAAAAAATCATTGCACATTTTAATTGAAGTGGGTGATTTCCCCTTTTTTTTTTTTTTTTGGCCAGGCTACAATTGACAAATCAGTTTTTCACACAGCCTTGACTTGAAAGACCAATTTATCACTCGGACATAATAGGAGGGAAAAAATATTCCCTCTTATAAATCAATTTTAACAGGTCAAAACTGTAATCCTTTCACTTTTTCATCCCCTGTAGATACCCAGTGCAGCTGCTGTTTAAAAAACAAACAAGCAACTCGCTATTGACTTCGGTCAGGACTAGATAAGACACTATCTATGCATGAGCAAGAAAATTCTTGCAGGAGATGTGGACTATAAGACAAGTAGATTATCTCCCATGCAGTTATTTCTCCCTTTAAATAATAACAGATTAACATGCCAGCTTCTAAATCAATAACCCAAATTTAACTTTCTCCCGAAGTTCACTCACGAAACCTTTCAAAGATCTTTTCCTCTCATGCTGAAATGTTAAAGTCCCACCATTTAGTTTTGCTGGAAATAGCATTTTTTATCCTTATTTTGTAGGACCTGCTTAAATTATTAGTATCCTTCAGAATAAGAGAGGCTTAATTTATTAACTTACCTGAGTAAACAGCAAATCCATGGATTTCACAGGGGTTTGGATGTAATTCTTTCACATGAAGAACTCCAAACTCATGGGTACCTGCCTAAAAAGAAGGTATAAAACATATGTAAGAGATATGTTAAATAAACCTCAAAGATCTCCACATTTCTCTTCTCAAAAAATATTCAATTAAATAGTTTGAAGCTTTAAAACCAAATCTATTACGTTTGGAGTGCCCCTGTCTACACCAGCACAAACCTTAAAGGTGAGTTTAATCCCTGGTCAGTTATTGCTTCACGCACTTTAGATGTGGAGAGCTTTAATTGAAAAATAATAATATTCCCAAACTATCTGAAGAAAAGAAAGTTTAAAATATTTCTCTGACTGGAGTCCTAAAATAGGAGTTCTTTTATTGTACATGAGGGTCTCATTGTGATTTATCTTCTGATTACCATGACATGATAACAAGAACAACATCAACAAAAAAAACCCTCACAAACCCCACAAACAAACAGTTAAAGATTTATTTGCAGTGTTTTGCTTTATACAGTAGGATTAAATCTGCACTTTTTAAAACTCCAGAAGAATAGTAAGCTGAAGGTGTGAGTGGAAGATGCTAGGAAAAATAAATCAATTAAACGAGCACAAGTTCTTTAATTGTTGAACCTTCTCTTTTTGTCTTTCCTTGGTTGAATAAATCACTTTTTATCGCTGGTAAAGGTCCAGAAATTTACATCCTGTACCTACAATAAACAAGCAGGAATGAAATCCCCTTTGGTGGTTTTTCTTTCCCTCCTTTCCTTCCTTTTTCTCCTTCCCCTCCTTTCCCTCCTCTTCTCTCTATAGTCAGTTGATCTGTTGAAATAATTTCCTGCCACATTTGAAGCAGAAAAAGGCTTCTTACAAACAGGTATCTCAGGAAAAACAAATGAACACTTGGACAGCAAGAAGTAAAATAATGGGATGGCATTGATTTCCTGGGATACATCGCTCTGTCTTGGTCCCACTAAACTGCTTCAAAAGAGGAGAGTCTGCAAAAAAAACCCCACCCCATCAGAACCCACAGAGCTCGGGAAGTGTCACACACACGACATTGCACGGAAGGGACTCAATCCTGTGGATCCCTGGGGGAATGAGGGAAGAATTAGCTCAGCTTTCTTAGGGCGACTTCTGCCTTTCCTGAGAAGGTCACACTGGAAACTTCCATCAAAATTTCAAGCTCATCTCTAACTTTTCCATGTATAATTCATCTTTGGTCTCCAGCATTTCTTTTCTTTATGCTGGGTCCTAAACCTTTCAACTGATATTATAAAATCTGGGATGAAATGAGTGTTCCGAGATGGGAACCAATAGGAGCTTGTTGCTGAGATTTGTAAAGATCAGCATTTAATGGTCGTGCCTATTATCAGCTTTGATGTGGTCACTTAAAAAATAAGGCTGTGCTTCTCAGTGGACATTAAGTTTAGCTTAATGCAATGCAGCAGCATCTTAAAATTGCAATGTTTGTCACAGGAGATCAGGTGAAAACTTTAAAAATATAATTCTGAGCTCCCACACACGCTGTAAAGTGCTGGAGAATTCCAAGGTTTTTACAGCTGCCAATTTGTGCTCACCTGGAGCCAGAGTGATGTCTCCAATGTACTGGAATGAACCCGTATTTTCCAGATATTATCTGTGTAAAATAAGCCAATGACTCAGAGAAATATTGATATTGCTTACCCAGCTGTTCTTGCTTGATTTCCTACTTTCCATATTATGTTTTTCCCAAAAGTTATGTTTTACCAAGCTGGAGACACTTTCAAATATGCAGAGATCTGTGGTAGTGCAAATTTGGATGGTGACTACAGTGCTTAGTCAGAACCAAGTATAAGAATGATTGTCTTTTCTAAAAATAAGGACTGTGCCGTGGATGGGGAGGCTCCAAGGGCTTGTTAGAACAGTTGCAAGCTAAAGAGGAAGTTTCATTAAAAGGAGCCACATTCAGCACTTTTTTGATGTGTGCCTGGGCAAGTCGAGCATTTGTGCTACCGAGGTGTTCTGAATTGTAGTTATTTTTGCATTTTCCCCTTTCAAGCAGAGCTGCAGTGCTGTATTTGACAACGGATAGGCTGTGCATGCTCCGTAGTCCTATGGAGGTGCTAAGTGACAGCTCTTTGAGGACAAGCCAACAGCAAAGCTGAGCAGCAGTTTTCTTGTCTATAGACTCAGGTGCCCCTCAGAGACACAGATATCAAAAGGTGTCAGTCCCACATTTAGCTGTTTGCTAATAATAAAGTTGTGGTGCTTCCCAAAACGGCAATGAAGAGAAACTTCCATTTAATAGCAAGCTCAGGGTTTCCATAAAAGCATGAAACAAAATTAGAGGCAACAAGCTCTTACGAAGGTTGGAAATGTGTTCTGCTTAAACTGGAAAAAAACAGGAAAAGTGTTGACCAGAATATAATAAAAGGGTTTTGTGAGTGGTGTGGGAGGAGCAGGAACCTGCAGGAATGAGCGGGGGGACCAACCTTCCCTGGACAGGAGGTATTGTGGGATCCACACGACCCAACCAAAAGCAAGAGATCTGATTGTCAAAGGTGCTGCTTGAGCCTGAGGGAAAAGTGCTCTGTCTAAAGGGATGGACAAAGAATTGTCGTTAAGTGGTGTGGTTTAACCTGAAATAATGTAGGTTAAATGAGATCTCAGGAGGAAATATTTCCCTGGGAGGGTGATGAGGCCATGAGAAGCTGTGGCTGCCCCTGGATCCCTGGAAGTGTCCAATGCCAGGGCTTGGAGCAACCTGGGCTAGTGGAAGGTGCCCCTGCCCATGGCCAGGGGGATGGAATTAAATGATCTTTGAGGTCCCTTTCAAGCCAAACCAGTCTGGGATCTGTGACTAAAGAATTCCCTGGCCATGGGATGGGTCAGGTTTCTCTGGAGCTTGGCTGGAGTTTGCAGCTGCAGAGAAGGGGAGCTGAGCACTCCTTGGAGCTAAATATGCTGAATGTGTTCCATTGCAAAGATTGAAGGAATCTCAGAGAACTCCCTTGCCCCTGGAAGAGCATATTGGTTCATTATATCATGGAGAAATAGTTGGCAATTTAAACTAAAATTTATCTGCAAAAGAAATAATTAAAAATATTATTATATGTTTATGCTAATACGTTTAACAGGAATATAGGCATAATTCTGCTCAGCTCACAATTATTATGTGTTGTGCCAAAAAGAACAAAGTTATTCTAAATAACAAATGTGAGATGACTTGCTCCGAAATGTTTTATGATATTTCAGTGTTACAAAGTGTCTGAGATTTGAAAATTGATTTAATTAATGTAATTAGTCACTGTGAGGTGATATACACACATTGATTTCATGACAACTAACATTAAGTAATGAAAACACAAGTGGCTCAAATACAACTTAACTGGTAGGCAAAGCTTGAAAAGTAAAATAATGTAATTTTTTGTTATAATGCTATTAAGTAGCCATTAGTGGCAGTAAGACAGGCTTAAATCCTCTAAACTCTTCCTTAACAGAAGATGTAAGAGTTTTGCTAAAACTAGAATGATGGGCTGCAAAGTTCTTGTCAGAGTTTTCCAGGGGAAGGCAGTGAATGTTGTTATCAGCTAAAGGAGACAAATAATCTTTATTTGGTGCAATTAAAGATCAGCTTTGTCATAATCGTAAAACAGAGTTCCAAGGTCCTGGCATCGGGCTCCTTTGTCTGCATTAATAAATGATGATCCTGAACTGCAATGTTTAATTATTTGCAAGGGGCTTTATTTCCCCTGTCTCTGGAGCAACGTTCCCACTGTAACACCGGTGGGGGGGAAACAAACCAAACCAAATTTCACCTTGTCCGTGTGTTTAAACGTATCAAACGCAGTCCTAATGAATTTTGGATTTTAAATTTGCCATTCCACGAGCGCAGCTTTCCAAGCCTGTGCCCTTTGGCCCATGTGAGCGAGAGAGGTGCTGGTTCGGAGGTTTGGGGAGAACAGCTGAAGGCAGGCGGGGTCAGGTTCTCTGCTCACATTGTTCCTCACTGGCACAGAAAAGTCATTAAGGGAAAGCTTCAAGAACTCCCAAGCTAAAAGTTCATCGACAAAGCTGTTCATCAGGAGCACAAAATGCCTCCTGAACCCTCACCAAATGAGAGTTATGGGGAGGGCAATCATAAAGGTGTCACAGAGGGAAGTTATACTGCCCAATGTTCCCTGTTTAACAGGAATTTCAAGGGATACAGCATAGAAAAACTTTCCCAAAGCAGAACAGAGTTTCGTTCAATGATGTGGGAGAAGAAGTTGTTAATTCGAGAAAAGTACTGCGTAGTTTTGATGCTGTGACACTGAAAATATAGAAACACGTCTTTTCAAATGGGATATGCGTGGATGAAAAGTCAGTCTGAGATTCCTCCCTGAATTATTTAGGGTATTGACAGCAGGAGGAAACTGCTTAGTAGTTTCCCCCATGTTCATAATCCAAGGTGAGCTGTAAATACAAGCTCTTAACTCAGCCCCCTGATTTATGACTCCATTAATAAAATAGATGAAATTTCTTTTATTCATTACTTATTCAAATAGTTTGGAGAAAATATATGCTTTAAATCAAATGCGGATGAATTTCTAATGAAGCCTCCAGAGAAACATGGAGTGAATATTCAAAGAAATACGTATGTGTATATATATATATTTTCTGATTTTGGAATAGTTTAATATCATGATAAGGAAAAAAAAAATCATCCCAGTCATATCATGCAGGATTTCTAATTCCCTAATGTGATGGATAGAACTGGGGTTCAATTGCTGAAATAAAGAAATACAATTTTAAATAAAATATCAAGTATTAAATCTATACAGAGGTGTTTTCTGTGGCTGGTCCGTGCTGTGCAGTGAGCAAGAGGGCTTCTGGGAAGAGTCTGTATGAACAAATCCTGAGGATGAGATATCCTGGGAGAATACGTGGGATTTGTGGAGTAGTGTAGTTGGTTTCTCGCTTTATTTATTTATTTATTTATATTTAATTTGGCACAAGAGGACCAAGCAGCACCTCTGAGATCCATCTGTTAACTTTGGGTGTTCTCCCTCTAAGAGGTATTTGGTCTCCTGCATCTGGAACAGAGCTGGGCCAGAAGATATCATTTCATAGCTACAAAAAGAGGAATTTAAGGTCTGAGATTATGGTTGTGCCCTCAAGTCTGCCCAGAAGGAATAGATGGGAAGATGGGATGCAGGATTACCTGGGCTGCAATCATGGAATCATAGAATGGATTGGTGTGGATGGGGCTTGGAGCAACCTGGTCCAGTGGAAGGGAGTGGAATGAAGGGATCTTTAAGGTTCCTTTCAACATAAATCGTTCTCTGATTCCATGAAAACTCATTCATCCAGCATTTTTCATAATATATCTGTGCCAGGAGTAAAGGAAGGAGTCACAAGCAGAATTCCTCTTCCCATGCCAACCCCACTGCAATGGGGAAGGTTCCTGTGGCTCCTGAGCTTGGGAGAGTGGGAAGACAACCTGGCAAAGCAGATTCCCTCTTGCACAAGGACACACGTGTGGACTGTGGGACATCAGGAAGCAGATGGAGACAGGATGATGAAGTTGAGCTTTTCTGGGACGGAGTGAAGTCTGGTTCCTGTGCAGCTCCTGGAGAGGAGTGTCTTTCCAGTGACATATTACAAACATTCCTTATGCTGTCCTCTGCTTCCAGGGGAAAATAGTAAAGGAATATTTCTATTTTGGGCATTTACCTTGGTTTGCCTCTTTTCAGCGGAGCTGAGCACAAGGTCTCCATATGAATGCAATCCATGGAAACCTTGCAGTGCTGAGCTTGGGAACAAATACTCCTTTGCCTTGAAATGAGCTGGGATTCAGCTCTAATTGTTCATTTTTTAGTGTTCTCCCCAAATTGTCCTCTGTGTCTGAGTCGTGTTTGTGTGCACAACGACCTGTTTTAATTAACAAAAAGTTGGGCTTGAAATTCACAGGGGAAATCAGTGTCATTTTCAGCTCATGGAAATAACTTCACCTCCTGCTTGATCCCATTTCTGCACTATTTTAAATATATGCAGTTTAATTTTAAAAAATTCTGGCATTGGGGTTTTTAACATGAGCTGAAGCTCTTTTCTGACACACTGGCAATGAAAATAGTATTTTTCAGCGGAGCAGCTAAACTGACTTTTCACCTGGAGAGGGAACTTCAAACAGGCTGAAATTCTGGGTTTTAATTACATTTTGACTACTGAAGGTGTAGGTTTTTTTTGGTTAGGCATTAAAGACCAAACCTGCAGCAGCTTTTCAGCCTTGCTGGGGATGCCTCCTGTGCTTGAATAGCAAATGGAGCCTCTGAGTTTTCCTGGTGAGGAAGGAATTCACAGTTGGTTTGCACTGCAGCTTTTAATAAAGGACTGGAGCAATATATTGAACTCTTTATTGTCCCTATTTATGGATAACAAATGGAGAATGTTTTGGTATTTTGAGATCCTGCTGGAAGTTTCCTTTATACGTTTATGGATGTTCCGTTTGTTTGCTGGTGCATTATCAGCACTTTTGGGTAAATCTCAGTGTAGCTTAGGCAAGGCATGGAAAAAGGCAAATAGTATCTCCCAAGTGCTGAAAATCCATGGACATGGGGGAGACTCTGGCAGTTTGTTGGAGGGGCAGCTGGGCTGAGAGATGGTGGAATGGCTGTGAACATTGAAATTCCCTTCCTAAATCCCTTTTGGCACTGCGATCTCATCTCTGCCTCAAGTAGTATATATAATGTTATTATATTGTATATATTATATTATATATAATCAGATGTGGAAGCAGTTAAGTTGCCCTCCTTCCTCCTTGGGCTGTGAGAAGGGTGGCTTCATGGATATTAAATCCTGCAAGGAGATGACTATTAATTGGGCTGTCTTAATACAAAAGTAACAGCCTTAATTATAATCTGGATCACAGAATCATTTGGGTTGGAAAAGCCCTCTAAGATCATCAAGTCCAACCATTCCCCAGCACTGCCAAGCCCACCACTAAACCATGTCCTCAAGTGCCACATCCACATTTTTTGTGGACATCCACACATTTTCCACTGGGATGAAGGTCCCAAAGATTATTTGAAACTTGGAATCTCACCCAGTTCATATTGAGGGGGTCTGAAGGTTGTGAAAGAGCTCCGGAGCCCAGGGATGGAAGTCCCCATGGCCATGAAGGCACTGGGAGGATCTTTCCATTGCCTGTAATCAAGTCCAGGTTTTTCCTTCAATGCAGATCACACCCATTTCTTCACTCATTTCATTTCATTTTTTCATTCTGTGTGAATTCCGAGTCATATTCCTTTTAGATTCTTTAGACTTTAATAAATGAACCACTAAGAACTGCATTGAGAGAACAAGAGAAAGAAACACTATGACCCATTTGCAAAATCTTTGGTGATTTTTGAAGCGTTTTAATTAGTGAGACGCAGTAGAATAGGATAGTTTTATTTTTTAATTTTTTTTTGTCACTGCTAATTTGTGCTCTTTAAATTATTCCTTTTAGTTTGCAAAGCTCTTTAAGGATGATTGCTTCATTCATCTTCAGTCTGTGAGGGCCAGGCACTGAGTGAGAAATTAGAACGGAGGGGTTTTGTACACAGACTCTCACCACGCTGATCCCAGGCCTCCTGCACATGCCGTCAGCAGCCAAACACATTCCCAAACTTTGATTTGTTTGGAAAAATTATTTTGACAGATGGCATGTGCACGGGCAATTTAAAATCTGACTTTTATGATGCATTTATGATTCTTTGTAAATAATTGCACAGTGTCTTCTGAAGGAATAACATCCTCAAAGATGATTACATCTGAGGACGTTCTGCTTCGCTCAGTGTCTCACAAATCACAGTGTCTTTCTATTAAAGCAAGTCTCGCTGCTTATTGTGTTTTATTGTGCAGCAGCATTGCATCTAATGATTATTTCCTTTTGTGCTGTGCTGGAGGAGAGTGGTTACTGAAATCTGCTGTGTTCTCATCACCTGCCAGACCTTCATGCACCAGCATTTTTCCTTTCCTTTTGTTTTCCTGCTCGGCTCCCTGGTCTCCCTCTGAAAGGATTGCACAGCTTGCTTTCCCATTTACCCCATTGCTTGAATCTGGAGAAAACGACTCTGTGTGGATTCAGTAAAGCACCAAATCTCTGTGGGCAAGGAGCTCACCCTGCAGATGAGAGAGAAAACCCAAAATGTCCCCACAAAGGTGGCTCCTGGAGCTGAGCATTAGTCGATGCTCCCTCCCGAGCAGTTTGTCCTGGGAACAACACAGATTTATATTAAATATTAATTTCATCTGTTGCTTTTTGGCTGCACCGAGATAAATCTGTTGGCTTTGCAGCTCACATCTCCATGTCTTTGCTCCCCATTTCTTCTCGTCAGGCTTAACCACTCTGAATTAGCAGACACGTTTCGTGTGACAGCTCGCACTTTGGTCATGTTCCTGCAGCCTCTGCCCTCAGAGGTGCCCCCTGAAGTCGGGGTGGGTTGTGAGAGGTTTTTAGCTGTGCAGATATTCCACCACTTCCCTGCTCAGCCTGTTCCAATGCCTGAACACCCTTTCCACGAAGAAATTTTCCCTGATATCCAATCTAAACCTCAGCTGGTGCAACGTGAGGCTTTTCATCCTGTCGGTTGTTACCTGTGAGAAGGGACAACATGGACATACCTTAAATCGTGACATATCTATTTTATTTGGATTCCTTAAAACTCAATCACATCACATGCCCTGGAACATGGTGGTCAGAATTTCTGGCAGTGACTTTCTGGGAAGATGAGAGGAAACACCAGGAAAGTGAGAGTGGGCACAAGTTAAAGCAGCTTCTAGTTGTACATCCATACACAGCAATAATCCTTGGATTATTGTTTTATGAGTTTATACCATGTGAAATCCCCTCTTATCACAGAGGCACTCAAAGCATCACTTGGGCTGATCATCTGAGAAGTCCTAAAGGAGACTAATGGTTATTGTCAGGTGATTGATTTGCATCCACTGATGCATGACTTTGGAATTTGTCCCTGTGCCTGCTCCTATTGTAATGATGGAAACACACTCCTCTTCATTTTGTTTCTCACGGCACAACTTTTCTCCCTAAATCTGATATAAACCTTGACCACTGACCTGCAGAATCCTACAATAATCCCTTTATGACAGTGTTATCTCTTGAACTGACCATTCCAAGGCCTTAGGAACTGCAGAGTGCTCCTAATTAACTTGTCTGAGACACTGTTTATCCCATTTGTCTTTTTGCCTTCCTATTTTTCAGTGTCACCATGGCATCTGTTTGTTCTCCTCCTTTCTTCTCCCCCCGCTAATTATAGATATGGGAAAGGAAGATCTAACCTTGCTGGAAATTCATTAATATTAAAATATTCCCCAGATAAGCCTGTAAATCTCTACCCTGCACAGTTTGTTGGTACCTTACTCAAGAATTCACCTTTGGAGTGAATGCAGCACAAATTAGTAACCATTTCTTGCATATTCAAATTTACTTTTCAACTTCCAAGCCAGAACAAAATTTCTGTTTCCCTGCTGAGAACTGACAGGGATGAACTGTTCCAAACTCCAGGTGAAATGAACAAATAACTTCCAGAGAAATTCTACTGTGGCTGTGTCCTTTTAACAGGAGCTCAAAGTTATTTGCTGCTGTTATTATAGTCACTATTAAATATAGATGTAACACTGTACAAATACAGTACAGGGGTCTGTGCTCTTAAAAGTAGGAATTAGACAGAAGGATCCTCACTTGTGGGACTTTTCAAGATGATTTCCTTGGGACTTTTTTGAGTAATATGAGATGGACTTTTGGCCCTTTACCACAGGCCTGTCAGCTTTTCTTTTGATTAAAAAATACAAATTTAATAGGAAAAGATACAAACAAAATAGCCCAAGTGAAATTACATTCTGAATTATTTAGGGTGGCCCAGGAGATGAAAGCTGCTTAGAAGTTTCTAGGTTGGAGATAATGCATCATGATCGATAAATGAACGTTGTCCTTCCTAAACCGAACTATATTTGGCATAAATTATTGAAGAGGTATAAAATTGTCTGATTTCATTATTAATGCAAGGTTATGCTGTAGCTTACATGTGGAGTGGAGGTCATCCAACACAAAGTTAGCGCTCGCATTCATAGGTTTCAGTTTTTAATTCTTTGAAAGGGTTGTAGGAGAAGAGGTTTTGATCTTCACCCCCCGCCCCCCCTTCAATCTTTGTGTCTCAGTTAAACCCTCCTTGCTCTTTGGAGAGAAATGTGAGATTGGAGGGGTGCAGTTCCTAAATTTGGGAGTGCCTCCACACAGACCATCCCTAAAAACACTCTTCCCATTGCAAAGCCAAAGGAGAGCAGGGAGGGGAAAGATAACTGCTGTACTGTTGGTGCCTCAACACAGTCACATCAATACACTACATTTCCTCAATATTCATGTTTTTCCACAGCAACTCGGTTCTACCTCCTTTAGGATGTCTCAGTAGGTTGGGCCAGGCACCTTCTGTAGGGCATATTTTCCTCCCTAAACCACTCTGATCTTTCCCTTCCAGATCTACCCTCAGCTCTTCTTCCCAGAGCTTGCAAATGTTAACAAGTCTTGCTGAGACTTTGCTCTTTGAATCTCCCGGAGCCTGAAAATGTTAACGGGTCTTGCTGAGAATTTGCTCTTTGCATCCACCTGATTCGGGAGCCAGATCCTAATGCTCGTTATGGTGCGTGTCCCTTCATTGCTCCTGTCATCAGCTACTTCAGTTTTCAGCTGTTTTTACAGTAACCTCAAATATCTGTAGATATTTACATGTTGTTGGATATGTTTTGAACCCTTCTGTGGTTGAAGCAAGAGCACAGGCTCAGCTGGAATGCCACTGTGCCGTGGAGTTATTCCTGCCCTACCCGTGCCCAGGCAGGCAACACGTGCCCTGCAGACACTGCCTTGTGGGCACAGAGAAATTGTGGGGTGCTGAACTCGGGCACAGCATGGGAGTTTATTTTCCCAAAATATCACAGGACCTGTGATTGCAGATGCAGCTGCTGCAACTCTCACCTGGGCCCTGTGCACCATTTAAGGCTTTCCAGCTTTAGTTTGCTCTCCATTAGAGTAAATGTGGAGTTTGCACTTGATTCTTACTTCCTCTGCCAACCTGTTGTAAGTCCATGTTTGCTGCCCTGAACTATGTGGTTTCAGTGCTTGAACCGTTTAGGAGAATCCTCTGGAATGAGGAATTCCGTACACCTTTGTAGCTGAAAATGACTCTTTTGGAGAGGAGAGGTCGAACTATTTCTATATTTCCCATTTCAAAATCAGTAGGCAGGTTAGTTAAATTTTTAATTCAGTTTTTTCCAAGTTGCATTTTATTCTTCAGCAATGTGTTTCCTGCTGCCAGCTAGATTATGGGGGTGTCCCATGGAGCTCAAATCCATCACCTTCTAGTGTAGATAACAGAATTCACCCCCTTAGCGTGTACTGCAAAACAGTGAATCCCCCTGATTCTCATTCCTGTGGAAATACTCACTGTAACATGTCATTCCAAGAGACACTCTCTCGAGATTCCAGCACTTTACAATCAAGGAAAAACTATTAAGAACTGTTTTTCTCACACATAGCATGATACTTTATAAACTTCTGTTCTTTCTTATTTTGAAGCTGTGCCTGTTGGGCACCTTGACCCCCACATTCCTTTCTCTTTGTTGATGTTCTGCAGAACATAAATCTTGTGAACTTCTCTCAAAGATCCAATTTCCAGGTTGCTCTTAGTGATACTTTACAGACTTGTAAATCTTACTCCAGGATCATTCACAGATAAACTTCATCCTTTACTAGGAAATAAATAGAGAGAGAAGCCTTCTGCTGATTTAAAAGTGTTCCCCTTTCTGTGCACTCTCTGCATTATCCCAAATCATTAAGACAACTGTGCTAAAAAACTCCAAGGATTTCCAGAAGATAGAGACTGAGGTAAAAGCATATCCTACAATGCTGGTATTTTTAATTGGCATGTGCAAACTGGTGCTTAATGTGTTAAAAAAAGATTATTTAAAGGAAAGCAGAACCATTTAGTTGTCTGTATATGTATGTAGAGGATTTTAGAGGGCAGGGAGAACTTATAAAAAGTGGCATTTCCTCTATTAACCTTCTTTATCACCCTTGAGCCCCAGCAGTGCTCTCTGTGTCCCTCTTATTTAGGTGCCACTTCGAGTAGCTCCTCTTTTATAGGCTTCTTGTATCTTTGCATTGTCTCGTTTTTTAGACAGGTGAGGTCAGAATTGCCTTGTTCCGTGGGTAAAATCCAGTTTGTAAAAGTCAGCCTAAATGCTGCAGTTTATTGAAGTATAATAGCAAGATTATATATTATTAATTTTTATTTGATTTAAATACACAGATTTAAAAGCAATTACCTATCACACCACAACGATGATTATTCTAAATACTTTAGGCGGCACCTCTTTGTTTTTTTTCCAGGGATAATATTATTAATAGAGATACAAATATTAGCAGAAATAAAGAAGAAAAGCTGCATCTTTCTTCCCAACTCTCTTTTCAGGAGTCACTGCAGTCTTCAAAGTCAACTCCAAATATAAAAGCAAACATTAAGCAGCACTTATGTTTTTCAGCTAATTTATGTTGTGGTTCCTTTTCCTAGTTGTGCATCCTGCTTTTTATTTTGTATGTATTGGTGGATGTGTGAAGTCATCTCTAAGCAGGAAGATGAAACCAAATTTCAGATGTGATGGGTAAAATTGATTAAATGTTCTCACCACAGAGAACCAGCTCCAAGGTCTCTGGCTGTTCCAAGGCCACAACCCTACCCTTGCTGGAAATAGAAGGCAGCAATAAATTGAAAGAAAGCAATGATTCAACCTTAAAATTCCAGAAAAAAAAACTGAGAAAAAATGCACTTCAAGGTTTCAGCAGTACTATGTGCACATAAGTTCTTTTTTATTTTTTCAACGTGAAAGTTTAAGAAGCTTTGCAGTGAATCTTGTATAAAATATATCCTGTTCAGAATGCAGACACTGTAATCCTTAGCTCTGTCAAAATTCAGCCCATTCCTATCATCTATTAATCTCCTATGTAAACCATACACGAAGATTTCCATGGGCTGTTTTATTCCATCTTTGCCAGGAAGAAAACAGGAGGGAGGTGGACTCTGGCACAACTCACACCAGGAGGAATGTGCAGGAGAGGAAGAGCCAGCTCAGAGCTCCTTTTCCACTGTGACCTGCTTTTATAAATGAAATAAAAGAAAATAAGCTGGAGCTTCAGCCCCTGGAAAGCTGTCTCTGCTAATCCCTCTCCCTACATCTCCATGTATAGTCACAAACATTTTAGGAATGAGAGTGCTGTTGGAAAGGTTTTCTAGGAACCCAAATAAAAAGGGACAAAGACCTCCATACAGGGCAGAGCCAACCTTTGTGCCAGCACACCTTTTAATTTCTGGGAATGCCATTCCTTTCTACTCCTGTCCTTCACCTCTTGGCATGCACAAGTTTAATTCTTTGCTTTCCAGAATTCCTACTGGCACCAAAGTCTCATAAATGTGGGCAAAAATTCCCCTCTAGGCTCTGTTGTTCTAAGGTTGAGAGACCAAGTCTCTGTAGCACCTTGCTGTTGGTCAGTACCTCTGGCCTTGCCTGAATCCAGGAGTATTTTAGTGTAGCCATGGAAATTCATATCTTTTTGCTTTATACAGCTTTCTTTAAAGTACAAATAGGGCTCATCTGATGGCCCACCACCTTTTGTCCTTTTGAATAATGATATGATTACGTGGACTTGAGAAAATATTCCCTTTTTCCCCCCATCAGTAAATCTCTCTTTCATCAAGCAAAGTGCTTCTACATTTGTGTTCACTCTTAATACTGATTCCTCTCCTAAATTTGGGGCTCTTCTTACTACAAATCCAGTTAGAGCCGAGCCCTCACTTGAAGCAGATAATGTGATTTAGTCTATTAGCGTAGATGGGCACCGTGTTCCAACACTGCCCCTGAGTCAAGTTCCATTTTAGACAGAAAACCAGGGCTGATTAGGTAACGTGGGGAAAATGTGATTTACTTACACCTCAGCTGCAAAACAGCTTTGGCCTGGCCAAAACACCATCATTCTGGTGCTCAGGTAGAGGTTTATTTTCACAGCAATGCTGACCCAGGGACTGAGGCTGTGCTGGAAGCTCCCCCAAAGTCCCTGGGATTTATCAGAAAAATCACCTATAAACGGCTTGTTTGCTCCTGCAAATGGCCTGGAAATTTTCTACCAGCAGCCTTTGCAAGTCCTCAAATCCTCAAAAATGAATTTAACCAAGATCTGATGGACATCATTGTCTCGTTCCATCCCTGTTACCTTCTGCATGGAGTGGAAATGATTCAGGCTTGGAGAAAGGAACCCACCACTTACCTTGTCTTTTAGAAGAGGCCTCTGTAAATCAGCCTCTCCCAGTAGAAAGAGAAATTGCTGCAGACATCTAGAAATTGCTGCTAGTTGAGTAGGGTTAACTTCCAAGTGCATATCACCAGAAAAGATCAAAGAAATAAAGCAGATCTCTGATTTTATTTCTCTGCTTTATATGTTTTTTGTGCTAAGAACCTTCATTTCCTCATTCTGTCAAGCCGCAAAGCCTTATTTAATATGACTTGACTAAATTGCTGCTCAGAACACCCTCCCAAAACTGTTGTTCTTTCTCAGCAGGAAAACACCACCTCACCAAACTCCACTCACTGTGGTTGAACGGGGATCACGGAGCGCTGGCAGTCACCTTGGAACATCTGATCAATACACTGCTCCAATTAATAGCTGCCTTTTTAAAAATGGAAAGAACTCTAAGCCCTGTAAACTGATGAGCAGCTTGAGGTGTGTCTTACCTGATACCGGGGGTTTGCGTTTGGTTTCCTGGATATCCTGTGGAGTGTTTGTGGCCTCCACCATCTCCAACCCCAGAATGTGGTCCCAGGTCGTTATTTTCAGTGGAGGTGGCCCGTTCATTGTTGCATCTGCCTGTTTCTTGATCCCCTGTTTTTGATTAGATTGCTTTTTGAATGAGACCCAAGTCTTCTGTGCTGCAGTTTGTGCGCTTGACAGTTTCCAATAAACCCACATTTCTGATTCATGGATACCACAGCTATAAAACCTGGCTCAGGATAATTTTCCATAGCAGTAAACAACATGAAAATCCAGAACTCAAAAAGACTCTTACAGCCGGAGGTTGTTGCCCCCGGTGCTTGCTTTGTTTCTTTCCTTTTTCTGTTTTAAAGCATTTGCAGGACTCAGCTTCCCTGTTACATTGTACTACATCCCCGTTTCCTTTAAGTACAGCAAATACCTTTTCATTCATTCAGCCGTGGAGCTCTTGCTGTTACAAATGGATTTTTCTGTAAACACCATCCCATGGAGCCAGGTCTGGATCACATCAGAGCAGAGTTTGAAAGGAGCCTCTGTAATGTTGCCCAGCCCTTGTTTCTCCTTTGCCAGCAGAAACTCTTCTGCCTATTAAGTGCCTCAATGAAAAGTCCTCCTAAATCTTCCAATCTTACGTATTTTTATGTCCTTTACAACTCCAGCTGCCTCTAGTGTCTGTTTTCTACTGACCCAAACTTCAGACTCCAGGTGTGTCACTGTGAGCTCCGCGGTCCATCCACATTATCCATCATTCCCACTCCTTTTGGTGGCTTCTTCCACTTTCAGCTTTTCCCATGAGCATGCCATATTTCTCCTTGGAAAATTTCAGTAGCCTTTCCCAACTCCTCCTCTGCCTGGAACACAAACCTCTTTTTGATTTATGAGCCTTTCTGTTCCTTTGCTTCAGCCTTTCTTTTGTAACCCGTGCAACCGATTTACCTTTTCAGAGATAAACTATAATCCAAGAGATACCCAATCTAACAGTGTGTGGCTGTGGAGGTGCCTTTTTTTCCAGTGGCAGAATGGGACGGAACATCCAGACAGAGCTGCTTTGCTTTGAGATTAAGCTCTAATCCCAGTTATTTAAACTGTTCTTCAAAACTAACAGGCGGAGTGATCAGGATGGGAAAATAAGGGAGATGGTTCAGTATATATTTTACTTCCTGACTTCACGGTGTGAAATTAAATAGTGTCACTATGGTAAACGTAGACAGGGAATGTGGAAACAGTGGCAGAGATGAGGGCAGGGAAGGGCTACTGAGCAGAGACTTCCCTCTGCTCCCACCAAATCACAGGGTCATGGAATGGTTTGGGTTGGAAGGGACCTTAAAGACCATCCAGTGCCACCCCCTGGTGCCAGGATAAGGAGCTGCAGCCAAGAGACGTGGCTGAGGGTTAGTAAAGCCACGTGTTCCCTGTAATCACCAGCTGGGAAGAGGAACCGCCTCTGGAATGAGAGCTCCAAACAACAGTGGGCCTTGCTTATCCCTTACAGCTCTGTTTAAGGTGCTGAACTGAACAGCTCTAAGTGTGATAGTAAAATCAGAAAGAAGAACGATGTGGAATTCTGATACAGTGATTGATTTTGGATTTTTCCCTGAGAAACCGTTGAGAGCTAAAAAGTAACATCTGCTTTTCCAATTTGAGATTGTAGAGTTGTGAAGTCCTGTTAAGACAATTAATGCTTTGTTGTATGTGAACTTGCTTTCTCAACCTATTAACATTTCCCCCTCTTTATTCTTAACTATGCAAATGAAGCAAACAGAATAAGACTTGCATCATCTGATTCAGTGGAAGTCCTTGCCAGCTGCTCCCATGTTATTGAGTCATATTTCATCAGGATGGTGGGGCATTGGGAGGGATGCATTGCATGGAGGCATCGTTAAGGGAACTGTATTCTTTGATATATTAGGCAATAACAGTCCTGAGGAGGAAAAGATTTGGAAAAGTCAAACTCCAAAACCTGATTTTCCAAATTAGCCATGAAGGCACTGTCAATGGAATATATTGGCAGCTCTTGTTCTCCCGTTGCCTTTGTGTGTGTGAAAATCTGTGTCACTTGGGGAATCGTCAGCATCTGGTTTTCCTTACTACAGGCTTTAGTCTAAATAGATATATAAGGAAAAAGTAGTAGAAGAAAGTTTCAGTCCTTCCAGACATGGAAAAAGGGCAGAGAGGCCCCTCAAAACCAGGGGGGATGTTTGGCCAGCAAAATTCTGGTGGACTGCTGTCCTGGAAGATCCTTGCGGGATTGAGAGCTGAAATCTCTCTCAGACTGTGCAAAAATCCTTTTAGCTTTCTATTTAAGTGATTTTGGAAGAGAAACAATCTTAACACGCTGTCATCATCTGTCCCTTTCTCTCTAATTAGTGTTCTGTCCTGATTACAATTTGAGGCTGTGGCACAGCATTGTTACTTATCAAGGCAATGTCTGTAGCTATAGATGTGCCTATTAGAAGCACATTGATAAATGAGGCTTAATTTTCAGCAGTTTTCCCCTCACATTGAGGGGGTGTGAATGGGAACTGCGGGAGAACAATTGCAAGTGTTGAAAAGTACAGAAAACGTGTGTTTTTTATCATTCTGTGCTTTTTCCAACTCCCAAGGTTAGACAAAAATACTTTTTACCATATAGAGATAAGGATTTAACCTTCAGTATGTAAATTATTGAATAAGCATCATGGCCTTATTAAAACAAAGTGCTTTTCCTCCATTCTTGGCTCCTTAAAGAAACACCGTTTAAAAAAGACAATAAAATGATTGTTCCTCTATGGTTATGCAGGGAAATAAATAACTTTGGACATGACTAATCTCATCTTCGGCTAAAATCTCTTCTGGTGAGCTATTTTTCAACTAAGTTTCTTAATTGGCAAAGATGTTTATATGTGTTTTTATTTTCCTGTACTGGGTAATATCTGGTCAGTAAATGGAGAAACATGAAATACCAAAGAGAAATATTTGTCAAGTGCCAAAAGGTTAAATGAACATTTATTTGGGACTTTTTAAGGCAGCATTTTGACAGTGCTTTGATGACTGTGAGTGAAGATTTATAAAGCCATTCTTGTTAAGCACCTTTTTTGTGCAGAGCTCCTTTTGGGAGCTGGTTCTTTCCCGACACCGATGGCAAAGTTCATCGTTTGGGGATCCGATATTGCAGCCAGAAAGGTGATATCTGGAATAACTTGGGTTCTGCTGCCGTTTGAAAACACACAAGTTTTCTGTGTCAAGTTTTCTGGTCTTTATTTGCAGTGAAATTATTTATTCAGGAGGAAACAGAAGGGGAAGAATAAACTGAAGGTGGAACCTTAGAAGTTGCCAGAAATTTTTATTTGGGGTTTGACCACAGCAAATTTCCTGCACCTTAAAGCGGTTCTGTGTGTATTCCCTGCAGCTGACACGGTCCTTTCCATTACATGGGAATAAAGGGAAACAGGATTAATCCCTCCATAGAAACAGGTGCAAGAAAAATATGATTCTGCATAATCTGCTGCAGTTCTGACATGGAAGTTTCACTTGGCAAATAAATTTTCTAACTAACGTAATACAGCCCTAAGGATGTGCTTAGTGTGGAAACCCAAACCTTTTAAGTCAGGTGAACCTTCCCCTTTGCAGTGGGTCTCAGTTCTAAGGATCCACTCCAGCCCATGGCAATGGGGACTTCTCAGCAAATCTCCCTTTCTCATTGCTGAATCAGATTTTCACGGAATTCCCTGGAATCCTTGCCTACTGGACATAGAAGTCCATAAGAAACCTCAAAAAATTCCACAAATCAGAACGAAAGGCTGAAATCTCAGGAAAGGAAGCGAGATAGAAAACGAAATAAAGCTGCTCAAGTGTCTTGCTTCAGTTGTCTGAGAACTATTGCTATTCACTTCTGCCACTTGTGATTGCCATAATTATTGTCATTCCCAAACTGAAATGTTATTTTACAGGAAAAGTCGGAGAAATTTGTCAGAACTGTCAGTCTTGAGGAAAGTTTTGGCTCTATCGTGGCAGCGTTTTGTGCCTTCAGTGCTTTGTAGAAACAAAAGAATTCCCGACTCGGGATTTATTAATGTTTCCCCCCCCCCAGTACCAAACCAACAGGAAGAAAAAGATGCTTCAGGGAGCTGTGGTGGAGACAGGGAGTTCTCCAGCTATCCCTGAGGACAGTGGGGTTCTGCACTAGCTCAGGGCTTTTCCAAAATCCCCTTGTCCGGCTCCTACCACAGTTGTTCACGTTATTCCCTCCCCTGAACCGCTAGAGAGATTTTCCCAATAACAATTCAATTAATCTTAGTAAAACTTAGGTTTTTTCACCTATTAATTACCGGCCTGATAGCTCTGGTAATTCTCCGACTAAATCATCAAATTCTTTTCATCTCCTTTTCTCTCTTTTATTCACCATTCAGCAGAGGAGATGCAAACAAAAAAATCCATCAGGTTGAAACAGAAAACCGCGTCCCTGCTCAACGTTTGTCTTGCTGTTTAATTTTGAGATTCTCTCTAGTGTCTTGGCTCTCCAAAGCAGATGGGCTGTAGGCTTGCTGTAAATCAACCTCCAAGTAGCTGTCTCTGCTAATGCCTGGGGCTGCAAAATGTAGGTGCTACCAGAGTTGGATGGAGCCCACGGGGCATCTTGCCCATTTTTGCTGTTGTTTCTTTATTTTGCCGCATCACTGTAATCCCAACGTGACTTAATTTGCTTTTCCCAGGAGCTAAAAAGAGTGATCCTACAGTGTTTTGCTACATATTTCCCTGGGCACATTCCTGGCACGGATTCCTCTCGGTGTGTGAGGGCACAGTTCTTACCTTTATCTGAAGCCCTTTTGATTCCACCTGGTTCCCACCAAATAGTTGCTCTCATTCCCACTCCAGGTAGCAAACAGATGCCATCCCAAATAAACCAGGATTTTCTGCTGTTTCACAGTGCCAGGAGATGACAGCACAGGACACACAATCCTGAGGATGCATCTAGAACTTGAGTTATTTATAAGGTTGCTAATTTAAATTTTTTTTTATTGTTTGTCTGTTTGCAATGCCCCTTTTTTGTAACCCCATTTTTGGCACTTTTTGTGCAGCAGTAGAATATTTTTTATAACCTGAAGGTTGAGAAATAGGCTGGGAGAGGAAGATGTGAGCTGCAGATGGATGACATGGATAAGTTGGGACAGAACAGGCTGCGAGTCGTACAGAGTTATCCATCTCCTCATTTTTGCCAGGAGCTCATCATTCCATGACGTGTTACAGTGAAAAAACCCATACAGAAAAACTTTGCTCCAACACTGAGAACTTTCCCTGTTTCCAGCGGACAGAATTCAAGGCTGAGATTGGATTTTTAACTTCCTCACTTTGCTTTTGTTTCCCCTGTGCCTTTGGGTCACCTTTGAACTCGATGGTAAAGATTTTAATTCGCTATTTTGGGATTCCTGAAGTTGCCCAGTAACGTTTCTTCATCGTGTCAACAAAGTCACCAGTTCTGCAAGTAGGTCTGTGGTTGGTATTTTTAGGAAGGGCTCCATATGTGCAACAGAGCTGCTAGAACAGCTCAGGAATTAAAGAGGAAACTGAAGTTCAGAATTGAATTTATCACCTTTGAATTTCAGCTGAATTCAGGGGAAAAGTTTCCTTTATTTGGCATTTCCTCTGCTCACCTTGCTCGGATTTCACTCCTGGCAAGGAGAACCCTGCAGGGCTGTAATTTTACCAAAACTGAGAAAAACAGAAAGCCGCAAATAAGTTTTGGATTTATAAATAGATAACTAAGAAGCAGGAATAGAACTGAATAATTGGGGGGGGG